>CM047814.1:24316384-24521333 GCA_026214975.1 Gentiana macrophylla
CTAATTCTTTGATATGATTCTTCTAAATAAACATCTTCACCCAAATTCAACAATAAGGAGTCTTCAAGTTGCTCATTAAAGTCCATGTTGTCACCCCCCGTGTTCAAATGAGAATCTTCGACACATGTCTCTTTCTTTCTATTCTTACATCCAACATCTCTTCCATGGCATTCCCAACAACATCCACATCTATCTCATCATTAACAGTCTTTTCAACACATGTCTCTATGCTTTCTATTCTTACGTCCAACATCTCTTCAATGGCATTCCCAACAACATCCACATCTATCTCTTCATTAACATTCTTTTCAACACATGTCTCCTTGCTTTCTCTTCTTACATCCAACATCTCTTTCATCCCATTTGCCAAAACATCAACATCTGTCTCTTCATCTCTTTCAACACATGTTTCTTGACTTTCCGACACATTTACTACTTCACATGTTTCTTGACTTTCATAAACCTCGGTACATTTTTCCTTTTCCTTCAAACATATTAATAAAGCATCTTGTTTTAAATTACAAACATATATAAACCGATTCACAAGCTTATGGCAATCAAGCACCATCGGTCTAGCTTTACTAATGGGACCATATATTTCATCTCAAACTCATACTTAGTTGTATCGATTTCAACTCATTTTTCACCATGTCATACAATTCTTCAAATGTAATGTTCTTTTTGACACTCGTAATCGTCGAAACTTCTTCAGATTCACACCCTACATACTTCCAAGACAATAGACCATTCACATCTTTTTCAATCTCCACAGGGTAAAATATAAAAATACAAACTTTATCTTCCATCACGCTTCACCGAGATCCTGTTTTTATTCAATACAATAATTACAAACCAATATACACATAGACAAAAACCATAATTCCGCTCAAATAGGCATTAACAAGTTTAAACTTGTGTCACACTATAATCAATATTTTAAGATTAATACAATTACCATTCACCTGAAATGCAGCTAGATATAACTCAATATATATATATATATATATATATATATATATATATATATATATATGTAGGTAGTCATACTGGGTAATAACTGCACAAATCACCAATTCAACATTGAACCATTTCAATTCAAAACAAATATCCATTTTCAATCAGGGTCGCCCCTATTTTCAATTCAATTCAGAGTTAAACACACGGTTTAAGCTAATCCCGCAGGGTAAGTAAACTAACAAACTCAATTTCCCTAAATTCACCTACCGATATGGAAAGCCAAGAAACCCTTTCGATTACCACCCAGCTCGGCTCGGACAATGATTGACGGAGAAGAAGAAAAGAGAGGGTTGTTCCGGCGAGGACAATGACTGACACCGATGGAGAGACACAAAGAGAGTTATTCGCTTTGCAAAGAGAGGGGCGGAAGCAGAGTAATTGGCTACTGATCTGATTTTGGTGTGTAAATTAGGGTTGGTTAATTTACCCGCCCTAATTTAGGGGGTCGGATTAAGCAAAGTTTAATGGGATGTTTAATTAAGGGTTAATTACATTTTAGTGGTAAGTAAATCACCCCAAATCAAGATGGGGGGAGGGCATTAATGGCTTTTCACCCTACTTGGAGAGTCCAAGCTTGTTCATGACATGATTTATGTCATAAGCTTATTGTTGCAACAATTTCGGTTGACAAACTTAAATAACTAAAGGCCCATAAAATAATGATAAAAAAGGTAAAAAGTTGATAAAGTGAAATGATGAGAGATGATTTAATATTTATTTATAGTTGAAATTTGATTGGGAGAATCAGTAAAGAAATAATTGATGATGCGATGTAAAACCCCAAAAAACTCTTTCCAAAACACACACAACCGTCACTTTCCTTATTGTGGTCCACAAAGTGCCGTCTCACATGGGAAGTTATTGTGTGGTGAGAGATTTTGCAATGACGTGACGGGTGAAACGATCGTAACCACACAGCTTTAAATACATAATTAAAGTGTGTGGTGTGAACCGCCACACTATGTCTCCGCACCGTATGGAGACATCACACAATAACCTCCCGCCTCACATACCGGGATTTTGGAAAATCAGGCTTGGTCCCCTCTCATTGGAATTAAAATGGAAAAATGAACACATTCAGATATAGGTTTTACGACAATATTATTGTCGTAAATACACCCATAACGACAATATTATTGTCGTTAAACCAACCAATAACACAATCCGAAGATTATTGGCGAACGAGGTATTTTTAACGCCATTATTATCAATGCTAAATATTTAACGACAATAATATTGGCGTAAAAATACATCGTTACGCCAATAATCTTCGGGCCGATGTTATTATTGTCGTTCCTCTTCTTCTCCCCAAATTATCAAAATTCGCAAAAACCTCCCAAAAATTCTCGTAAAACGACTGCGCCTCGCAATGGATTCTCGAGGCTCCTTTGAACAAATGGATCAAATTCCACAACGAGAGATAGCCCCGAGGTTAATCTTAATTTGTATCTGTCATTTTTTATTTGATTCTATTTTTGTTGTGCAATTTGTAAGAGGGGTAGATTGGTTGGGTTAGGGGTTGTTTTTGAATCTCAAGAACACGATGATATGTTGTTGGTTTGAATGGTGATTTTACGCCAATATGTGGTTCATTTTACATTAAAATCGAAGTTATTGGTGTTAAACATGTGTTTAACGACAATATTATTGTCGTTATGTGTGTTACGACAATAATATTGTCGTTAAAACACACTTTAACGCCAATAACTTCAATTATACGCTTAATATTTAAAGTATTTAGTGTTTATTATATATAATTCAATAATCATAGTTTGAATGTGTATAATAATTTAATAGGGTTTTTGTAATGTTGTGAACATAATTTGACTTACCATAATTTTGAATGAATATTTAATAGCCATGTATACATTATAATTTCCTTAGTATAGTATAATGTAATGTAATAGTTAATAGCCCTGTATAATATAATTGCCTTAGTATATTCATATGCTCGATTTCACCGACAATAAGTAATCTAAAACGATTTATGATGAATAACACATAACAATAACACAAATAAGAACGAACAACGACACTAACATCGATTTAATTCCGTTACGCTTACGTGGAAAGCCTCCACCCGAAAGCGAGGTTCTTGTAGGTCTAGGTTGTTTTCGATTCCACTCCTTCCTTCTCACCGGCTATGGCCTTCCTCATGCCTGCAAGAAATGAGGTCCCATAGGACAAACTCGTAGAGGATTTGTAGGTCTCTTGTTCATCTTTCCACTCAAAGAAGCCTGGTGCAAAGCCTCACCGGAAGTGAGGCATCTTGTAGATTAGAATTTCAAGTCTTTGCTCACGGATTCGTCCGGCATCTCCATCACTCCTCTCGTGGTTTACTAACAAACAACGCAACTAAA
This sequence comes from Gentiana macrophylla, assembly GCA_026214975.1. NCBI lineage: Eukaryota > Viridiplantae > Streptophyta > Magnoliopsida > Gentianales > Gentianaceae > Gentiana > Gentiana macrophylla. The sequence continues at coordinate 24,319,762 of CM047814.1, forward strand.
TGACACATAACTTAAACATCTAACAACCGCTGCATCTTAAACATCTAACAACCGGAAATTCAACAAAATCACATTAAGATCCAAACAAACAAAACATCACCGTAATTGATAATGAATGACTACACTAATTTCCAATCTTATGTATATGTATACTCGTCATTTAACGGATATGCACGTGTACGTGTGCAAATGTGTGTTTGTGTCATGTATACATATATATATAAACACACACATACACACACCTTCATACACTCATATCATAAAGGTTCTGATATCGTGTGTGTATGTTTGTGTATGGTATGTATAAATATATACAAATGACAAACGGATATTGTTTGTGTCTTGTATATATGTACATTGGTTATCGTTCTCGTGTCGAATTCATAATCATATTGTCCAAAGTTGTAAATAAAGATATACATATATATATATATATATATATATATATATATATATATATATATATATATATATATATATATATATATATATATACATATATATATATCATCATCGTAATTCGAGTTCATATATATATATGTATATATGTAATAGTATATATATAATGTTACATATATATATATATATATAATGTTACATATATATACATGGAAATATGCATATAAGTTCATAAACGTAAAATTCAGTGTCGCTCTCTATTTGCATTTATGATATTCACAAGAAAATTACACACATATATATTTGTTGATTACGACTTATTATAAATATAATGTGAAAGTTGTAATGTATATATATATACGTATACATATGTCATGTGTGTATATATATATACACATGACATATGTATACGTACATATATATACATTACAACTTTCACGTATATTTATAATTAGTCGTAATCAACAAATATATGTGTGTAAATAAACATATAAAACATATGCACACACACACATCTATATATATATGCACACACACATCTATATGTATATGCACACACACATCTATACGCACATCTATATATATGCACACACACACATCTATATATATATATAGATGTGTGTGTGTTACATATGATGTAATACTTATGCATGGTCGCTTATAATGTGATATGCAACTGTAGGCACCCGGAGCGTATATAATTGATCCATCGAGTCATTTCCAGGAGTTTGGAATTTTAAAGGGAATCTAAGTTGACAAGTGTTTTAACAATTTTAAAAAAGTTGAGCGTTGGTGATGTAGATTTGAAGACAAAGTTTAAAGTCCATATTTAGGCGATTTATAGAGGCGAATGAAAACATGAAAAGTGGAAGTTCGGTGGCGTGATTTTCGATATGTTGATTCAACATGATATACCCCGGCAGTGCCTTGATGAGCTGCATTTTAGGTTTGGTAACCCGGGACAACATGCGTTTTGGCAGAGAGAGTTCGCCATGATATCGGGCTTACGGTTTGGCCATCTTGATCCGACTTTGGGTATGGGTGATTCTATGTGCTTTGGCCCCGGATGTTACTTGGAAAAATATAAAAAACAAGCTATTACCATAAGAATTTTGGAGAGGGCATTTGAGCATCCTGCTCGAGTCGGTGCTCATACCGATGAGATTGTATACCGTTAGCCTTGGTTGATTTTATTTATGGATATCTATTAGTGGTGGAATGACAAATTTGGAATCTCGATGACGGTCAAGTTATAAAAATAACTCGATACCTAAATAACCAACTAGCAAGAGAACTAGGTTCAATCGTAGTATAGCTAGATAGAGTCGAGGCTTCGATCCCACAGAGACTCGGCTTAAACAAGTACAACGTTATTAAACTAAAAATAGATTAAAGGCGGTCTCACGACCAACAAAGAATATAGAAATAAAGATTGACACGATAGAAAACACAAAGACTAACAATACGACACAAGACACTAAACACTTGTTTTTATGGTTTTATAAGACTATAACAAACGGTATTGATTACGCTAGTAGTAATTACTCCCCCATGTATGTATATCTAAGCCGAGACAGAAAAGACATTAAGGTTGATTATGTTTTGGCTACGGGAGCCATCCCCTAAACTGGATCTACTTCGTGAACGGATAGAAGATCTTTATGCTTAATTACAAATCCTTCCTTGGACAGGATAGAACATCATATAACAAGCATGCTAGACCAAACTAGGGATGCCGATCTAAAATCGTCACCTCGTCTAGGCAACCACCGTGGACAGGTTGGCACACCTCCTAAACGATCGGCTAACTTATGTCCTATTTAACATGGAAATTTTCACAATATATCATATTAATTTATGAGAACGATGTAACAAATTGGCCGATCTATTACATGTGTATATGAAAATGTAAAGCACGACGTGGCCAAGTCGCTCATAGAAAATTACTAGAATCTTGATGGCTAGATCAAACCATATAGACCGTGGTAGATCTAGACCGTGACTCTAGAATTTGCTCATAAAACGCCTTCGCATCGACTTAGATCTACATGAATATGGGTTTGTTAATTAACTAAATCACGAAAATCAATACACAAACGACTACTCCATAATGAAATAAAATAGATCTACGAATAAAACGACATATATTTGGATAGACATTACCTCGTAGACGGAGGGTCCTCCGATCCTTTAATGCAATCTCTAATCGATGAATCCATCGCTCCGTGATGAAGCAACATAATATAAAATAAAAAGAACTATATTGATAAACTAAAAGTATTGTAGTATTGTGTTTTGTAGGTTGGTTGTTTTCTCAAAGATCGTACGTCTGCTTATATAGGAGTTGTAGCCGACATAGGGAGAATCTGGAAGATATGCACGCATTAACTGATTAGGCTCGGGTGACCGAACGATTACGCTCGGTCGATCGAATGGCATGGCTCGGCCGACCGAGCCTCCTCTTTACGCGTTTTCAATTTCGCTCATTCTGACTTGTTCCCCACTTCACTCTTCTATGTCGATCTAATTTGTCTCTTCATTAATGTCCGATTTTCTTCCTTATTTATCTTGAGATTTCCGATTGCATGACAATTATCCTCCCGATTCGTTACGATCTGCGAAATCAAAGATTTATCACACAATTAATTGCTCTTTTATAATAAAAACAATAAATACCAATTATCACATTAATAATCACTTATCATTAAATAATAAATATAAACACGTGATTTAATACGAAATATATATAATTAACTCGATTTAAGGTTAGAATTGATGACATAAATAGGTATATTTTAATCACATCAAAATGCCCCCACTTAAACTTTGCTTCATTCCAACAAAGCATTAATAAGTCATTCCCCAAGACAACATTTTCCTTGGTCATCTCATACTTACACAAGAAACCCGAGTCAACTCATACCAATCATGCTCATAAGATAAGCATTATTCACCACTCGCTATGAATCGAAGTGATTGTGTGCATGTGCATTGGTTTTATATAAATGTAGCAAGATTAGAGCTTATGCAGACTTCATATCAAAATTCACCAACATCAGCATTCATACTTCTTATGCCTCGCAATGGTTAAAGCACTAGAACAATAAGCAAGAGCGTATCTATAGGGTTTTTGGACTTGGAGACCGAGTACTACTCAAAGCCTCTAACAATTTAAAATTTTAAATTTTTTCAATTTTGCATATTTTTCGAATACTACTAATCTCAAGGAAGAAAACTTTTCGTAGAGTATCCCCCTATCTTAGATTAAGCATAGCATCGAATATTACCACAAGCGCGGGGCTACTTTGGTAATGTTACTACAAGCCCAGTGTTTTAATGCAATCACAAAACACAGTATCGTCCCAAGCTTATTACTCCGCTTTTGTTGGCTGAAGATCGAATACATCACGACAAATATCGACACTAGGTCCTCATAACCAATTATCTACGCAATGTACACATATTTCTTTCAATTATTATAATTCATGCGGTACTAAGCGATTCACATGTTGAGTAGTTGAACAATACCTAACTATTTGCAATTGTTGGCATGAATATCCTTAAGTTTACTAACAATTTATCGCAAAAGTATAATATGATCACGTACTCACGCAACTTGGTTCCTTTCCTATCAATTCTAAGTATAAGAACTTCACAAGTTTAAGGGTACGAGTTCAACAACTTGGCATTTATCCATGAAATTTTTTAAATTTTGCTCAATATTGCCTCAATATTCCGTTCCTCTTTACTTTTTCAACATATAGCTAAGTCCCTTGCCCCCCACTTAAACATGGCATTGTCCTCAATGACAAAAATAAATGAGAGTTTAAGAAAAAAGACTTAGCTCTGGAAACGGCTCCCAAGTGAAGGAACAATATCGGAGTAAACCTCAGCACGTCGTGGAGAGACAGACATATCCTGTATAAACAAACAAGCTCCACGAAATCGTTAAATACCATGTCTATGGAAGTTATAAAATAATGTGGCGCAATTAGATATAAATATCTAAAAACAGCTTAAGCCACTTTACTTTATAACGCCATGGACAATACCAAAAGGGATTTAAACCTAAATAAAACTCACATGACGGCTATCAAGGAAAAGACCTCGCTTATTCCGAACTTAGACTCGAACATGGCGAGATGAAAAACCGTGATAGGCGATGCCACTTTATTCAAAGCAAAACAAAAACAAATCTAAAAGAATGTTTTAAGAAATAGTTCTATGGTTATAGTCGTTAGCTCGACTGTACTCACATTATGGTCTAGTTGTAACTAGGATTTCCTAGAGTAAGTACTTCTTCCTCCCTATCAAATTGATTCCCGAGGTAATGCTTTACTCGGTGGCCATTCACCACAAAAGTCTTTAGATCATCCAGTGACTTACCTCTACAAATCCGGAAGGAAATACTTTACTCACTTTATATGGACCAAACCATCTTGATCTTAGCTTTCCGGGAAAAGTTTCAAGCGCTAATTGTAAACAAGAACCATATCACCCACCTTAAAGGTGCGGTCAAGGATCTTTTATCATGAAATCTCTTAGTGCGCTTTTATAGATCCGAGCATTCTCGTAAGCTTCAATGCGAAACTCTTCTAGGCGAGTTAATTCCAACAATCTCTTTTCTTCGCTAAACTTTCATCTAAATTCAACACACGAGTAGCCCATAAGGCACGGTGCTCAAGTTCAACCGGGTAGATGACACGCTTTCCCAAAAACAATCTGCACGGGACATACCTATGGAAGTCTTATACGCAGTCCGATAAGCCCATAAAGCGTCATCTAACTTCAACGACCAATCTTTCCTTGTTGGGTTCACGCTTTCTAGAATGCGCTTAATCTCTCGGTTCGTGACCTCAACTTGACCACTTGTTTGAGGATGATAAGCGGTAGCTAACTTATGTCTCACCCTGCACTTGGCCATTAACTTCTCAAATGGCTTATTACGTAAATGACTCCCTGTTATCACTAATGATGGCATGAGGGATTCCAAACCGCGTGAAGATATTTTTCTTTAAAACCGCAGACAACCTTTGCATCATTGGTAGGTGAAGCAATTGCCTCAACCCATTTAGACACATAGTCGATCGCCACCAAAATATAGCGGTTTGAAACAGATGAAGTGAAAGGTCCCACAAAATCAATTCCCCATACATCAAAGAGTTCTCGGTTCTAGGATACTCCTTAGTGGCATTTCATGTCTCCTCGAGATATTGCCCGTCATTTGGCATGAATGATGTGATCTAGCATATTCATGCAGCAGCTTTGTAAAGATTTGGCCAAGAGAAACCACATTGGAGAACTTTAGCAAATTAGCCTTGTCCCCTCCATAGTGTCCTCCTCGCTTCATAAGTATGGCAATGTTTAAGTATATCGAGGAATTCGCTCTCGTGAACACATCTTCTAAAGATGTTGTCTCGAGCATCGCTTGAAAAGATATGGTTCATCCCAATAGTAGTGTTTAAGGTCCGCAAAGAACTTCTTCTTTTGTCGTTCAAGTCCGTGGCAAATATCTCCCGGATAAATAATTCACATAATCTTTAAACCATGGTTGTTGCTTCTCACCCTTAACAACCTCACCTTTGCAAAGATATCATGCGCAATCACTATTCTCTAAAATGATAGAGATGGAGGATAATTGCTCGTCGGGGGCTTTTCTAAGCAGGTGTGAATGCCTCCTCGTGCTCTTTCTCCTTATCCCTAACATCCTCTACATTTTCCTTGTTCTTTGGGATTGGTGGAGTAAGCTCCTTTTCAATTCTAGTCATTATTACGCTCACATCCCTGGGTTCCTATCGTTGTTGCTTGGAAATCCCCGAGGTCTAGCTTGATGATTGTTCACCTAATTGTCCTATTTGATGAGAGAGATTATGAACTAAGGCTTCTTGGTTGGTGACTTTGGCATCATTCTCTTGACAAGATTGGTTAAAGTTTGTAGCCAAGTCGGTAGAATGGATTCTCGCTAATTGATTCACAAAGTTATCGGACATTGTGTTACTCATCTTTTCAAGCGCAACTTCCCAACCGTAAGTTTGAGCTTGCCGAGTTACATAAGTGTTGTGTGGTTTTACCTCTTCATTTGGATCACTCCATTGAATTCAGGTTGGTCATGATTTGGTTTGTAACCTTCATAGTGATTACCCTGCCTCCCAATGTAATTGGCTTTTTAGTACCCGCATTCTCTAATGGCCTAGTCGCTTCCGTCCCTTTCCAGCTCTACTACTGCATAATCCTCTCATGCATACCATCCACCTTATCATTTATGAGCAATAGAGTATTTAGGATCTTATGCGATACATCCTCCTCAAGATTATCGGCCATCTTCACAGCTTGCTATTTCACCACCTCCCCATTGGCTATTCATTGCTATTTGCTCCATCTTTCCTTGTGCCTCTTCGTGAGATAAAGAACAAACGCTCCATTACTGAGGCATCTACTCTTATCTTCTCCGTATCTCTCAATCCATGGTAAAAGGTTTGCATTAAAATCCATGAGGATATCATGATGAGGGCACTTCCTCATGGACTCCTTAAAACGCTCCCAAGCTTGATCAAAACTCTCACCAAAGTTGTCGCTTGAACCCCAAGATATCTTGGCGTAACTTAAAGGTCTTTCCTATATGGAAGTACTTATTCATGAACTTTTGTAGCGCTTCCTCCCAGTCGTGATTGATCTAGCCTCTAAAGAGAAAAGCCATTGCTTAGCTTTATCTTTCAAAGTGAAAGGAAAAGTCTCACTTAATGTTATCCTCGGAACTAGCTTCGCTTCACGGTACTAACGATCTCCAAGAAATTCATCACGTGAATGCCAGGATCTTCATTCAGATACCATGAAAAGTGGAATAGTTTGTCACCATTTGAATGACATTAGGTTTCGGGTGATAAACTTCAAGATATTTTTAGGCACTACGATAGCGGTGAATGAATTGTTCAATGGTAGCGCCGCATATCTTTGCAAAGTACGCTTTTCCCATGCAAACACAGCTTGGTTAACAAAATTTGCATTATTAAAATTATTTCCATTCACCTGGTCGGGCGTTATTCAAGAATCCTTCCATGTCCGAGTCGATTGATGTGCTCCTTCCGATTTTGCCTCGCCTTGCTCTTCGTTTGGATCCTTAGAAATTCCGGTAGCTTGCTTGTTTTTTTTTTTTTTATTTATTATTTTTTATTTGCAAGACAAAAACAAAATTAAACAATTAAAATACGCCAAGGCTACTGCCTTTGGCGAGACTCTAAAATAGACAAAAATAGAAATAACAATAAACTATTAGAAACTTTAAAGGCTAATCCTAGACTCAATAAATAAAAACTAAACTAAAACAGACTCGAAAAATACAAAAACACAAGGCGTAAATCAGTAAAACAAAATGAATAAAGAAAAAAAAAAAAACAATAAATTCTCGGTCGATCGAGAATCGTGGTTCGGTCGATCGAACTCTTTTTATTTATTTATATATTATTTTTATTTTTTTATTTTTAACGACACTGTTTAATATACTGACTCTTATCCACAATATTTACGAATCTACTTTGAATAAAATAAGCTATACTCAATTTAATGACATGAGTCCCGACAACGGCGCCTAAAACTTGATGACGGTCAAGTTATAAAATAACTCGATACCTAAATAACCAACTAGCAAGAGAACTAGGTTCAATCGTAGTATAGCTAGATAGAGTCGAGGCTCGATCCCACGAGACTCGGCTTAAACAAGTACAACGTTATTAAACTAAAAATAGATTAAAGGGGCGGTCTACTACCAACAAGAACGTAGAAATAAAGATTGACACGATAGAAAACACAAAGACTAACAATACGACACAAGACACTAAACACTTGTTTTTATGGTTTTATAAGACTATAACAAACGGTATTGATTACGCTAGTAGTAATTACTCCCCCATGTATGTATATCTATGCCGAGACAGAAAAGACATTAAGGTTGATTATGTTTTGGCTACGGGAGCCATCCCCTAAACTGGATCTACTTCGTGAACGGATAGAAGATCTTTATGCTTAATTACAAATCCTTCCTTGGACAGGATAGAACATCATATAACAAGCATGCTATACCAAACTAGGGATGCCGATCTAAAATCGCCACCTGCGTCTGCAGGCAACCACCGTGGGCAAAGTTGGCACACCTCCTAAACGATCGGCTAACTTATGTCCTATTTAACATGGCAATTTTCACAATATATCATATTAATTTACGAGAACGATGTAACAAATTGGCCGATCTATTACATGTGTATATGAAAAACAGAAAGCACGACGTAGCCGAAGTCGTTCATAGAAAATTACTAGAATCTTGATGGCTAGATCTAACCATATAGACCGTGGTAGATCTAGACCGGTGACTCTAGAATTTGCTCATAAAACGCCTTCGCATTTACTTAGATCTACATGAATATGGGTTTGTTAATTAACTACATCACGAAATCAATACACAAACGACTACTCCATAATGAAATAAAATAGATCTACGAATAAAAAAACGACATATTTGGATAGACATTACCCTCGTAGACGGAGGGTCCTCCGATCCTTTAATGCAATCTCTAATCGATGAATCCATCGCCTCCGTGATGAAGCAACATAATATAAAATAAAAAGAACTATATTGATAAACTAAAAGTATTGTAGTATTGTGTTTTGTAGGTTGGTTGTTTTCTCAGCATCGTGGCTGCTGTTTATATAGGAGTTGTAGCCGACATAGGGAGAATCCAGAAGATATGCACGCATTAATCTGATTAGGCTCCGTTGACCGAACAGTTAGCTCGGTCGACCGAATGGCATGGCTCGGTCGACCGAGCCTCCCTCTTTACGCGTTTTCAATTTCGCTTCGTCTGACTTGTTCCCCACTTCACTCTTCTATGCTGATCTAATTTGTCTCTTCATTAATGCTCCGATTTTCTTCCTTATTTATCTTGAGATTTCCCGATTGCATGACAATTATCCTCCCGATTCGTTACGATCTGCGAAATCAGCATTTATCACACAATTAATTGCTCTTTTATAATAAAAACAGCTAAATACCAATTATCACATTAATAATCACTTATCATTAAATAATAAATATAAACACGTGATTCAATACGAAATATATATAATTAACTCTGATTTAAGGTTAGAATTGATGACATAAATAGGTATATTTTAACTGTCATCAAATCCCGAAAGAAATATTCTCCGTCGTTGAAGATTTGAATATTGTAAATGAGTTTCCACGGGGGGAGTACTTATGGCGAATTACTTATGAAAAGATAGCAAACCTCATGCGGATTGTTAAGCGCTTGAAAGTACAATAGCGGATCGAAACCAAAGACAAGCCACCGTTGACAGTGGGCACCGCAGTTAGTATACCGGGCTTATGAACTTTTCCCACGCTTGCAAACAAGCGATCCACCATTTTGTGTTCGTATTGATGATGGTGAAGCCATCCCCCGGATGTTGAGATGGAAATGCATGGATAGTACACCGCGTGGAGCCACCATGGAAACGAAAGTTATGCCTGAGGTAATATTAATGACATTCAATTTAATAAAATGCATTTAAGATTATGTCAATACCATGATTAATGATTTTTTTAAATGTCTTGATATTTTTGTGTGCAAGTCGGTATGTTGGATGGTATGACAACCGACAACGCTGAAGTTGAATTTCTACGTGGCCTCGGTCTACCTGAAGAGCAAATTTCACGTCCCCGACGCACGTTTCCACAACCGCCCCGACAACAGCCCCAACAGGGTTTCGAGCAAGCCGCGGCCGCTCCCGCTCTTGGAAAGCGTAAAGCGGTTGGATCTTATAGAATCGCCAAGACCGCAGGCACTACTCAATCCAATGTTCCTCGTTTAGACCATAACGATGCACCTTCCACTATTAGACATGAATCGACATCCTGGGGATGCGGCCTACAGGGTGATGATGACGATAATGAGGATGAAGGAATTGACGATGAAAGAGAAGATCATGATGATGTCCATATCCATTCACCTGTGCAGCACCGTACTAATGTTGTTGATGGAGGGGACAATATTCGAGGAGACCCGATAATTGACGCGGTTCGTAAGATGATCGAAGTGGCAACAAAGAAAATCCAAGATGGAATCAATGCCGAATTCGCTACCATTAAAGCTCGGCTCGACGCGCAGGACGAGGTGTTAAATCATCACAAATAATCATTCTCAATCAATTTTATATTGCAGTCGCAGAGTAGCTGTGTATGATTTTATAGACCTTTTTAAATAAGTTTTAACAAGTATAATATTCTTTCATAACAAAATACTAATTCGGTCGTTTCAATTATAGGATCCAAACAGTGATGGGACGGGGCCTTCTGATACCGGCGGGAATAACACAGGGACGGGCGCTAGACAAAGCAGCTCAGGGTTTATGGTGGGACTGAACCAGCCACAAGCTACTTCCACACTGGTGGCAACACCGGGTTCCACCCAAAGATCAAACATCGACATCCCGTCAGAGGACTGATCATGAAGCGACAAACTTGACACAATCCACTTCACCTATGGCCGAGGCTTTTGGATTCACCACACCCGGGCCTGTTCATTTTGATCGAGAAGCTGCCTCCGACGATAGTTCACATAAGAATATGAGCCCCGATTATCTAGTCACAGAAGAAAAAGCCGCTCTTCAAGCTTAGGGCGTATTCCTTCCTGAAGGCCCAACAAATCTTCCATCTAGTAGCAATCGGCTATACAATGTCGTTGTGCTCGATAACAAAGAATCAAGTATCCACGGGCAAATATCTAATGGTCGATCTGGATGATCGATGTAAGCGTCTTTGTTAACTTAAAATGACCCTTCGTCCGAATCTACGGCCAACAAAACTCCGTAAGAAGAAGAATACCGCCTAGATTACGGAAGAAAATCAGCCGGATTTAAGTAGATACACACCTTCTCGTAGAGGTAACAACGAGCAATCTAATGAATCGAGAAGGTGGTCGACATCAAAAGCGAGTGATACCCGGCAATTATTAAATGGGATTCGATCGACGGAGACACTTTCGATTACCTCGCGGACCGTGACTTCTTCAAAGAACCTTATAGGCTCGATAGTTATATTGCTTATGCAGGTAAACTCATTAAAAGTTGTTTTCTCATTTCGTAACATATATGCTTTCGAGTAATAAACATTCCATTTGCAAAGACATTGATCCATATGTGGGTCTAATAACGGCTCGTATGGAGGTTTACCCGCAATGTTATCAGAAGCATGCGAGATTGTGCTATTCCTCTTTTGCAAGGATTCTTGTGTCCGAATTAGATAAATGGGATGGTAATTTAGCTTTGGACTGTCCGTACCAGCTATCGTTAGAAGCTTCTGCGTGGACCCAGAAAACAACTGCTTATGATATCTGGATGATTAACGATCTGCATTTGGTGCTTGTGGTCATGACAATCAGTGACTTGACGATCATCTTATACGACAGCCGATACAAACAAGATAATTCGGACCTAATAGATCCAACCATAGAGAAATGGTGTCGATATATGAGGGTACTGTTATCGAGATCAGTAGATTGCAAAAAATCACAATGGATGCTCGATCCAGATCAACCATCATTTCGTAGAGTACTACTCACCGATAAAGAATGTCCACAGACGAAGAATTGGTACGTATGAAACCTTATTTAGAATTGTTTTTTTTAGTGGCCTTATTTAGAATTGTTAATTTGAACATTTCAATTTCAAAATTTATGGCTTTAATATGCGAGAAGCTATGTGGGATTTTCACGTCAAGATTATGGAGCTTTTAATCATAAATGAGGCGAGGATAGATGAGTCAATGATCTAACCGTACATAGGTTCCGAACAAAATGGCCGTAGATCTGTTTACACGGCATATAGGAGTTTGATATTTATTATCTGAACTTATTGTGTTGTAATATTTATACTATATTTTTTAGTTTGTTTTTTAGATCTAATCGGTGAAATGATAAGTAGTAAAATCAAACATAAAAAGAAAGAGAGTAATGATACATTGGCTTACATACGTGGCTTGCAAACATAAACAGAAAGAGTAATTATACACGCTTAAGAATAAGAACATCGCTTAAATAAACCAAGGGTGATCATTAAATACTGGCGGTGTTTGCCAAACAATGTCATCCGTGTCAAGATCCGGTACCCCAAAGCTTCTGGCCATTGCCGTTATAAGGAATGGGAAAAAGATATAACCATCACCGTGTCTCCCCCTCGCTATCCTGTTAACCCTATCCACGATGTATCGCCCCACATTCACTCGATGATATAAGACTGCGTATGCAAGGATGTACATATCCAAGTTTGGTTGAACGTGATGTATAGTACCGTGGACGCGATTCGCAAGAAACATAAGCATGACACGTACCCACTCGAGACCTACTCTTGCTGGAATATATTCAACCAAACCATCAATTGTCCTTTCGATAGGACCCCAAAGATGAGTCCCACCAAATGCATTAGCGAGTTCATACATCAAATTCATCCCATTGTCCAAATGCAATCATAGGATGATGCCTGAAAAATTCTTCACCGTCCTGGGACTTCTCGAATGCCATAGTAGCGGTTGATCCACCCCGCATCCAAACTAACAAGAACGCCTCGGAGGCTTCATGCGGTGTGCTTGCGGTCCTCCCCAAAGTATCCCCTCTCAACAATTGCATAGTACTCGAACGATAGACCGATTCATACTCACCGTTGCATCGTGGGTGTTAGTGAAACCAGACCACCCAATTTTGAGTAACTGTCTCTCAAGAGCGTGTAGGCGCACTATCCCACGATAACCTCCTCTCTCGCAACTACAGCTCTACCATTCCAGTTTGTCTCGAAATAATGTCTTTCCCCATCATCAGGGAACCTACTTAAGAGTGTATCCACGTCATAAGACGCATCTTCCCTACCCTCGTTATCAAACACAGGGGCATGCGGGTTTACCCAAATAGGGAATAAATAATCCGAGTTAGACATGAGGTGGGATGCTATTAATCAAATGTATTTGCATGAATATTTGGGATGTGTCGTAGTATATATAGGGAGAATAGGGTGGAGTTGAATATGGGGTATAAGGATCTTAATCAAAGCCGAATTTGGGTACAGTGTCATGTCTCGTCACCAGTCGTGCATGATTTGACGACGATAATATTGCCGTCAAATGGACTCTGACGATGATAGTATTGTCGTCAAATGGACTTTGACGATGATAGTATTGTCGTCAAACGAGATTCCCTGCCATGTGTGGTCTATGTCGGTGGGTCCCACACTTCAAGTGGTGGTGATTTATGACCGTAGGCAGGACACATGGGTACAGTGTCAGGTCTCGTCACCAGTCGTGCATGATTTTACGACGATAATATTGCCGTCAAATGGACTCCGACGACGATAGTATTGTCGTCAAATGGACTTTGACGCCGATAGTATTATCGTCAAATGAGATTCCCTGCCATGTGTGGTCGATGTCGGTGGGTCCCACACTTTAAGTGGTGGTGATTTATGACCGTAGGCAGGACACATGGGTACAGTGTCAGGTCTCGTCACCAGTCGTGCATGATTTGATGATGATAATATTGCCGTCAAATGGACTCCGACGACGATAGTATTGTAGTCAAATGGACTATGAGAAATGTGGTCGATGTCGGTGGGTCATTTATGACTTCCCATACGTAAAAGTCTATATATTAACCGATCATTTATTAATTTACTCATCCCTCTCATTTCCCTTCTATTATATTCAATGTCTAACCCGCATGCTCCTGTGTTCATCCCGAATGACGAAATGGATCTGTCGTTGGACGAGGAGGCTCTCATATACCGTTTCACAACCAAAGAGGAGAGGCGTGAGTACGTGGCTAACTGGATGTCAAGAGCTGTTGTTCCAGAGAGACGATTGAATATGGAAAGTCTACCTGGTTTGGTTAACAACTTGTTCCGAGATAATGGATGGCATGGTGTCCCCCAAACCCCATTAAGCTTTCATCACATGAATCTGTCTATTGTGCGTGAATTCTACGCTTGTGTAGCTACTGTAGGGCTCAATGAACGGTGCGTCACAGTGCGAGGTGTACCCGTCATTTTGGATAATACATGGATCAACGATATGTATGCCATTCAAGAATATCCACAGGGTTTGGATTTCTTTCTATTTCTGGATGTTCCTGAATTACTACAGCGTGACATGGCTGTTTTGTTTGGGCAGACGCATCTGTGGGAACGTGTGAGGCGTACCCGCCCTTCACCCTGGTCCTGGTGCGGTCCATTCCTTCCTTTCTTGATTATGTTCCTTGCCACCAATATGTATGGCACGTTGAACTACACCGCACCGACATTTGATTTGTACACACTTGCGTACGCATCTATCACATCATACTTTGACGTCGGAGAGTATATTCTCTCCAGGATTCGACAGATAGCAAAGGGCAACACAGGCGATGGATATATATTTTTCCCGTATCTCATCACAGATATGTGCGTGAGGTCTGCTGGGGTGCCGGAATATGCTGAAGATGATGTGACATATGGTCATGACGACGTTATCACCTACGAAACTTTTAATCAAGATGACTTTTAAGGTTTATTTTTCACGTGCAAGTTATTTTCTTTCAACAATGAAGAAAGTTGTAGACTTTGTTGAAGTTGCATATGTTGCTTGTGACCAGTCGTAAATGGACTATGACGACGATAATATTGACGTCAAATGGACTCTGACGACGATAGTATTGTCGTCAAATGAGATTCCCTGTCATGTGTGGTCGCTGTCGGTGGGTCCCACACTTCAAGTGGTGGTGATTTATGACCATAGGCAAGACACATAGGTACAGTGTCAGGTCTTGTCACAAGTCGTGCATGATTTTACGACGATAATATTGACGTCAAATGGACTCTGATGACGATAGTATTGTCGCCAAACGAGATTCCCTGCCATGTGTGGTCGCTGTCGGTGGGTCCTACACTTCACGTGGTGGTGATTTATGACCGTGAGCGGGACACACACGGGTGCGATGTCGTCTTGTCACCAGTCGTGCATGATTTTACGACGATAATATTGACGTCAAATGGACTCTGACGACGATAGTATTGTCGTCAAACGAGATTCCCTACCATGTCTGGTCGCTGTCGGTGGGTCCCACACTTCAAGTGGTGGTGATTTATGACCGTAGGCAGGACACATGGGTACAGTGTCAGGTCTTGTCACCAGTCGTGCATGATTTTACGACGATAATGGACTCTGACGACGATAGTATTATCGTCAAACGAGATTCCCTGCCATGTGTGGTCGATGTCAAGTGGTCGTGATAATATTGACCGTCAACTCTATATATACCATGACCTATTAAACTACCTCTGCATAACCTTCTACTTTACTTCAATTATATACACAATGTCTGAACCTATTTCCCCTCATCGGGAATGGCATGAACCAAATTCCCCCGAGTATGAGGATCCTCCATGGAATCCTCATCAGCCAGTGTTTGTTAATGGCCTTAGGAGGGGTGTTATTGATTCCTCGGTGATTTACGACCTTCAGACAATGAGGTACGAGCTTGAGACACTGAGGTTGAGGTTCGAAACAGACGAATAGCGTCATAATTGGAGTACCCTCTTCCAAGATAGAGCTATTATCGGAGAGAGGAGAATTGAATGGGAGAGTCTACCTACCAAGATGAAGAGACTTATACGCAGACTTTCGTTGGAGGGCCTCGCAAATAGTCCCGCATCAACATACACTATGAATAGATCAATTGTTCGTGAATTCTATGCAGTTGTCAGGTCATCTTATGCTAGCGAGTACCCCGCCATAGCATCCGGGGTGCACAAAATACGTGGAGTAGATGTTGCCTTGGAGGTTGACTGGATCAATAACTACTATGGTGTACGTGGAGTTGAAGCATCTAGTGACTTCTTCAACGGGGATTCCAACGTTCGTGAATTGCAACGTATAATTGCTCGCTGTCAACTGCCTACCGAATGGGAGCGTGTTATGATCAGATGGTTCGCCAATAGCCTCTATGGTACTATACACACTCTTGAACCGCCATTTGATTTGTACGTTTTGGTGTACGCATTTCTCCATTACGAAGTTGACGTTGGACGTTACATCATTAGTAGGATTTGTGACATATCGTTTGGGAGTAGTGGTGATAGTTATATCTATTTTCCTTTTCTTATCACGGCTATCGCAAGACATTTTAACGTACTAGAGTATGACACGGATGACATTTCTTCAGAAACCTCTCCTGTCATCTATAGTGACCACCCTTGGTTTGTGTAAGTATTTTGTTATATTATTTCTTGTTTTTTCTTTCTTTCTACTCGCAATTGTAATGGATGATCGACGATCACATGACCACCCTTGATAATTGTACTGTTTTGTGTTATTGTGCTACCTAAATTTGAAGGAAATTGTCTCCATCGCTGTGTATTTTCTCTACTAACATGGCATTGTCATTTTAAAAAGGTTACATAGCTAGTTAGGTGAGAAGTTTTTTTTTACAACTTTTCATTTTTTGGGAGAGGAATCAATTTCTTTATGTGAATTAATTGGGGCCTGGAATGGGAGTATTGGGGGGAGTGGGGAGGGGGTTGGCATATATAAAGCTATAGCACCATGTGGATATAGTATATTCTAAATAGCCATGCAAGCATTCAAAAAGTTGAGCGAAACATAATGATTACATAACATTGTTATCGAAAATACAAAGCAAAACTCGTCAGTCTTTTCATACATCAAATTAACAATCTAAATCATACTATACATTGAGTGGGCTAGCCAAATGAAGTGGTGTAGGACATTTGTCTTTTCTATGTCCAGGTAGACCGCAATTTGAACATTTTTTTATACGCCGGCCTACCGAAAGTATCCTCCTAATCCTGGCAGCTTTATGTTCTCCGTTTGAACGTATCCTCTTCGTTCTACATCGGCCTCGTTTTCGTCCATGCCGTATCCGGTCACCCGACACATTATCCCTCTCAATAGGTGGAAAAATAACGTATGTTCGAACATTGTATGGGAGTTTCCAATGCTCTTCAACAGGAACAGGAAACACGCAGCCTTCATAAATACGTTTGAAGCACACCGCTTTGAAATAAGGATGACATCCGTCATAAATGTTCAAATGACGTTCTGCGACAGCTGCAGCGGCATGTACATATGGTAGCCTATGTGCTTGCCACTCTCCACAATAGAACTTCTGGTCATAGAGATTAACTCTGCTGCTGCTATCAAGGTTCGACACCTGAAACTCAACGGCGTCGATGGGATAGAGCATGAAGTTTATTCTACGATGAACTGAATCCATCACCTTCTATTCAACTTCTGGTGCTAATACACTACTATAGCAGTATGCTAACTCTCTCCGCTTATGATACCAACGTTGTAATGTCTTCCTAACGAATTCAAGCATATTCGTTATATTCATGTTCCGTGCCTCGAGAAGTACAGCGTTGAAGCTCTCGGCATAGTTGCTTGTCATGATAGCGTATCGTGTTCCAGGAAAATGTGCCCTTGCCCAGTATTTCACTCCCACATTCTCCAAATAAGTATGAACCTCCGCATTTTTATGCTTAATCTCTTCAAACAATATTTCGAATTCCCGTTTTGAACAAGTGTAAGCTGCTTTCTTCAATGTTATTGGACAATATTTTTTCTTACCGTAAATGTCATTGAAGTTCATGTCAAGGTGGTGGTAGCAATATCCATGGTAAGCATCTGGAAACACTCTTTCAAGGGGAAGACTTGATTGCCTGATTTCTATCTCGAGACAAATGACAAATCTCCCGGATCCTCACGCTTCTCCGATTGCCTTCTTCATGTGGTTAAAGAAATACGCCCACGAATCATTACTCTCACCGTCGGCTACGCCAACGGCCAATGGAAACAAGTGATCACCCGCATCTACTCCGACAGCAACTAATAAAGTCCCTCCATACTTATTCTTCAAATGAGTACCATCTACGCATAGTATAGGACGACAAAACTTGAATCCAACAATACTAGGTCCCAATGAAATAAAAACAATACTTGAACCTACCCATGCTATCCCTTTCTATGTCCGTCAATGTTTCGGCATTTGCTTCTTTAAGCATGTGTAAATAGCCAGCCATCTTAGTATAAGACTGTTATGGAATTCCACCAATCAGACGTAAAGACTCTTGTATACATCTATAAGCTTGGTCATAACTAAGGGATAAGCCGAATTCTTTACTCACCGCAACTTGGACATTCTTTGCTTTAAATTTTCCCTTAAGTTCAATAATGTTGTTCCTTACCAAACGGCCTATAGAAGAAGGTGTGGCTTGAGCATGCTGATTAGTTATGCTTTCCAGTCCACATGTATGTTTTGCCTCATACTCGCTTATCTTGAAATAGTGGACATCGTCACCCTCACCTTCCTACCATTCAACTTCCAATCACATTTATTCGATCGCTACATTTCAAATACGCTTTATCCTTATCGACCTTTTCGCTTTGAATCGATACCTATTCTTCATTGCGTGATATCGTAATATGTCACGCATCTCATCTTTATTTTTGAACAACCTTCCAACATACAAACCATCTTCGTCTTCAATGGTAATCGTCCCTGTGCTAGGAGCACAACGGTATTTCAATTGGTGGAAGACTGTCTCCAAAATCACCTAAATCACTCCCTCCGTCCACGATCAAGCACGCCATATATGTGTGTCGGGACTCAACATGGTATGCAACATTGCGGTTTAAAAACGAACCGCCTAGGCCAAAACTGGGTTGAACTGGAATAGTCGGAATAGTACAATTCGTTGTGTGTGGAGCGTTATGACTCGTATTCAGAATTTGAGGTCCACCACGTAATCGACGACTTGTATTCAAAACTGGTATAGTCGGAGCTATTGTAGCGTCGTTATAAGGTTGACTGGAGCTACCACATAGTAGTTCAGTGAATGATGTATTTGGTACCTCACTGAGTATATGATCAGACGAGTATGGTGTATCAGAACCCCCGTAATCTAGCATATGATCCGATCGTTCTCTTCCGTTATCAAGAGGATAAATGTCAGGAACCCTTGCTGAGAATATCTCTGGTTGAGCACAACGAACACGATTGTCATAGTTAATCGGAAAACCTTCACCGTAGTTTTCTTCATTTAAATCAATCGTGCACTCATTTAAATCAATCATGGTCTCATTCATATCTCACGGAGGATCATAACTAACCACTTTGTTGGCATCAACACACAGTTTCACGGGAATATTTGCTAATTTTTCACAAATGTAACCGTACCATGAGACATCGTCTGAAATCTCAACAGGAGGTGTTTGGTGTGTTCCACAGGTCGTGTACAAGGCTTTAATGTTCAACTTATACCCAAGAGGATCAATTCCGGCTCTCTTGTAAATTTTCTCCGTCATTTCACAAAGGAAATATTCTGCTCACGCAAGTGATATAAGCGGTTCCATTCGAATAAGACCATTCTTTACCGGATTTGTGATTCCATTTCCCATTCAAAGTAAATGAAATACCCAACATGTTGTCACCTGAGAAAAAATCAATAACCACTCGTCAATATCCACAAGTAATTTTAAATTTTGAAATAGGTCCGTGTAAGCATATGTGTGTATATAGCTTTTTACATAAAAGTGTGTGTATGTATAGGTGTATGTGTATATCTATATATAGGAAAGTGTACACACACATACATATAAATATAATGGCAACTTCTACGTATATAATCTTTTATATATATATATATATATATATATATATATATATATATATATATATATATATTGTTACATATATATATATGTGAACTCGACACGAGTACGATATCCAATGTACATATATATGTATATACTGTTACAACTTTAGACAGTATATACTGTTACAACTTTGGACAGTATGAATATGAACTCGACACGAGAACGATATCCAATGTGCATATTTACATGACACTAACAATATCCGTTTGTCACTGTTTCTTTTTATAACTTCGAATGCACAAACATACACACACGGTATCCGAACCTTAGTGTGTCCGTTTGTGTATATATATATATATATATATATATATATATATGAGATACAAACAGACACACATTTGCACGCATACACGTGCATATCCGTTCGTGACAGTATACATATACATAAGATTGGAAACTAGTGTAGTCATTCATTATCCAAGTTACAGTGATGTTTTGTTTGTTTTGTTTGGATCTTAGTGTGATTTTGTTGAATTTCCGGTTGTTAGATGTTTAAGGTACGATGGTTGTTAGATGTTTAAGTTATGAGTCATTTAGTTGCGTTGTTTGTTAGTAAACCACGGGAGGAGTGATGGAGATGCCGGACGAATCCGGCGAAACAGCACTGAAATTCCTAATCTACAAGATGCCTCACTTCCGGCTGAGGCTTTACCAAGCTGCTGAGTGGAGAGATGAACAAGAGAACCTACAAATCCTCTACGAGCTGTCCTATAGGACCTCATTTCTTGCAGGCATGAGGAAGGCCATAACTGGTGAGAAGGAAGGAGTGGAATCGAAAACAACCTAGACCTACAAGTACCTCGCTTTCGGGTAGAGGCTTTCACCGTAAGACAGAACGGAAGTCGTCGATGTTATTGTCGTTGTTCGTTCTTATTTGCGTTATGTGTTATGTGCTATGTGTTATTTCGTCGCCGTCGTATTTGGTTAGGTTACATTGTCAGTACTATTAGGCATATGCATATACTAACCCATTAAATTACAAAAATCAAACTAAGGCAATTATATACATATATACTAAAGATATTAAATTATAAAATGGCTACAGGAAATCCGAGAATTAAATATGATACAAGGCTATTAAATATCATATTTGCACATAATTTTGCTAATGCATATGCACATCATTTGGTTAGGTTACATTGTCAGTAATATTAGGCATATGCATATACTAAGCCATTAAATTAGAAAAATCATACTTAGGCATTTATATACATAAACTAAACATCTAATATGATAAATAGTATAAAAGCAATTAATATATTAAAGATGATACTAAAGACTCTAAAGGGAATAACCTAATTTTCACATAATGAGTATATAATATATTATACGTATGATAATGTGAAAATTGTGAAATAATGTGAAAATTCATAGTATACTTTCATAATCATTTTCACATTGTTAGTATATATTATACTTAATATATTACATACGATTTATGTGAAAATAATTATCAAATCATAGTAAACATTATATGATCACAAAAAGGTTTCTTTTCTCAACCAAAACTAAAATATATTTTAAAAAAAAACATTTTGGCGTTAAATATGCTTTTACGTCATTATTATTGGCGTAAAAACTAATTTTACGCTAATAATAATGGCGTAAAATCATATTTAACGCCAATAATAATGGCGTAGTAACATGTTTAACGGCAATAATAATGGCGTAAAAACATTTTAAACGCCAATAATAATGGCGTAAAAACTTGTTTAACGCCAATAACTGGTTCATCGTCTTCATCATTCTGTTCATCACAATTTACACACCAATTTACACAAACTTCATCATTCAACACAATATTCATATATCTTAATACTAAACGCCAATAACAAACAATCTATAGTAAAAGCATACAGACATAGGTGTTAATTAAGCAATTTCATCGTCTTCATCATTTTCTTCATGAAATTCAAAACAATATACACATTATATGAAGTTATTGCAAAAAACAAATAATACTTACCCATACCGAACTTCCTTGATGGAGCACCCTCTTTGTTTGATGATACCAAACTTGAAGATTAAACACAGGCTCTTTGTTTGATAAGATTAAACATTTTGTTTATGGTTTTTGGTTCAGCTAAGAGTTGTTTTGTGGCAAGCAATTCACACATAAATAACATTGAAATATAGGGGAATTGCCAAATAACTAAATATTGGCGCCAACGAGGTATTTTTTACGCCAATATTATTGTCGTTAAATATTTAACGCTGATAATAATGGCGTTAAAAATACCTCGTTACGCCAATAATCTTCAGTTGTGTTATTGGTTGGTTTAACGACAATATTATTGTCGTTATGTGTGTATTTACGACAGTATAATTGTCGTAAAACCTAACTACGAATGTGGTCGGTTTTGCCACTTTAATTCCAAGGGGGGAGAGGGGGGAGGGGGGAGGGGGGACAAAGCCTGATTTTCCAAAATCCCAAAAATATATGAATTTTGGTGAAAAACTTTCGATGATCGGAATTGTAAATACAAACCAGAAGTTGGAAGCGGAAGGAAAGAAATGCACGTCCCTCATATTAAAGGGAGTATTTTTGTGCTTCTGAATTTATTTTTTTTTTGTCCTTTTTACAACTAAAAATATGAATATGTTCTATTTATTTATTTTGTAAATATTTTTGTCATTTTCTATCAATCCCGCTATTTTTTATTTTGAAATATGATTCAATTCTTTTTCTCTCAAATTACGCCAGCATTAACCACAATTTCGGTAAGTGTATACTGTTACTGCCTTGCACGCTTAAATTTTTTACTATGGGAATATTTTGATACACAGCTAGTATAATTATTCTTTAAGAAAATGTGAATTAATAATTGTCCTCTTATCTTAATGTTTTTATTTTTGTGTCATTTTGGTCCCTTCTTCCCAAACATTATATAGCAATAAAAATAACTGGAAAAACCCAGACAACAATTTCACAAGGGAAATAATCCATTGAATTTTTTTTTAACCTTTTTTTGTAACCGTTGTTATCATTTTTCCATACTAGTAGAAAAACTCGTTCAATACACAATTGAGATTTTCCGTAATTTACAATCATTGACATTAAGTGAAACAACTCCGAATTCCAATCAATCCCAAACATACACAACACACATACCTTTGATCTTAAAAAGGTTATATTCCTAAAAAATGGCTATTGTTACCTTCTCAGTCATGTACTTATATTGATCCTTTAACCTTTTTAAACTTGCCTTTCTCTTAGATGATCATTGTTGCTTTCAGTCCACACTTGTTCTTTGTTAGGAACCGAGGGTTCGCGAACAAAGAGTTACGGAGAAATGAGAGGGAAGTCAGAGAAGAAGAGGGAAGATGGGGAAGAAGAAGAGGAAAAGGAATTGGAGCAGAGAAAAGTGAATGTACTGATATATTCCCAAAATTTGTCATTTACAATCTAGAAGCCCAGTATTTATAATAACTGACTCACTAAAGCTAATCACACATTATTAAACGAGCTAACTCGGCTCAACCCGGAGGACTCGGCTCGTAACACTTAGGTTTCTGACATGACCTCCACCTTAAGAGCTTCATTGACCTCAAGGAAGTAGAAAAAAAAATCCTTATTGTTTGGCTGCAATGGCTGTAATGGATTAACCCCAAGAAACAATGGTTGTAATGGATTAACCCCATGAAACAATCAATCTTCGAGTCTTCATTACAATATCAAATCTCTCAGTCCGCAAGTCCTATGAGACATCTTGACATATTAGCTTCCATATCATCTTGACATGCCAACACAACAATCAATCTTCACTTCCCATGTCTCTACCCTCCCCTAAAAAACATCCTTGCCCTCAAGGATGTGTATGCTCGGTCCCTTGGAAAGGCTAACACAAATTTAGCGGGGGGGTTGAATAAACTTGTCACCAAAAACTAGATCTAAAACGATTAAGCTTTAGATTTAACTTGTGTGAGTTGAGTGATCGAAATGAGTCTAAGTCAAACTGACTTATAACAAAACTGAGTCAACCGGCAGTGGATTTAAGTTTTAGCCTTTATCTAGATCTTGTTGATTCTAAGAAAAAGCTGAGTATGCAAAACTCGAATTACGTGAATGTCGGCCAGTGAATCGTAAGTGAGTATAACAATCGGCCAGCTTTGTTGTATAAACAATAATAAATACTGAATAAGTAAATAACATACTGTAAATGTGTAAAGTAAATAGAGCAAGATTTATAGTGGTTCCATGTGGTGTAATCCTGTACGTCCACTCTTCCCCTGTGATGTAAGAGGAAAATTTCACTAGAACTCTTTGAGGCAAGCTGTAACAAAAATCCTAAACTAATAGTCCTTGACTATTCCCTAGCTTGACTATCTAAACAATCAAAGAACAGGTCGGATTGCTGCTCTCCAACTGCTTGAACCACTGGTCCTTGGAGGGTTGTGTTGCCTCTTCACCAGCTACCACCACAAACATAGTCTACCCGACTGCTACAACTGTCCTTGGCAAATCCTTGACCGGATTGCTTCACAGTCTAAACCCTTGATAAGAATCAAAGTTGGGCTGAGAATCAATAAATTGATTCTTGCTTGTGGTTATTCTAAGTGTCTGATTATGGATATATTCTTTGTAGTTTAACACTTGAAGAAATCTGGATGTGATCTTGTAAAGCGCAAAGATTGATAGCAATTTGGATGAAGAAGACTTGGGCACAATAATGCTTGTATTCTCGTGTTGTTGTTCGGTGTTGTGTTTGATCCTTGATGCCAAGTCCTCTATTTATATAGTGAGGTCCAATGTTCATCTTGTTTGAATTTGAATTCTATCAACGTCTATATTTTCAGATGTCAGGTGTCAGTGACCGTTCTAACATGTCAGTGCTTCACCCAATAATATTATTTGATCTATAACGTTCGAATGTACTTTCAGTTGCTTAGATGGATAACTATAAATCTGAGTGTCTTGATCGGGCTTTATATATCGAATTGGTAGGTTATTAGTTTGTAAACTGACTTAGAGCATTAACTGGGTTTTTATTCTTCTTCAAAACTTAGTACTCTATTCATCTGATTTTATATGACTTAATGAGAGTACACCACATATTTAATAACTCATCTAAGATATCATTGTCCTTATGATTCTTAGGTCTTCATTCAAGATCCATAAAGTCAGTTCAGGCCATCACAGACTTACCTGAATTCTAACTTTACAGTCTCGGCTTTAATCTTCCTAACTGAGTTTGAACCCTTAGTTCTTCATTCTTCAATAACTGAGTCTGTGTCCCTCAGTTCTTCTTCCACTGAGTTTGAACCCTCAGTTCTTCTATCTTCTAGATAAGTCAACCGAGTCTGTGTCCCTCAGTGAAATTACCTTCTTCAGTTCTGAGTGAGCTTTCAGTTCTGACTTCTGGTGACTCTTTCAGTTTTAGTCAGTACTTCAATTTTGAGTGAGTATCCAGTTTCTAGATGATTTCCAGTTTTCAGTTTTACGACACACTAACTATTTCACTGCTTGTCTGATATAACCTATACAATAATAAGACTCTAATAAATCATATACATTCAGTTCTAGACATCTTTTATCTTTTCACTATAACAGCTAGCTTCAACACTTCATCAATGGCGTGTAAACACATAAATAAATAAATACGATGAATCATCATCAAAACATAAATTTTATTTCCAACAATTTCCTCCTTTTGAGGATGCCAAAACTCTCCTTAAAGAAAAGCTTAAAGATAAAAACAATGCAAAGCAAGGTAAAACTGGAAACTGGATATATCATTAAGATTCACAAAAAATGGAACAAGTTACACATTTGTTGTCAACTGAAATAAAAGCTAAGTAGCTTTCTATTTAACTAGAAAGAATTTTATATCCTTATCATAGAGATGATATTCATCTTCCAACTTTCTATCTTCTCTAGAGAAAGCTCTGTTATAATCTACTTGGCTTGTTAGCTTCCATTTTCTCCAAAGGGCTAACTTGGGAAGTTCAGTTTCCCGACTGTAATACTTTTCAAAATCATCAACATCTATCTTCATTTGCTCTGTCTTGTCCCTAATTTGAAGTTTTTCTTCGATCTTTTTGAGCTTCTTGTAATTTGCCATCTTCTGATTGTGAAATTCATCTGACAAGAAGTAATTTATGGATTCTTCATAATTCTTGTACTTGTACTTAGTCTTGGTGTGATTGCAATCTCTGACAAATTTCATCCAAAGTTCTTGAGTAAGGGTCGCTCTTTTATCTCCAGGTTGACTGTATTTTATAATGAGCTGATCTTCACTGAGTTCTTCAACCTGTCTGATATAAGATTCGGTTGTTGCTAATGCTTTCCCCTTCTTCAAGTCGATCTGTTTTTCTTCTAGCTTCAGTTTCTCTTCTTGTAGCTTCAGCTTTTCTTCTTCTACTTCCCCCTTTTTGGCATCATACATCTCATTGATCAAAAGATGAGTTGCTTTCTGATCTTTTATAATGCCTTTTTGAGAAGTTAGAACTTCCTTAAGCTGAGTTTCTAATCCATAAATCCTTTGGTTCAGGTGCCATTCTGCCTTGGCTTGAGTTTCTCGATCTTCTTCGGTATCTCAAACTTTTCTTTCAGATTAAGGATTTCGGAAACTGAGTTAGAAGTCGTTTTCTTGATTGTGTCAAGCTTTGTACAAACTGGGACATCAGTCTGTTTTCTGTAATCCAAGTAACCAGAAATCCTTGATAATAAAGCACTGTAGTCTTCTTTCTGAGTACGCACACTGTCCAAGGTTGATTGAAGCTTGGTCAGTTCTTCAGCTGTCAAAGTTTCTGTTGGATCTTCATCTTCCTTGATTACAGACTGAGTGTTATCTTCTATCACCATTAGTTGCTGAGTTTCATCAGTTTTTCCTTCTTCTTCCTTATTGTCAGTTGTCTGATTTCCAACTGGCAATTCTTCTGGCTGAGTATCAGTTTTCCTAACTTGTCTTTCTGGTTGTACGTCTGGTTGCAAAACTGTACTCTATTCAGCTTCTTTTCTTGAATCATCATCCTTATCATCATCATTCTTCTTTAAAACATCCTTGGGTATAGATGATGTAGCTGATTCTTTTCTCTGAGCTATTTCTTTGAATCTCTTATAGCAATTGGTGAGAAACTCATCCATAGGAAATAATGCGTATAAGTCTTGTATTTCAAGTTTCTCTAACAATAGCTCATCTTCAGTTTGTAAGATATCCTTGATACCTTCCCATGAATCTTCAGTCTTGAGCTTTATTTTCATCAACTTAATGATTCTTTCAGCTTCAAATTGTTGTGACTGGACTGGCTATTGCTGAAATTGCAATTGCTCTTGACATTCCATAACGGAAACTTGTTTCTCTGATATCTTCTGAGAAACATCTTTAGTAGGCTGACTGATTTCATTTGTCAGCTGTTTTCCCCCTCAGTTGGTGCTATTTCACTTGAAGTACCTGGGAACAAACGTCTTCCAAATGACTTGGCCTTCTATGAGTCAGCTTTCCTTTTAACTCCTTTTTGCTGAGCGATTTGCTGAGAGACAATTTTTTTATTGGCTTCAGGTTGGGAAGTCTTCGAGGTTTCTTTCCTAGAATGGACTAGTGTTGCGCCTTGTGTAGATGCATCATTAGCTTTTGTAGATGCAGAAGCAGTTTGTTCTACCTCCTTCCCTGAACTGAGTCTTTCCAAATAATGTTGAATCAGTCTACTGAGTGATTTCTTCAACCAAAATCTGCCTACAAGCTATCTTCCTTCAGCTTTGGTTTTTGCTAACACATGCTAATTCAGTCAAGTGTGTTTCTTGATTTGGTTGAAAAGGTATCCTGCCCAATTAAACTCGATTTCATCCCATATGATGTTCATCAGATAAATCCCATCTTCAGATACATTGTCCAACCCTTTGTGATGTCCTATATTATGTTGGCCAATCCATATGCTAAGTAGACCAAACTCAGCTTTGAGACTGTTCAGCTTCGTATTGAGGTTGGCAGGTTCATTTGTTGCTGAAATCTGCTTGAGAAAAACTTCCCGTTTGAGCGGCAAACAGGCTAGGTCAATTCATTCCACAAGAGGCTTCTTGAAATCAAATAACTCTCAGATTATGTGTTCATTGATAAAAACCTTTTCTCCACGAACTCTTGTTATCAGAGAGTTCTTTATCATCTTCGTATTTTCCCAAAATTGCAAAATTCCTTCCAAGTCGAGTTCTTTTTGCAATTTTATCTCTCACAGATTCTTCGAACCTTGTAAATATTTGATCTTTTCATGTATATGGCTAGAAAGAAGTGTATTGTTGCACAATCTTTCATATTCATCAAAAGATAGGCCTTGTACAACGGCGATTAATCTGGCTTCTTGAGAGTGTTTAGTGGCTGCCATTGTAAGAAATATTAGAAGAAATTTCTGGGCTTTTTGAGAGAGAGAAGATTTTCGAATTTGTGTGTGAATTGAGGACAGTATGACAATATGAAATTTTATAGGGGTTGTATAGAGAGTGTAGACGGTTCTGATTTGAACCCACGATCTTTGAAGATTTTCGTACCAACTTTTCAAATTCCATGATTATTTGAGTAACTGATGCATGTACAATTGACAAAAGAGGGGGTGTACACGCAACAGGTTCTGACAAAAACGGCGGTAATTAAATGCGATGTAAATGTTGTCGGGTTTATCCTTTCGACTTTTGAATTTCTTTCACTGGATAAAAACTGAGGCGGAGATCAGCTTCATGTTGAGTTCAGTTCCGTCATCCTTCAGTTTTAGTAGGCCAGTTTGAGATTGTTGATGTCAATAACTAATCTGTCAATTGAGCGCAACCAACATTGACAAAGATCATTCCCCTTGACGAATCTCTTAGCTTAAACTGACTTTGATAATCCCTAATTCAGTTCTCAGTTTTGCAAACCTTTCAATGTCTAGTGGTTTTGTAAAAATATCAACCAACTGATCTTCAGTTGGGACATAGAGAGCTGTAACATCATTTTTCTCTACATGATCCCTGATGAAGTGATGTCTCACATCAATGTGCTTTGTCCTTGAGTGCAAAACTGGATTGTCAGTTATGGCAATCGCACTTGTATTGTCACACATTATAGGTATTAGTCTTTCTTCTATCCTATAATCTCTCAATTGTTGTCTAATCCATAAAACTTGGGCACAACAGCTTCCAGCTACTATATACTCAACTTCAGCTGTTGATGTCGACATTCAGTTTTGCTTCTTGCTGAACCATGACACAAGTCTATTTCCTAATAACTGACATGTGCCTGAAGTACTTTTACTGTCCACTTTGCATCCAGCATAGTCTGAATCCAAGTATGATATCAGTTTGAATTCTCATTCTATTGAGTACCATATCCCTACTCCTTCTGTGTCTTTCAAATACTTCAAGGTTCTTTTGACAACTGTAAGATGACTTTCCTTGGGTCTTGTTTGAAATCTGGCACAAACACCAACTGCAAAGGATATATCTGGTCTACTAGCTATGAGATATAGTAGACTTCCAATCATTCTCTATAGAGTGTTTGATCCACATCCTTGCCATCTTTGTCTTCATCTAATCTGATGTTGGTTCCAATAGGTGTAGCAATGCCAGCTGATTTCTCCATTCCAAACTTCTTGATCAATTCTCTTGTATACTTGGTTTGATGAATAAATATTCCTTCATCCATCTATTTTACTTGTAAACCGAGAAAGTAATTCAGTTCTCCCATCATGCTCATTTGAAATTTGCTCTTCATCAGACTTGCAAATTTCTCACAAAGTTGTTCATTTTCAGATCCAAAAATGATGTCATCAACATAGATCTGAACTAGGAGAGTACTTTCTTCAACTTTCATCCTGAATAAGGTCTTGTCTATGGTTCCTTTGATAAATCCATTGTCTACTAGAAACTGAGATAGAGTTTCATACCAAGCTCTTGGTGCCTGCTTTAATCCATAAAGAGCTTTTCTCAGTTTAAAGACTTTATCAGTTTGATCCTTAATTTCAAATCCTGGGGGTTGCTGTACATAGACTTCTTCTTCAAGTATCCCATTCAAAAATGCACTTTTAACGTCCATTCGATACACTTTGAATTTCTTGTGAGCTGCAAAGGCACGAAATAATCTGATTGCGTCCAATCTTGCAACTGGAGCATAAGTTTCATCGAAGTCTATCCCTTCTGCTTGTGAGTATCCTTTGGCCAAAAGCCTAGATTTATTTATGACAATATTTCCATCTTCATCAAGCTTGTTTCTGAATACCCATTTGGTGCCGATTATGTTGACATGTGATCTGGCTTATCCACCATTCCCAAACTTGATTTCTTTCAAATTCATTGAGTTCTTGCATGGCTAGAATCCAATCTGGATCATTTAAAGCTTCTTAAATCTTGGTTCAGATTGAGATAGAAAACATGCAATCATAGCATCAAGCTGATGTCTTGTCCGAACTCCTGCTTGGAAATCACATATCACCTGTTCTTCAGGTTGATCTCTCATCCATAAGTGTACAAGAGGTTGCATAAGAGGGATTGCATTCTGTTGAACTGGTTCTTCATGAATTTCTTCTTGATTTCTTTGAACTTGATTGTCTTGAACTGGGTAAGTTTGGTGTTGTTCAGCTGTAGGTTGATCAGCTGTTGGAAACTGAGACTGATCCAGATCTGAAGATTCTGAGATCTTAATCTTCCAATATTGACAAAATGATTCTGGTGTTGCTGGTAACTAAGACTGAGAAACTGGTTCTTGTTTGTCTTCAGTTGTTTCACCAGCAAAGTTTTTGGTTCATCAAATACTACATGTATAGATTCTTCATGCTTGAGTGTCCATTTGTTCAGTACTCTGAATGCTTTGCTGACACTTGAGTATCCCAAAAATATTCCTTCGTCGGATTTAGGCTGAAAAACCTTAAGTTGATTCTTTCCATTATTATGTATGAAACATTTTCTTCCAAAGGCATGAAAGTATGAAACATTTGGCTTTCTTCCATTCCAAATCTCATAAGGTGTATTTTCATGTATTTTGTTCATGAGTGCTTTGTTCTGTGTGTAGCAAGCTGTATTTACTACTTCTGCCCAATATCTTTCAGGTAGCTTTGATTCACAGATCATTGTCCTTCCAGCTTCTTTGAGGGTTCTATTCCTTCTTTCAACTACTCCATTCTATTGAGGTGTTTCTGTAGCTGCAAGATGATGTAGAATGCCATTTTCTCCACAGTATTCAATGATTATATTTTTGAGAAATTCAGTTCCCTTATCTGATGTTATCTTAACAACAATTACTCATTTCTGCTTTTAAAGTCTCTTGAGAAGTTCTTTGAGCTGTTGCTTGGTTTCACTTTTCTTTGACATGAAGATAACCCATGTATATCTTGAATAATCATCAACTACCACCAAAGTGTATTTCTTCCCACTAACACTGATTGGTGTAATTGGTCCAAATAAGCCCATATGCAACAGTTCTAAAACTCTGGTTGATGAGTTCTGAGACTTAGTCTTGAAGCTTGCTTTGGTCTGCTTCCCAGTTTTTATGATCAAGCGCTTACCATTGTACTAAAACAAATTTGTGTTAGTAAAGGTGCTACTTTATTTCCTTATACCACACCTTCACAGCGCCATGGTTCGAATGCACACAGGCGGGCAGAGTGTTGTATACCCAACAATCTCCCCCAACACCGCCACCACAAACCGCAAAGATTTACACATCTTGTCGTTACGAGATTCAACCCATGACCTCGCTTTCACCTACCGCTTTTAGGATCGAGCGCTTACCGTTGTACTAAAACCAATTGGTGTTAGTAAATGTGCTACTTTATTTCCTTATACCACACATTCATAGTGTCATGGTTCGAATGCACACAGACGGGCAAAGTGCTGTATACCCAACACCCTTGTTGACATGCATCACATAAGCTATCCTTCTTGTATGACATCTCTGGTAGTCCAATCACTAAGTTCTTCTTGACTAGTGTGTTGGTAACATCAAAATTGAGGTGACTCAGTTTCTTGTGCCACAGCCAACTGAGTTCTAACTTGGTATGCACAATTAAACATGTTTCTGATACTGTTGTTGACCAATCAACAATGTACATATTTTCTTTTGTTCTTCCGGCAAGAACTACTTGATATGTTGTTTCACTAACAACAATGCAGAATTCCTTATCAAATGTGACTCTGTATCTCATTTCACAAAATTGACTGGTGCTGAGGAG
Organism: Gentiana macrophylla; assembly: GCA_026214975.1. NCBI lineage: Eukaryota > Viridiplantae > Streptophyta > Magnoliopsida > Gentianales > Gentianaceae > Gentiana > Gentiana macrophylla. The sequence goes on from CM047814.1 coordinate 24,352,034, forward strand.
ATTGTAGTGTAGTCCTTCCACATATGAAACATTCTTGATTGTAAGACCATTTCTGATCAAGGTTCCACAACCTTTGGTGTATCCAGGTCTGTCCTTACTTCCAAAGTTGACTCTTGGTCCATCTTTAGCTACAAAATCAACTAGAAAGTCTTTTCTCTTCGTCATGTGTCTTGAGCATCCACTGTCAAAATACCAAATATCCTGCAAGACAGATTAAAAAGTTTTAGGTACCCAACTCTGTTTGGGTCCATAAGGGTCAGCTGTTAGTACAACTTGGGGGATATTTCCATAAGGTCTTCTCTGGAAATTGTTGCACTTATTCTCATATATGTAAGCCACACTTCCATAGTATCTATTTTTAGATTGTGCTTTATTTATATGATTTCTCAAGTCTTTTGGCTGAAACTGGTTTTCATGTTGCTTCCTATTATTGAAGACTGAGTAATTATTATCATTCTGTCTGTACTGAGGTTTGGGCTGACTTTTATACTGAGGCTTCTACTGAGAACTGAAGTGAGTCCTCAGCTGAGTCTTGGACTAAAACTTATGATAAGTATTCTGTCCAGAATGATTGTTCCTATCAGTTTTAATAACAGGTTCTGTAAAATTCCAATCATCATCAGTGGGAAATAATCTGCCTTTCTCCCTGAATGTGTGAATCTTTGAATGATTAACATTCTTATATTTACTCTGACTGAAGTTTTTCTGGTTATTGACATGATCAGCTTTTGTAGATCTGATAGTTGATCTACTATTTCTGTTTCCTTGATGTTTAGCTGATACCTTTAGATTTCCTTTTGTTATTGATCGCAGCTGACTTCCTGGAAAACTGATGCTGAGACTGAGTTGAATCACGTAAGACTGGTTTTACTGGTTCACCAATCTTCTCAGTTTGAGGAAATTGCTCAGCTACGAACTTAACGCCAATTTTGACATTAGGTTCAGCAGCTTTGCTTGTTCCTTCTTTCAAAGTTTGCTGTGTATCAAATCCTAGGCCAGTTCTGTCTCCATATGGCTTTCCAGATTTGAATCTAGTGGCTGAACTTGATTGAGCAAAAGATTCAGTTGATGTTGCTGATGCAGTAAGCTGATACTGATTCGTTCTTTTATCAGTTCTGGACAGTTTCAACATGTTCAATTCAGCATTCAATCATTCAATTTCTATAATTAGAGCTTTGTTTTCATCTTTTATTGATTCATAACCATCTTGTATGGTTACCAGCTGATTCATCAATTCGTCAAGTGTTTCTTCTAATTCTGGATTTCTTGGATTGGAGTCAGCAGTCGAAGAACAAGCGTTTTTCATGGATATTTGTGCTGAGCTATACTTAGAATTAGATTCAAATACTTTATTTGTATCTTCCATGTGAGCCACTAGAGCTGTATCATCTGATAGTCTTTCAGTACCAGCTTCATAGTCAGATTCATCTCCAGCTAGGAGAGCTCTTCTACCGGTTCTTTGTTGCTAAGTCTTCTTACCAGTCAGCTCTGGACATTCAACTTTGTAATGTCCAAGCTTTTTGCAGTTAAAGCAGAGATATTCATCATCTTTTCTCTTTTCAGGAGTCTTCTTGATGTACTTCTAAGTGACTGGATGTCCACTCTTCATTCTTCTTATTATGTTCATCATAAGAGCCATTTGTTCTTCCATTTCATCTAGTTGCTGAAGATTGCTAGATGAAGTTTCTTGAATCTCATTGGATGCTGCTGCGAGAGCTGTTGTTTTAGGTTCCTCTAGAGCCTTGATTATTGCAGTTGTGCTTGTGAAATCATCTCTGAATTCATATGCTTTCAAATCTGAGAAGATTTTGAAGGAATCTTCTGTATCAAGTTTTCTTGATTCTTCCATTTCGGTAACCTTCATCTTCCAGCACATAGGTAAAGCCTTCAATATTCTAGTGTTGATTTATTTCTTGGTGTACTCAATCTTGAGTAGTGCTAGTTCGTCCATTATGGAACTGAATCTTGTTTCCATCTGATCAATATTTTCACCTGATTTCATCTTGAAATTTTCAAACTTTTGTTTGCCAACTGAGATCTTGATCTCTTTGATGGAGTCAGTTCGTTCGCAAACTAGCTGAAGTTTCTTCCACATTTCTTTTGCAGTAGTGCAATCTTTGACTTTCAAATACATGTTGTTGTCGACAGTTCTGAGGATGATATCCATGGCAACATTGTTCAGATTGTTCCTTTTTCGATCATCATTGTTCCACTCGCATTTGGTCTTGGGGACTCTAGCTTGATCACCATTGATGGTTTGCATGTGAGTGATTCGGATAGGTCCATCAGTAAGTACGTCCATTATCTCATCATGAGTAGCAGCTAAGAAAGCCTGCAAACGACGTCTGTATTCATCAAAACGGTCCATGTTGCACATCAGCATTTGTCTGGCATACTGATTGTTATCCATTGTGTGAGTGAGTTTATGTAAGAACTGGAAACTGTCAACTAAGCTTTTTCAGGAGAACAACTAGAGGAGATAACTAGAGCAAGTGAGTTTTTAACAATGGCTTGTTAAAGAACACCGCTCCGACACCAATTGTTGGGTCCCTTGGAAAGGCTAACACAAGTTTAGAGAGGGGTGAATAAACTTGTCACCAAAAAATAGAACTAAAACGATTAAGGTTCAGTTTTAACTTGTGTGGAGTTGAGCTGACTAAGCTGAGTTTAAGTCAAACTGACTTATAAAAAAACTGAGTCAACTCGCAGCGGATGTAAGTTTAGCCTTTATCTGGATTTTGTTGATTCTAAGAAAAAGCTAAGTATGCAAAACTGAATTCTGATGAATGTCAGTTTGTGAACTGTAAGTGAGTATAGAAATCAGTTTCAGTATGCTGTATAAACAATAATAAATACTGAATAAGTAAATAACATAATGTAAATGCGTCAAGTTAATAGAGCAAGATTTATAGTGGTTCCAGGTGGTGTAATCCTATACGTCCGCTCTCCCCCTGTGATGTAGGAGGAAAATTTCACTAGAACTCTTTGAGGTAAGCTGTTACAAAAAGTCCTAAACTGATAGTCCTTGACTATTCCCTAGCTTCACAATCTAAACAATCAAAGAACATGTCGGATTGCTGCTCTCCAACTGCTTGAGCCACTTGTCCTTGAAGGGTTGTTTTGCCTCTTCACCAGCTACCACCACAAACACAGTCTACCCGACTGCTACAACTGTCCTTGGCAAATCCTAGACCTGATTGCTTCACAGTCTAAACCTTTGATAAGAATAAAAGTTCGGCTGAGAATCAATAAATTGATTCTTGCTTGTGGTTATTCTAAGTGTCTGATTCTGAATTGATTCTTTGTAGTTTGAACACTTGAAGAAATCTAGATGTGATCTGGTAAAGCGCAAAGGTTGATAGCAAATCGGATGAACAAGACTTGGGCACAATATTGCTTGTATTCTCGTGTTGTTGTTCGGTGTTGTGTTTGATCCTTGATGCCAAGTCCTTTATTTATAGTGTGAAGTCCAACGTTCATCTTGGTTGAATTTGAATTCTATCAACGTCTATATTTTCAGATGTCATATGTCAGTGACCGTTCTGACATGTCAGTGCTTCATCCAATAATATTCCTTGATCTATAACATTCGAATGTACTTTCAGTTGCTTGGATGGCTGAAAATAAAACTGAGTATCTTGATCAATTTTATACTGAATTGGTAGGTTATCAGTTTGTAAACTGACTTAGAGCATTAACTGAGTTTTTATTCTTCTTCAAAACTTAGTACTCTATTCATCTGATTTTATATGACTTAATCAGAGTACACCACATCTTTAATAAACCTTCTAAGATATCATTGTCCTTATGATTCTTAGGTCTTCATTCAAGATTCATAAAGTCAGTTCAGGCCATCACAGACTTACCTGAATTCTAACTTTACAGTCTCGACTATAATCTTCCTAACTGAGTTTGAACCCTCAGTTCTACATTCTTCAATAACTGAGTCTGTGTCCCTCAGCGCTTCTTCCACTGAGTTTGAACCCTTAGTTCTTCTATCTTCTAGATAAGTTAACCGAGTCTGTGTCCCTCAGCGAACTTACCTTCTCCAGTTCTGAGTTAGCTTTCAGTTCTGACTTCTGGGGACTTTTTCTCTTTTAGTCATTACTTCATTTTTGAGTGAGTATCCAGTTTTCTAGATGATTTCCAGTTTTCAGCTTTATGACACACTAACTATTACAGTGCTTGTCTGATATAACATATACAATAATCAGACTCTAATAAATCCTATACATTCAGTTCTAGACATATTTTAGCTTTTTACTATAACATCTAGCTTCGGCATCTCAGCAATGGGGTGTAAACACATAAATAAATAATTACGATGAATCATCATCAAAACATAAATTTCATTTCCACCAGTATAAGAAAACCGCACATGAACCGGGATCCCAAACGAAAACTGTCAACTTAATAGCAACTACACCATCGTCAAAACTCAATAAACAAACCAACTCATGTTCCATACGAATAGATTCCTCAAATTTAATGATGTATTTCCCAAATTTGAACATGTAAGAGTTGCTCCTTATAAACTCTCTCCAGCCACGTATACCATCAATTATTTCCATGTTTGGGATATTTCCCCAAGGATTCCTATAGAACTGCTCTGAAGTAGGCCAATTCGGTGATATCCCAACAAATTGATCAAGAACAACCATCTTTCGGATTGGGACTAATTGTAGGAGGGTCTGTGGAATTTGTTTGGTAAAGTTGATATATAATTCCAACTCGTATCCCTTAGGAAAAATGGCCTCAGCCTCAATAGATTTTCCCAGAAGCAATGTGAGATAGTTGGCACAAGACATTTCATAATAGAATCTACCAGTGGACTCATATGATGATAATTGATTCAAAACCCGGAAGGTTGCTTCCTTAAATCACTATCCATAATAATGATCCGTAAAATCACGAAGACATTTACATCATCGTTCAACATCAATTCGTCCCAAGAAAATGCCATGTGTAGGACGGGATGTGCATTAGCATTACTTCCTCCAATTTGATACACCAAAAGAGCAGTAAATGTGGCCTTATCTGCGGTGATATCCCAACAAATTGATCAAGAACAACCATATTTCGGATTGGGACTAATTGTAGGAGGGTCCGTGGAATTTGTTTGGTAAAGTTGATATATAATTCCAACTCGTATCCCTTAGGAAAAATGGCCTCAGCCTCAATAGATTTTCCCAGAAGCAATGTGAGATAGTTGGCACAAGACATTTCATAATAGAATCTACCAGTGGACTCATATGATGATAATTGATTCAAAACCCGGAAGGTAGCTTCCTTAAATCACTATCCATAATAATGATCAGTAAAATCACGAAGACATTTACATCATCGGTCAACATCAATTCGCCCCAAGAAAATGCCATGTGTAGGACGGGATGTGCATTAGCATTACTTCCTCCAATTTGATACACCAAAAGAGCAGTAATTGTGGCCTTATCTATGTTAGGAAATAAAATAGTTTACGCAGTTGAATTTAAAAAATTGATTTCCGATCCCAAAATCGACTCCGTTTAAAACAATAAACACGTTAATTAGTTGACAGTGATTATTTTGATTGATCTAAAAGATTGACGCTTTGACCGTCAAAGGAGAGTAGTAGTGCGCCCAAGCCGTCCATGTGTCTTGCCTCTAACGATATCCACACGAGCACCTCGCCGGAATCCTCCTTGGATAGTTACTAGAAAAATCCGGTTGCTAGACCGGCCTTTTCTCTCTCTCTAAATATCTCTCTAAGAAGCTCCCAGTTTATCTTGTAAATTAGAACTATTATAATTGTGATGTACAAAAGAGCTAGCCAACCCCTCTCTTATATAGAGGAGTGGTGCGCCCCTAGTATCCCCAATCTGATTGGGAAAAGCATCTGTGTAGATTGTTGAGGAAAAAAACATTTTACTAGTAAAATAAGGAAAATAAATATTCTAGATTCATCTCATTTAATTTAATACCTTGTATTAAATAAATCCAAGATATTGCCAATATCTTATATTGACTATCTTTATCTTATTACCATAAATCAATTTGTGCAATCTAATAATATCTAATATTAATATATGGTAATACCATTAATTAAATTGCACAATCCAAGTGTATCTTTATACACATAGCCTGCGCCTCATATGTCAATATTGGCATCCGGAATATTCTTTAATTAATCAATATAATTAATATGATTAATATCTTATATATAATTTATTCATAATAAATAAATATCACCATATTAATTTAATCACTATAACACTTTATAGTCGAGATACACTTTCATTATTTGGTTATCAATATAACCGCATTTTAATCTGGCTAGATGTTCTTATGTGTGTGATCCGATAGGCTTCCGAATATGTTGGCCGTAGACACAAAGTGCAAATTACAAAAATGCCGTTTCTACCTAACGATCACGGGATAGCGTCTAGCAACACACCATGACCCCCAATCATAGGAAGAGTCAAAAGCAATGACTACTACCTAACACAGTTACCGGGAAAATAGAATCATATTGCTGTTACAATATCTATACAATCGTATATCGAGTGTCAGTACATCAACGATCGTATCTTATAATCTGGATATCCTGCTCTCTCAGAATAACTCATTTACTCCCACTTTGCAAAGATTCACGAGAGCTAGACATTCTTTATAAGAAGGCCATTTCGGATATTCACTCCTACTAAAAGGATACGCGATTTCTGGACGAACAAACATGTATCCTATGCATGCTTCAATATCGCACCCAATCACTATCGCATGATCTCACCGTAGCTAGGGGAAACCTCAATAGTGTCAAAGCACGACAATCCACCGTGATGCCATGAAGACTCCGGTCTTAGGATAATTACACAACTGTCACATACTGCGACACTTAATGTAAGTAGGCCAGTCTAACGTACGCATTCTCTAATACACGTCCACGTACAGTCCAATTGTCTCAACACTTCGATAGACAAGATCTAACCCTATCTCAATAAGATTAAAGACATCCAATACGTGCTAGTCTTAATTATACTATCAATGTCCTGTTTGACAGTATATACAACTAAAGACATTTAAATATCAAACCTATTAAAGTGATTTGAGATCTTATCAACCATAATTACTATCATAGTTTCTCTATCACAGTTGAATACTAAGGACGTTACTATATATACAATAACATAATTGGTTCATAAAGATAAAAATATATATATATAATAACAAAAGTGCTTTTATTAATCATAATAAAGTTATTACACCAACTAAATAGACTGTAAACGACCCGACCCGGTCGGATCCGGTCCGACCCGATTGGGGTTAGGACACCTATTCAACAATCTCCCAATTGGACTAAAGCAAATCACCCATATGCCTAATCCCGTGCATGCATAGGCGGACACACATTGCTGTAAATGGGGTCCACGGACCCTGTTAAAAATAATAAAACACTACATTTTACCTATAGAAAAATATTTCGGACCCCGTTGAAAATAATAAAACACCACATTTTACCTATAGAAAAATATTTCGGTCCCTGATGAAAAACATTTCTGGATCAGCCATTGCGTGCATGTGAACATGTTTCTCATGCTTTTCCTATAACAATGTCTTGGTTAACGGATCATCTATGTTATCATCCATGTGGACTTTCTTTATCTTTACATTTTCTCAATCTACTATCTCTCGAATCAAGTGATAGCGCCGTAGCACATGTTTGTACTTCTGATGAGACCTTGGTTCCTTTGACTCAGCAATTGCCCCATTGTTATCACAGTACAATGGGACTGGACCGTTAATGGAGGGAACCACACCAAGTTTAGTAATGAACTTCTTCATCCGAACCGCTTCATATGCCGCCTCCGAGGTCGCTATATACTACTAGACTTCCGTTGTAGAGTCTGGCAGAGTTCATCGCTTCAAACTCTTCCAAATAATCGCTCCGCCATTAAGCGTGAAAAAAATCAGATCGTGACTTAAAGTCTTCCTGGTCAGTTTGAAAACTGGCATCTGTGTAACCTCGTAATACCAAATCAGAGTTCCCAAAAACTAGGAACATATCTCTAGTGCACTTCATGTACTTGAGAATATTTTTGACTGCAATCTAGTGACCATCACCTGGATTTGACTGGTACCTACTAGTCATAGTCAGAGGGTACGAGACATCCGGTCTAGTGCACAACATAGCATACATGATGGACCCGATAGCCGAAGCATAGGGGATCCTACTCATGTTTGCCCTTTCCTCCTCTGTCTTAGGTTACATTCCTTTTGACAGGTAGACCCCATGTGACATGGGCAACAATCCTTTCTTGGATTGCTCCATGTTGAATCTCTTTAGCATCTTGTCTATATAGGTGGATTGTGACAGATCAAGCAACATTTTAGATCTATCTCTATAGACTTGATTCCTATAATATAGGCTGCATCACCCAAGTCCTTCATGGAGAAGTTATTGGACAACCAAACTTTAACCGACTGCAACATAGGAATATCATTTCCTACAAGCAATATGTCATCTACATAAATTTCTAAGAAAACAACGGCACTCCTTCTAACCTTCTTGTAAACACACGGCTCATCTTCGTTCTTGATGAAATCAAACAGTTTTATTGTCCTATCAAAACAAAGATTCCAACTCCGAGAAGCTTTCTTCAATCCATAAATGGATCTTTGCAACTTGCATACCATCCTAGCGTGATCGTTTGTGAAACCCTCAGGATGTGTCATGTACACCTCCTCAGACAAATTACTGTTCAGGAAAGCTGTTTTCACATCCCTCTGCCAGATCTCATAATCATGGTATGCTCAATAGCAAGCAGAATTCTAATGGACTTTAGCATAGCTACTGGCGAATAGGTTTCATCCTAGTCAACTCCTTGTCTTTGCTTATAACCTTTTGCCACCAACCTTGCCTTGTAGGTAGTCACATTTCCATCCATGTCTTTCTTTCTCTTAAAGACCCATTTGCACCCTATAAGAACTATTCCCTCAGGTGGATGAACTAAGTTCCAAACTTTGTTGTCTTTCATGGATTCCATTTCTAAATTCATGGCTTCTATCCATTTCCCTTTGTCATGCATCATCAACACCTCCTCGTAAGTTTTAGGGTCCTCATCTTCCATGAGATATATGTTAGTGTACCTTTCGGGTTCACGGAGTTCCCTAGTGGGTCTTCGAGGTATGTGTGTCTCTAGAGCAGGTGTATGCACCTCATCAATATGTGGTGTCTGCTCTTCTTCCATCAACTGACCGTTGTCCGTAAGTGGCTCTTGAATCTCTTCAAGATCAATCTTACTCCCACTGACCCTTTCTAGAAGGAACTCCATGAGCTTTTGGTATAGCTACACCTAAATCCAGACCGCCTATCAACGAAGTGTATCACAATCCCAAGGTCGGCCTACATATATCACTTTGAGGTCTCTTATCTCTGTCATATGTCAACAGGTTTCTCCAGAAAGTGTCCAATCCTGGGTACAAACACATTTTGTTCTCCTGGATGGTAAAATTGGTATCCTCTAGTTTCTGTAGGATAACCCACAAATAGACATCTGACAGATCTGGCTTCTAGTCTGTCAGGCATCATCTGCTTCACGTAAGCCGGACAACCCTAAGGTTTAAGATATGCCAGATTCATCTTCTTTTTACCCAATACCTCGTATGGTGTAGAATCCACCGTCTTTGTTGGAACTCGGTTAAGTTTATAGGACACTGTTTCTAGAGCATACCGCCAAAATGATTTTGGAAGAACTACGTAGCTCATCATGGATCGCACCATGTCTAAAAAAGTGCGATTTCTCCTCTCAAATACGCCATTCATTTAGGGCATTCCGGGTGGAGTCCATTCAGGTAGAATCCCATTCTCCTTTAAGTAATCTTGAAACTCTCCATCTTGGTACTCGCCACCTCGATCAGATCAAAGTATCTTAATCTCTTTACCCAATTGTTTCTCCACTTCACATCTGAATTCTTTGAACTTTTCAAAAGCTTCAGACTTATAGTTCATTAAGTATATGTAACCATATCGAGAATGGTCATCAATGAATGTGATAAAATAAGATTATCCTCCTTTGGCTTTAATTGACATTGGGCCGCATACATCAGTATGTATGAGCTCAAGCAATTCGTTAGATCTTATCCATTTGCCACTAAACGGTGACTTTGTCATCTTGCCAAGTAAACAAGCTTCACATGTATCAAATGATTCATAATCAAAGTGATCCAACAATCCATCTTTATGGTGTTTGGAAATGCGATTCTTATTTATATGGCCAAGTCTACAATGCCACAAGTAGGATTCATTTAAGTCATTTGTTTTGGCTTTCTTGTTGCTTATATAAAGTATATCAACATTCATATCTCATGCGTAGAGACCATTGTCAAGTTTTCCAGTACTGTAAAATATTCCATCACGTGAAAAAAAACAACATTTATTCTCAAACGTAAAAGAAAATCCTTCAACATCCAATGCAAAAATAGAAATAATGCTCTTCATAAGAACAAGAACAAAATAACAGTTATTTAATTCAAGTACTAGCCGACTACGCAATGAAAGAAAATAAACTCCTACGGCTAGGGCAGCAACACTTGTTCTATTCCCAACGCGCATGTCCACTTCTCTCTAATCCTTTTTAGTGCCTGCATATCCATACAAATATGAGAACCACAACCAGTATCTAATACCCAATGGTTAGACTTATAAGAACTACTATTGATCTCAATCATAAACATACTTGAAGTTGAAGCATCATTATGCTTGTTCTTCTTGGCGCTCAAGAAAGCCTTGCAGTTTTTCAATGGCCAAGTTGGACACAATGGAAGCAAGCATCCTTGGATTTGTCTTTAGCAATTTTAGGCTTTGGTTTGGTAGCCTCCTTCACCTTCTTGGACTTCGTTTGGGCTTTCTGCTTCCATTTGGAATAAGTTACGAGCAACACTTGCTTACCCTTTCCAACAGTGCCCTTAGCAGTTTTGAGCATGTTCAATGACTTTGCGAGGGAGGAATCAATCTTATTCATGTGACAGTTCATCACAAACTGTGAGTATGAGTCCGGCAGAGAATGCAGAATTAAGTCAACACTTAACTCACGCCCCAGCATATAGCCAATCTTCTCAAGCCTCTCGATGTAACCGATCATCTTTAACACGTGAGACCCAACCGGGGAACCTGGAGCCATCTTGCAACCAAAAAGCGCCTTCGAGACCTCGTACCTCTCAGTACGAGACTGGGAAGCATAGAGTTCCTTCAGGTGAGTCATTATGGTGTAAGCATCCATGGACTCATGCTGTTTCTGATGTTCCGGTGTCATAGAAGTAAGCATGATGCAAGTAGCCTCCACATTGTCAGAACAATGTTTTGCGTGCTTCTTAACCGACTCCTCATTCGTAGCATCTTCAGGGTCCTTAGTTAAGGGTTTTTCCAAGACATAGCTAATGTTTTCATGTCTCAAAATGATTTTGAGATTCCTTTCCCAGTCGAGAAATTTTGTTTTGTCAAGCTTGTTATCAATGATAAAAAGAAGGTTCAATTTGTTCGACATTCCTACAACAATAAAGTAAAGATAACATTAGTAAAAGTTCATGTATACAAAACCATAAAAGTGCAATTTAATTAGGTTTTGATCCCACAAGCCAACTATTCCTAATAAGCTTTCAAAATTTTTAAATAATTCTTTAATACATGGAACCCAATCTAGTTGACTCGATCCTCGACGGGGGACGATCGACCAGGGAAATTTCGAAAGGCGGGTACACTTACCCGTCGCATCTCATGCGGCTTCCATTGGTTGATTAGTCAAATCTTTGAAAATTCACATCTTTATGTGATAGTCAACCCCTTGTCTCTATAATCAGACGGTCCTGACGGGGGCCAATCACCGCAAGATTCTTAGTCGAGTCGTAACCTAAATATTCATGAGATCTCATAACGATCATATCTCGATAACGACGATATACCCAAGGTAAGTTTGGATCCGAATAAGGGCTCTTCACCGTCATTATAATATTGGGAGACAAATATAACTCGAATTATTGTTGTGGGAACAACTTTAAATTAATTCACTTAATTAATTTTGAATTAATTCTCTTAATTAATTTAATTTTGGTCTCATCTTATACGTGCATATTTCTACGTTATCAACATAAAGTAAAACATACACCATTCCGACAATAATATAACCGGTATGATCATGGATTTTTCCTAGGTGCAGTTTCGAATACAAACTGACGAAACCGCAGGTCACATCTAAAGGTAGTTGCAACCATCAATAGGATTTTAATGCGTCATTCTCCAATAGGATCTCTATTTTCGTCTTTCTTTGGTCTTGATCTTCTGCTCCATTTTTGTTGCATAAAATCTATCTCATAAATATATACACCCGCCGCACACGAAGGGAGCTTACGGGAATGGGATAAATGTAGAAAATAAACTAGGTCACATTCTTCATAACGGCCTAGGACAATTTGAGAAACCAACAGAAAATAAAACATTCACATCTATCATATTGGCCGAGTCCATGATCAATCGGGGTCCATATAATGACATTATATCTACAACATCTAATTCATACAATAATAAATCGTATGAAAAAGATTAAATTTTAATTCTTCCAACTTGCGTCTTATTTTATCAAATCAATTAACTTTTAATTAATTAAACGACTCTAATCGAAATAAAAATTAACGATTATTTTTATATAGATTTCAATTTAATTTTAATTAATTGGAACTATTCAAATTTAAATCAAAATTAAATTAGGTCTCTTTTGAATCTTTTCTTTTGATTACTAATCAAAATGGATGCATTTGGTTTCCAAAACCAAAAGGCACCTGCATTGGCCTTTCCAAAATCAAAATTTTGAAAAGGGCCTAGGCCTAGACTTTTTCCAAAGTAAAATATTTTAAAAAGGGCCTAGGCCTATTCCAAATAAAATTTGAAAAGGCCTAGATAATTAAATGACAAATCATGTTACCAAATAATGTCATGTGGCATCCCAATGGTCTAAACTATTTGAACAATTAGTTAGCCACATGACATCAACTAAACAAAGAGATATCAATGCACCATAATGTAATCACAAACAAAACAAAAACGAAATCGATGTCCACCACGAATGCACCGGCCGACGCCAGCAGCCCTAGGGCCGCCGCCGGCGAAGCCACGGTGGGGGGAGGGCGCCGCTTCGGCCGAGCCCCCTACGTCGATTATATTTGTTTTTTTTGTTTTCTCGTTTCACGAATCTAGATATTGCATCTATCAATTAATTACTACGCAAATTAATTAGTGCTTATTGCTTAACTTCGAAGTTCTCTCTGATACCAGTGTTAGGAAATTAACTAGTTTACGCAGCAGAATTTAAAAAATTGATTTCCGATCCTGAGATCGACTACGTTTAAAACAATAAACACGTTAAGTAGTTGACGGTGATTACATTGCTTGATCTAAAAGATCGATGCTTTGACCGTCAAATGAGAGTAATAGTGCGCGCAAGCCATCCACGTGTCCGGCCTCTAACGATATCCACACGAGCACCTCATCGGAATCCTTCTTGGATGGCTGCTAGAAAAATCCGGTTTCTAGACCGGCCTTTTCTCTCTCTCTAAATCTCTCTATAAGAAGCTCTCAATTTATTTTGTAAATTAGAACTATTCTAATTGTGATGTTCAAAAAAGTTAGCTAACCCCTCTCTTATATAGAGGAGTGGTGCGCCCTTAGTGTCCCCAATCTGATTGGGAAAAGCTTCTGTGTAGATTGATGAGAAAAAACCTTTTACAAGTAAAATTAGCAAAAAAATATTCTAGATTCATCTCATTTAATTTAATGCCTTGTATTAAATAAATCCAAGATATTGTCAATATCTTATATTGACTGTCTTTATCTTATTACCGTAAATCAATTTATGCAAATATATTAATATCTAAAATTAATATATGGTAATACCATTAATTAAATTGCACAATCCAAGTGCATCTTTATACACATAGCCTGCGCCCCATATGCCAATATTGGCATCCGGAATATTCTTGAATTAATCAATATAATTAATATCTTGTATCTAATTTATTAATAATAAATAAATACCACCATATTAATTTAATCACTATAACACTTTATAGTCGAGGTAAATTTTCCTTATTTGGTTATCAATATAACTACATTTAATCCGGCTAGATGTTCTTATGTGTGTGACCGATAGGCTCCCGAATATGTTGGCCGTAGACACAAAATGCCAATTACGAAAATGCCCTTTATACCTAACGATCTCGGGATTGCGTCTAGCAACACACCGTGACCCCCAATCATCGGAAGAGTCAAATTAATGACTACTACCTTCCATGTGAAACAGTTACCGTGTAAATAGAATTCTATCGCTGTTACAATAGCCATACAATCGTATCTCGAGTGTCAGTGCATCAACGATCGTATCTTATAATCTGGATATCATTCTCTCTTGGAATAGCTCATTTACTCCCACTTTGCAAAGATTCGTGAGAGCTATACATTCTTTATAAGAAGGTCATTTCGGATATTCACTCCAACTAATAGGATACATGATTTCTGGACGAACAAACATGTATCCTACGCATGCTTCAATGTCGCACCCAATCACTACCGCATGATCACCTTGTGGCTAGGAGAAACCTCAATAGTGTCAAAGCATGACAATCCACAGTGTGATTCCATGAAGACTCCAGTCTCAGGATAATTACAAAACTGTCACATAGTGCGACACTTAATGTAAGTGGGCCAGTCTAACGTACGCACTCTAATACATTCTCTAATACACGTCCACGTACAGTCCAAGTGTGTCAACAATTCGATAGACAAGATCTATCACTATCTTCAATAAGATAGAAGACATCCAATACATGCTAGTCTTAATAATACTATCAATGTCCTGTTTGTCATCACAGACGACTAGAGACATTTAAGTATCAAACCTATTAAAGTGATTTGAGATCTTATCGACAATAATCACTATCATGGTCTCTCTATCACAGTTTAATAATAAGGACGTTACTATTTGCAATAACATAATTTGTTCATAAAGATAAACGATATATATTAACAAAAGTGATTTATTAATCATAATAAAGTTATTACACGAACTAAATAGACTGTAAACGACCCGACCCGGTCTGGCCCGACCCGATTGTGTTTAGGACATCTATTCAACAATCTGATGTCACTCCAGACTGTTGCATCAATTTAAAACACACAGCATCTTCATTACCCTCTCCATGAAAGGAATATGTTGGTCTCATTGTATCCAAAGCAATAACATTCAGAATCATTTCCTGGAGCACTCTTAAAGATGAATCCAAAAATGCCACACTTTGTATACAAAGTTATCAAAGCATTTCTTGAACATGTCTCTGAAGGATATCCAGCCTTCTGAACATATGCTTGAACTTGTTTTCCATATTGTAAGGCTTGCATAAGTAGTCCATTCAATAGATACCATGGAACCCCAACATTTAGAAATGCAGCCATGTTTCCAAGCAATAACCCCCTGGTCTCTATTAATCTCAATGAGACCACATCCCATGTGGGGCAAAGAATATCCACCCGGATCGAATGACAAAATAAATCCATCATCAAGTAAATAAGAATTCCCAGTATCAAAAATTTGCAGGGCATAACCAAAATGAGCTATATAATCTTTGATAGCATATATCTCTCCATTTAGCTCCACTAGAAATAGCTTTGGCATTTCGTCGAACAAGTGTTATCCGCCAAACCATCAGGCTTCAATGGATGATACTTTGGTGCAGGCTCCCCATAGCCCAGAATTCTCGACAAATCAATTCTTGGCAGAACCAGACCTTCGTGATTGTCATTCCCATTATCATGCTTAATAGAAATCGGGCCTGGCAATTCGTCAAATAGCTGGTGGTCAGCTTTTACACTTCTCAATACCATCAAATGAGGTTGACCCATCTCGTTTCCCATCAATTCACATTCATGTAGGTATGTGCTAATGGGGCCATCTTCATCTTTTACTTCTATTTGCTAAAGTGAAAGCTTAGTTGGGTCTTCACTTTGCTTCCAATGAAGATAAGAAGACTCCTCGCTTGCGACGTTAATTGAAGAATAGGATGGGAATGCTGTTGGAACTGGCTTGGGCAATTCGTCAAACATATAGTGAGCTAAATTCTCTAAACCCTTAGCAAATTTTTCAATAATTGTTTCATTTATTTCGTCATTTTCATCTTCTTGAAATGGTTCGGGCATTTCAACGAACAGTTCGCAGTCTTCATTGTGCTCATCTTTATCAAGAACTAGGAATGACTGCAACTCATTTGGAAACTGCAAATGTGTTGCAATTTGCATTGTCGATTCGTTGAACACCTCGTAAGAAACTTCTACAACTTCAGGCTTTAATGGGAAAGATTGCCCAGCCCTCTCAACTGCTTCAGAATCAACTGCTATCAGCGTTGCTACTTCATCGTTTCCCGGAGCCGTTTCATACTAACAACTCATTTATGTTGGCAATTGATCGCAATCTATCACCTCCTCAACTAGTACTTCATCTGCCATAGCTGAGTCCTGCTGAAAGTTATCTACAGGGGCTCGACTAGGTGTTTTATCAAACACCATACGTGCGTCAATCCTCTCTCGAAACTCTTCAATTCTAATCGATCTTTCCTCAAATTTTGCATTATAGAAGGCAGTAATCAATCTACTCCCACTCGACCCGTACTTAGATACCCTCAATCGAATGTCCCATCTCAAATTTCTAATAAATCCATCGACATAATCCTTTTCATCAGCTGGAAATGATGAACTGGCCATTATTTCTTTCCATTCACAAAACCGAGCGTAATAATCTTCAACCGTCAATCCAATCCATTGAATAGGTCTGAAGAGCCATTTACATCGCCAATTGATTTCCATATCATCTAAATTGAGCACCATTTTGATTTTTCTAATCAATGAGCTATCAATCATACCCAAGCAGGCAGGAAGATCGAACGCCCTGATACCAGATGTTAGAGCAACCGTAGTGGTGGTGAGTCCATATCTGAGAATTCAAGCCAAGTGGCCATCTGTGATTGGAGAAAAAAAATAGAAAGAGTATTTAAATATATTAGTGTGATTAGATAGGGTACTGGTTAGAAAATGTACACTTGTCATTTATAATATTAAATTGCAACTCCTCACCAGCACTTTTCTCTCCACCTCCATTATTGAGTCCCGGTGGCTAAATAAAGCATCCTGCCACTGCATCCCCACCAGAATTCCACCATAGTTCTCCCTCAAATAGAAGATTAGTCAACCAAATCTAAACTCAGTCATTGATTCTTTAAAAAAAAAAATGTCTTTCACTCAAAAAAAAAAAAAAAAAACTTGCATAGTATCTATGGATATTGGATAATTTCTCAAAAACCCACACCACTCAACAAGCATATTCTTAAAAAAAATCTTACCGCAAATGGAATTGAAGAGGCCTCGTTTCAGCAAAAAACAATCTTGAAAATATGACGAAATTGCTATGTTGCTGTTGATTCTAAGGATTGAAAGGATGGATTTGTGGTTTTAGGAAGAACAATTGGATACACCATGGGAAGTGAGGGAAAAAAAATGAGAGATAGAAGAGGAAAGAGAGAAAGGGGGGCAAGAATCCTATTTTTTTTTTTCAGGTTTCTAAATTCTTTTTCCTAAAAGAAGAGAGGTTGGCTCTTTTTTTTTTCTTTTTTTTCCTTTCTTTTCTTTCTGAGAGAACATTGTCTAGTTAGTTCTCTCAAAATAGAGAAGAGAGTAGATAGTCTCCAAAAAAAATTTGTCTATTTTACTACCATTATTTGACATTTATCCAAATGTTATTCTCTTCTTACTTAAAGGTATAAAAAATATCTCTAAAATTGCCTCACTAAGGCTGCTCTTAGGAACCGAGGGTTCCCGAACAAAGAGTTACAGAGAAATGAGAGGGAAGTCAGAGAAGAAGGGGGAAGACGGGGAAAAAGTAGAGGAAAAGGAATTGGAGCAGGGAAAAGTGAATGTATTGATATATTCCCAAAAGTTTTCATTTACAATCTAGGAGCCCAGTGTTCATAGTAACTGACTCACTAAAGCTAATTACACATTATTAAGTGAGCTAACTCGGCTCAGCCCGGGAGGACTCGGCTCATAATACTTAGGTTCTTGACATTCTTATTCAAAAGTTCCTTTATTGGTTCCAGCCAGCCTCAAAAGCCCGCAAAATTGATTAAAAACTTCTTAAAACAATTGCACCGGGCACAAACGACATAGAATAGGTAACTAAATAAAATTTGGTTCATCATGTGACTAATCAAACAAAAAAAAAACTAATGAAGCATAATAGGTAAAATGAAGAAAACCGGAAGAAAGCGATTACGAAAATGACAACAATACCGGACGTAAGTTAGCCGAAAACCAAAGAAGAAGAAGCACCGAAGCACCCCGAGATCTTAGTAGATTAAATTGCGTTACCAAATCAAAAAAGATATCGAGGCAAAAACTACCGCTTGAATGAAATAATAATGAATAGTTGTTTCTTCATTCCGTTAGACCTTTTTCCCATAAACGAAATCATGCTAGTATAGAATTGGATTCAAGGAAAAATAGCTAGTCATAAGATTTTATGAAGCGTGAAATAGATCTTCCGTAGTTGCACGTCATATAAAATGTTTCATTTATTAAACCACAAAAGTGACACAATTATGTTCCACAATGCAACTAGGATATATGAATTTAGTGTACTTGCACGGTTTTAGTTCGACATTGAGCTGAAATGGAGCAGTTTTCCGCTCACGTCCGCCAAGAAATTCTTTCAAAGCTTCTAATCAAGCACACGATATCAAAAATGACCACCCAAATATTAATTTTAACAAATCCATAGAAAGAATATAGTTGGATTCAAATGAGCAATGATCAATTATTCAAATAATTACAACCAGTAAAAACTAATAATTAAACATGTGAAAATGAAATGAAAAACACCTCGAATGGAAATCCAATGTAAAACTCTGTAAAGCACAGCTACCTGAAAGCCTCTTGGTCAGTAAACCCTGTACATTCTTCCAAGATTCATAATTTCGTTCTTCCCCTACAATGAACACCCCTCTCAATGTATAACTCCAAAGAGAACAAACAAGAGCTTATGAATTCTATTCAAAATGACACTTAACTAACTAAAGAAATTTGAACAATTAGTTAATTTGAAGGATCCGATCGATCTTAAACCAAAATAAAAATGTAAAACTGGTGGTTCTTGTTACAAAACTACTAAACCAATTAGGATCCACTGGCATGTAATTCAGCACTTATTCTGAATAAAATAAGTGGTAGTTATAATTAGAGCTGTTTGATAAAAAAATTATACCTCTTAATTAATTTAGCACATCCAAAATCCTTTAATAACCTTTTAATAAATTTTAAGCGATTGGCGTTAAACTTATATCTCGAAAAATTTTCACGAGAAACAAGGGATCGCTTATCTCTGAAAATCCTTTCCTTCCTTATCCTTTCTATATCATCCGATAATTTGCAAGAAAATTATCTCGCGATTTTCTGCTTCCTTATCCCATATTCAATCGCTCAATTTTCTTCTCGTATCATCTGCGATTTGGGATTTGCGATTTGCGATTTCCGTTTGCAAGAATCTCACCGCACTTTTCTTTATAAATTGTCGCAGATGGTATCCAAACAAAGCGAATAAATTCATTGTGGAATTGAAGGTAGAGTCAAAGCCAATTTGCAATGGCTCTTGGAAAATCAGCCGTATAACAGCGCTCTTGTTCCTCAATTCTTGCACAATTTCTACTCTGAGGCAAGTAATGTTTGATTGTTTATTTTTTCTGAGCAGATGTTATTAGCACTAGTAATTGGAAAGATTTTTTTTTTCTGTGATGTTGCATTCTCGATGGAAGAACGCCTTAGATCGTTAGGGGTCATTGATGAAAAAGCCAACTCAATTCGTGATTCCACTTTGTTAAAGGGCATTAACCTTACGAAAAGCACACCTAATAAAAGGTTTTTTTTTTGAGGATTTGGCTCGTTTTTCTTTCTACTTAATCGAATTGTTTTGAAACAATGTTAATTATGCAGATGAAGGCGACTGTTGTGTCCATGGATTTGATATGGCTATTTGATTTTACATGTGATAATTTACTCTGCACTGTTATGGTATTGTAAGAAGAAGAGTTAAATCATTCAATGTTTCATTAGAGGAAACTTTGGGGTATGTGTACTCAGATTTCTGTAGCCAGATTTCTGTAGCCATGTACTCAGATTTCTGTAGCCATGTAAATGTGTTGGCTGTGTCCTGATGAAATTTGATGCTCGGATTCTGTGTCCGTGAGTTGCATCTTTGTGCATTCATTACATGTTTAGTCAAGAGGACTCAAATAGTAGAAGAATAGGTGAATATAATGCTTGGCGATAGAGCACTTGTGCAATTAATAGCAAATATTGTCGGTCTTGCTTCTCAATATGAGTCATTACATCTCGTTCATTTGTTCTCGAGAAATTCTTACTCTGTTGTAAGAAAATTTTCCCATGGCATCGAGCTTGAAGTCCATCATTAGGTTTATTTCAATTCAAAATTTTGGAGGACGTTTGTCACATATGCAGATGGAAGTTTCAGCTTTGAAGAATGTTTCTTCCGCTTTTCTAGGAGGAAGGAAAGTCTTTTAATAAATTAAATTGAGGTGTCAATATTGTGTGATTTCGCTTTGTTTTGCTCATTACCTTGTTGCAAGATGCCTGTATGCATAAGACTGAGTTTGTTTGAGGAATTGTGATATATAGGAATTGTAAAGAACCCATCAACCGAATTAATTTTCTCATGTGATTTAAGTTTGCATTCAATATTAAGAACAATTAGATAATAGGAAAATGATTACCAAGATATCATACAAGGGTGATCCGATTTTCGATTAAAGTGATACCTTTTGAGTGATAAAAGAAAGTATTGGTAAAACAATTATAATGTAGTTTGTACCTCTCCCAATACAAGTGGTCAATTATAATGTAGTTTGTACCTCTCCCTGAATCTTGCTTTTGAAAAATATTTAAAAGCAACATTTCACTACTCTTATGTATCTGTGGGTTGAGAGAACCTAAAGGAGTTAGGCACCTATGGTACATTAGAGAATAACTCCAATTTTTTCAGCGACAATGACGAATGATGATTCTAGCAGAGCAAGTTGGAAAAACCCGGATGTGCTAAAATTTTTCATTGACTTGTGTTTGGAAGAAGCTAACAAGCGGAGTTTTTGTGGAAGCTCTTTGAAAAAAGATTCTTGGGAAAGGATACGAGTGGAATTCAAAGAGAAGAAAAATATAGACTTGACCCAAAAAAATGAAAAACCAAGTGGGATTATATGAAAAGGAAGTATCAAACATGGGTCAAGATAATCGGAAAAACAGAAACACAAAGCTGTGACCTGTTACAAATAGGATAAATTGAACAGATGAGAAATGGGAGGAGGAAATTAAGGTACTATAAGGAATGTTTTTCAAGTTTACTTTTGTATATATACATATGTGTTGCTTTTTAAATATTTTTCAAAACAGTTAAATGCAGATGTGAAACAATTTAGATACAAACCCTTGGAGTATGCCGACGAAATGAGAGCTTTATTTGATGGAATATTAGCTACCGGTAAAGATGCATGGGGACCATCAAAAGAAGGACCAATTCCCATGGATGGTATAGCATCTGATCCACTTGCACCTATAATCCTTGATGAAAATGATGATTTTCAAAGTTCCTCTGATGTGAGAATTAAGCAAGAAGTTAAGAGGCGAAAAAGATCAAGCACTTCAGAGAAGATGGATGATGTAGAAAATAAATTGTTAGCTGCTATCGACAAGCTAGAGAATTCAGAAGATGCAAGAATTGAGGAATGCAATAAACTGTTAGATGAAATGCAAAGTATAAAAGAAGGGGACCCTCTATACTTGGCAGCTACCGGTATTTTTTGTGAAAGTGATGCTTATAGGAAGCAATGGGTTAAAATGTCCGAGAAGTCAGAGGATATAAGAAAAGGCTGGATTTCGATGATGGCACGCAAATTAAATTTGATATAGTTTGATTGGTGACTTGACTGTGGAATGTTTGTTTTATTTTTTTAAATGTATGTTTGATTTGTTTGTTATGCAACTTTTCATTGTTTAATTTTATTTTCTAGGTATTTATTTCAATGTATGAATATTCTTTTTTGGTATAAATAATTTATATTTTCCTCTTGGCATTTATGTTTTCATGTTGTGATGTTTATTTTTTTTCATATCTTGCAGAATGTTGAGACCCAAATTTTTTTTTTTGCAGAATGCTCAAGTATAAATCACTTCTCAAAGTAGTGACACTATTATTTGTGCTAAAAAGACTAAAACGAAAAAGAAGCGGAAGGAGGCCGGATACAAATTCAATGCTTTCAGGAAAAAGTTATGTGAATGAAATAATTCAAGGTAATCCAGTACACAGTAAAGAAATGCTACGAATGGAGAAAGATGTTTTCTTAACTTTGTGTGAGCATTTTCGGAGCAAAGGTTGGCTTCAAAATAGTCGTTATCTTTCGTGGAAGAAAAATGGCGATTTTTCTAATGACCTTAGGGCGGGGACATTCAACTCGTGTTTTGAAGAGACGGTTCAATCATTCTACTCATACTATCCATAAATATTTTCATGAGGTGTTGCATGCTGTTTTAAAGTTCTCAAGATAGATGATTGTCCCTAATTATACACCGGGTGCAAGTCAGAGTGTCCAACAACGACGATTACGAGAATATTTCAAGGTATCATTGTATATTTTATTTTTTTCTTATAATATTGAATGCAAGCATGCAATTATTCGTAATATTGTTATTATTATTGTTGTTGATATAATTAAAGTGGATTATTTGATTCATATATCACATAATTTATCTTTCTAACAAAATGTTACTTCATAAGGGTGCAATAGGAGCACTTGATGGAACTCTCATAGGTGCGGTTGTACCTTCAAATAATAAAACTCCTTATAGGGGGACGAGGCAAAGGTGAATGTTTTCAAAATGTTTTAGCGATATGTGACTTCAACATGATATTTACATTTATATGGGCTGGTTGGGAAGGTGTAGCACATGATTCCCGTGTTTTAACAGAGACATCGCGTGACCCAACAAATAATTTTCCAGTTCCTCCCCCAGGTATATGATCGATAATAATAATTTTATATATTTTCCAAAAATATGGAACAATATTTTATGTTTTTTTGTTTGTATTGTGTTTTTGCAGATAAGTATTACTTGTGCGATGCAAACTTATCCTCACACCAAAGGGTTTATGTCACCTTATCGTAACGTACGTTATTGGTTATCTGATTTTCGAACAGCTCAACCAAGAACAAAGGAAGAGTTATTCAACCAGTATCATGCAAGGTTAAGAAATATCATCGAACGTGCTTTTGGTGTCCTAAAGTCGCGTTTTCCAATTCTTAAAGAATGCCTCCTATCCGTTTTCAATTCAACGAAGTATCGTAATAGCATGTGCCGCGATACATAATTATCTTCGCATGAAAAGTAGCAATGATATGTGGTTTCAACAATTTGCTGATGATGATGAAATAATGGAAAACACTCGACACATGAATGATGATTCAATTGATCGTGATCTAGGCAGAGGTTCGCAAAATAATGACCAAGTGTTTATGATAAATTTACGTGAAGAAATTGCAAATCATATATTTAATGTTAGAACGCGTCGCAGTTAATAAGATTCTTTGTTGTGATTTTCTTATGATTATTTGACATGTTATGAATTATTAATTACATTATGTTTATTTAAATACATGTGCATGTGTTGAGAATTTGGTAAATTGACATTTGTTTTGAAAAAATAATAATTTTTTTCGCTGCGTGAGGCGGGAATGGGTAGCCCGAAAGGAACATATTTTTTTCAAGACAAAAAACCATGAGGAGTAAGGTGGGGTGGGGTAAAAGGGGGTAGGGAGGGGTGGGGTGGGGTAAAATGGGGTGGGTGTGGGGGTGGGGTGGGTGTGGGGGTGGGGTGGGTGTGGGGGTGGGGTGGGGGTGTGTGAGGCGGGGATGGGGTGGGGGTGTGGTAATGAAAAAATTCTAAGGGTAAAATTGTCAACTTAATAATTTTCAGATATCATATTAATTATGTTATCAAACGATCTTATCATATTCAGAATTCAAATTCAGACATTCATAAAAATGTTTTCAGCACTTAACAAATTCAGTTACTTATAACATTCAGACTTCAGATTTCAGACTTCAGACTTCAGATTTCAGACTTCAGATTTAACAAACGGCTGCTTAGTAGTGATTGATCTCCCAATGAGGTGTCTACAGAAAATTCCCACACATGTTTTCAATTCGGAACTGTTCACAATCTCATTTTTGAAACACAATGAACAAAACAAAAAAAAAACGTGAAACAACTCAGTATTTTTTTTGCTAATAAGAGAAACAAAATAATCTCTCCACTCCACTAACTATACCGAAATAGGCAACGACTATATGCAAAATAGATTATTTCCAACAAAGTTGTGAGGTGTGGCCTCAATACAGCGTATCTCTTCGGTGTCAGATGAAATATAAAGAAATCGACTTTTCAGCAAAGTTGTGAAGTAAATATAAATCGACTTTTCAGTATAGTGTTCCAATCCTGAAGCATGAAAATATCCCTGATCATCAAAAGTATCATGTTCCAAAATCATGTTCCAATACCTGACATTTCAAGCGATAATCTGTAATTGAGAATTTGAAGGTCCTTCCATGCTACACATTATTTTTTTTTTTTTGCTTGGAAAGAGATCATTTTTCTGCCTTACCCTTTTAAAATCACAGACTGCATAAAAGATAACAAAAAAATCCATTGAAACATGCTGTATTGGAAAATTTGAGCAAGGAAACAAAAATCATTACAAAACATTTGTTAAGTGTTGGATGTAAATGATGTGTGTGAGTACCTTAATTTCAACTGTTGTGTGGTTCGGTATCTCACAATTCCTCACAATTTAGGACTTCATTAGCAAATTACATTAGCCCGTAAATTACATTAAGAATGATCAAGTCTACCTGCACCAATAGAACTTTCTAGAACAATTTAACTGAGATGAATAATAAACCATTAAAATATGGAATGAAAACAGAACATAAAGAATCTTTTAGATGTAAAAAATGGTTCAACATGAGGATTGAAGTGATTCACCAATCCTAATGCGGTTAAGCCACGATAAAGGTAATCCTGAAAAAACAAACGTAAATTCAGTGACAACACAAAAGAGAAAATTGTCGCAACTAAAGAAAAAAACCTGTGAGGGAACACTATTGTAGCTATAGCCGTATAGAGCAAAATTTAATGTTGAATACCAATAACTGTAAAACTACTGAAACAAAATTAATGTTGAAAACCGACAATGGAGAAAAGAAAAATAATATTAATCGAAAGAAAAAACACAGTTGATGTAACGCTCCGCTCCCGGATACCGAGCCCTTATCCGGAAGAGAAACGTTCGGCGCGTATAGCATTAAATAAATCTAATATTATACGCAAGCATCTACGTCGTCGTATCAAATGAAAGAAAACGGAAGCTAAAAAGGCTCGGGTAAAAACATAAATTCTACTATGAAAAGAACTCAACATATTGATGATAGAAATGTAACATTATTACATTGGAAAACCAACCGAAATCTAAAACGTACGAAACCTTCAAAAGAATACTAAAAGAGAATACAACGTTTCCCAAAGAACAATGTATCTAATGTATATAAAAGAAAGCAGAATAAATAAACGCTTCAACTCCAGCGTCCTCAAACGTCATCATCAAAGTCTGCCTCGAACTACGGATATACCTGTTCATCTTCTCTCCCCCAAACACATAGAAAAACAATGCATTTGAGGTAAGTACAAAGTACTCAATAAGAGGTAGAAGCTACAAATTAACTAATGCTCATTAACAAGTTTTAATATAGTAATTATCTTTATAAGACCGACTCAATCTAGGGTTCACTTCATGCACATCGACATGTCATGACTAACTGTTTCTAACTTAGCTTATCTTTGTTATGTCTGCATTCTAGGGCACTACGCATGGTGCTGCCCACCACGATACATCTGGGTGCAACCTATTGGTGGATCACACCAATAGCCACAGGCTAGTCCCGGTATTATACGCATTCGGTGAAGTCCCTCTACTCCTTGTGCCCTCTAATGGCCAGCAAAGTTATCCATCCACGAGTACCCTCTACTCCTGGTGCCTCTAGAAAGACCAGCAAGTTTACTCGTGTTATCCGAAAGCCTACACATTGCGATATAAACTTGTGTCTTACCAAGAATGACATGATGTTTAATCTTTTAGCTACACAAGTATGTTTATTATTATGTTGTTAGCTAGCCACCTAAGTATTTTCAAGTAAGCTCCCTCACAAACTCAACCCTCTTTCCTAGACCTCTAGACAAGGACAAGGCCTAGCAATTACACAGACATTGATGAATTCTAATTCATCAAAGCACAAGCCCTTTCATGCCTTTCCGACGGTCCCGAACTTCAACTCCCTTTAAGAGTACATTCGGTGTCGGAACTAAACGCATCAGAAACTCAATCGAGGCTTGTTCATGTTTAAGTAATCTTATTTAGGTCAAATAAAAAGGCTACAAATTAAGTTAAACACTAAAACAATATTATCCATAAAAATTAATTGTCTATCAAATCGTATATACATATGTACATTTTCTATAAAAAAAATGACACAACTCATATATTCAATACACAAAATTATTGTGCTATTATATACTTTATATCTTCTACCTTTTTCCCCAAACAAACTGTACAACCTGGTTATATACTGTAAACAGAAGGTAGGAATATATATGTATTAGATCAACCTTTTCTTTGTTACAAAACTTTTTCTTAAACTTTTTTTTTTCTTACCTGGATTTTAATTATTCTTTTTACTTCCTACGGAAGCAAGGTTCTCTTATTATTTTTTCTTCTTTTCGTACTGCTGCTATAGCTACGGCTTCATGGGTCATCATACATCATCATAGATCAACTCTACTTCTTTTCTCTTTCATTCGGCTATTCCCAGCAGTAATAATATAAAAATAATTATAATAATAATAATAAAGAAACAAATTTATAATAACAACAATCATGAATAAATAAACACATAATCCAATATGATTGAACACATAAAACGCGTTTAAGAACACCCCTTATTTTATCTTAACATCATAAATCTTCAATTATTCAATATGAAAACTCTCTTACAAAACGAATCAAAACACGATCTAACCTCTATAAACCATAATTAATTTATAGGAAGAGTCTCTTACCTTTAGCAAGCTAATCCAAATCCAATTCACAGAAAACTGCAGCAAAACGGTCCTTTCCTTCGCAAAAAACCTTAACAAATCTCAACTTTCTTGTGTTGAAATGATGCCCTCTTTACAACGATTCCGCTGCTCTACTCTGATCTGAAAACCGTTAAGATGCAACTTAGAAACTGAGTGAAAAGCTCTCATTTTTTCTAAGTCTCTCACGCCGTCCCTCTTTCACGTAGGAAAAATTCTGATTTCTTTTTGGTTAGGGGAACTAATGGGATCTATTTTCCTTAAATAGATAAAATCCCAATAGTTAACATAATCCCTTATTTTCGTTAATTACCCTTATTATTAAAAATCATATTTCCCCCAATATATATCTATTTATCCAAAATATATATACACATAAAATACTTTAATCTGTAAATCATAATATTTCATTTTTCACAAAAAGACACGTCTGCCCTTTTCTGAATGTCGGGATATTACAGTTGAAGATAGGGAAATGGAAAGAAAGACATCTTGAAACCATGGTGGTGATTCTAAGACTGAAATAATTACACATGTAAGCACCATATTGGCAGAATTTCACAAAGAATTTCCAGGACGGATAAAAAAAAGATCGAGCTCCATTGGAGCTATAATAGAAACTCATCCACCAAAAAATCATAAGTTGGAGTGCCCCACAAAACCATCCTAGAAGCAAAAAAAAGGTAAGAATATTGCAGGCCACCATTAAGGGTTCTAAAAGACTTAAAGATACAATATATCAAGAATATGAGAAGGTGGTAGTACCTTGAAAAAGAGATGATAAGAGCAAAAATCGGCTCCGAGCTTCAACGATGATTAAATCAAACCTAAAATCAAATAAAATGATTGACAATATACAGGAAATTCAAACAAATTTAGAGCCACATCTTTCTAACTATAATTTTATTCGTAAGCGCATCACTAATTGTTCAAACAATCAAAGAGCTATCACATATACAACCGTTTAGCTTTAATAACAACATCAAAAAAGTTAGCAAGACCATAATTAGAATTGAATGATCTCGCTTGATCACATTATCATCTTCAACATAATAACATTGGTGAAAAGGTCGTCAAAAGTGTAAACATGGATTATACTTGCAAAGCATCGTCAAGTACATTTGAAATTCTAATTTCAGAAAGAAGTTCAATTGCAATCTTTGCGGATGCATCTCCGGCGATAGAGATGGTCGAAGATTATAGAGAATCATGAAATTGCAAATGTTATTCAAGCGCAAGTGAGAGCACCGATAAGAACAATCCATAGACAACTATATTAAAGACAAATCCACATCGTTACCTCAGACCAATACATGACAATCACTTAATTTGTCATAGAAGCCTGATTCTTATCTTGATCTCCCTCGATTTGTATCCAAAATCATATTCGATGAACCAAGAACATTTATCAAATCTGAGATAGAAGGTAAAAACAAATTAATACTATTCAAATTAACAAAAAAATAAACGGAATGAATGCAATATTTGCTCAAGCCCGAGACAGAAGTAAATATGGTAAAAATTGATTACAATACAAATTTAATCATTAAAAACAAAAAAAATGGAATGAATGATAGGAGAATGAATAATCAATTAGAATGATATTTGATAATTGAAATGGTGTGTTGACTTATGCTTTGAAATTTGATAAGCCTAGTTTTGTGTGAGTTTAATTTTGAATTGACGTGATATAAGGGGTAGTTACAGATTATTAAATTATTATTAATTATTTTACTAAACTAACAAAATGCACGTGCGTTGCACGTGTTGGTTAAATTGATTTATTGAAATGAAATTTAACAACGTAATTTAGCATTATACATTGTTAGGTACGTGTTTAACTTATAAAATAATAATACAATGAATAATGATAACTTTGTATGAGTTGATTGTTTCAATTGTAAATTCAATTATGGAATAAATATCAATACAAACAAAATCTAAACAACATAACATTATACACATGTCTAGTGTTACAACATAATGAAGCATATAAGAATGGATACTTAAAAATCTCTGAACAAATCTCTAGGCATGTATGAGTGCTGGATTCAAAGGCAATCGGAAATCTCCCACCAATTGTTCTTTGTAAACGGTCATAAAACCTTTAGGAGGTTTAATTGGCCCTCTTATATGCATCACCTCCAGGAGGTTTAACCGTGCTAGCAAAAAGCACATGCTTTGCACGTGTTAGGCTAATTTTTTTTAATATCATACATATATTGTTGACCATTCACTTAATTTATAAAATAATTATATGTTAAATAATGACAGTTGTTATTCAGTAACTTTATGTTTGGTAGAATTAATTTATTTCCCTTACTCATAGGCATTGAATCAAACTTGTCATGTTACATTTTCATTCTTTTAAATACGATAAGCTTTTTTAGTTATAAATCATGCATTTTATTGGTATCGAATAAAGATTTGTCTCAAGTATCTGTTTCTAAGTTCCTTCTAACCTACAAAACATAATCAAAATATAATGTGTCCATAAAATGTGTAATGATTTAATTACTTATATTGTATACTTACATTCGATTACAACTCCAAATACTCTTTGTTAAATAATTTATTGTCGGTCAGATTTAATACTCTTAAAGACAGAGGATCATTAATTGTGTCACATGAGTATTAATGAATTATATTTATTCTTAGATAAACTAATTTTACAAGCAAAAAATCGTACAAATTTATTTGAAGGAAATTTATATTGTTCCACACTTTTGTCATGCTATTTGCCTCTTCTTCTCAAGTGTTATAAAGTGGTTGAACTTGGCCAGCCTGTCCACTACTACCATGATGACTTCATTTCCTTTAGACTTAGGAAATCCATTTATAAAATCCATGCTGAGTTGGGACCATGAATGTGAGGGACTGGTAATGGGTGGAGCAATCCTTGAGGTTTATCATGTAGATTTTTGCACTGCTGACAAGTAATACACCTTTGGATCATTTTTTGAACAACCCTTTTAAGCCGGGGCCAACAAAAAGTCTCTTAATCCTTCTATAACATGCCCTGACCCTTGAATGGCCCCTGTTGGACTTGAGTGCAACTTCCCTATCAATTTGGATCTCAAACTTCTAAAAAAATGGATCTCAAACCTTCATGGGGTTCATATGTTAATCTTTCTTGTTGGTCCCAGAGAAGGGTGAGAATATAGTCAGAGGGGGTGAATGACTATATTGGAGTTTCAAAAACTTTTCTTATTTAAAAGATTTTGGGCAGCGGATAAGTCCCTTCTTAAAGTTGTTTCAAAGTAGATTATGCACACACATAGTGTGAATAAAATGCAGTATCAAAATGCTGTAAAGTAAAGTGCTGTAAGTAAATGAACACAAAGGTTTATAGTGGTTCAGGGTGGTGTAATCCCTTAA
The DNA here is from genome assembly GCA_026214975.1 of Gentiana macrophylla. NCBI lineage: Eukaryota > Viridiplantae > Streptophyta > Magnoliopsida > Gentianales > Gentianaceae > Gentiana > Gentiana macrophylla. The sequence continues at coordinate 24,382,723 of CM047814.1, forward strand.
TCCACTCTTCTTCTGTGATGATTGAAGGAATTCACTATTGACTTTCAACAATACAATAGTGTGATTGTCCCTGGCTACACAAGCTTCACAATCTCCAAGACTTTCACTCATTGGCTACAAAAGCTTCAGTGACTCAGTCTTCAACACTGCTCCTTGAGAACAAATCTTCAGCAGCTATCACAAATGGTGCAATTCCTTCTCAGAACATCTGATTCAATTGCTTTAGATGGGTGTGAATTGGATTGAAAAAGTATGATCACTCTCAGTTCTTGATATAACTTTGATGCTTTGTATACTGAGTTGATCTCTAGATATGTACTTTCAATTCAGATAGAGGGCTTTTGAAATTGGTAGAGTTTCTGTACTTTTTGTGTATACTCGTATTTCTTATTTCTGTCAATGCCTTCTATTTAAAGTCTTGATCTCATTGTTATTGAAATTTCGTCCGTTGGCTATTTAATGTGGAGAATAATGCTTGATTTAATCCTTGATTCTTTCTTGGTTTTATTCTCCTTAATTTCAGTGATCCGTATTTCTTCAAATGTTCTTCATAAAACCCGTCCTTGATTGATTTTGCATTAGTTGCTTGATCTCATTATTTTCCACGATCACAATAAATCGTGGGCAGCATATTTGTCTTTGCTGTTTCCTGACTTAGCTGTTACTTGGCCGGTCCAGTGACTCCTTCACTGTTATTTATAAAGTCAGCCGGTAAAGCTTTTACTCAGCCGTTTTGCTGTCTTGTTTTTCTTCTTTGATTTTCCAAGTATGTGTCACGGATTTTATCTAACAAAACAAACAAGTAATAAAATTTATAAATCCGGTATTCCCCAAGTGTAGGGATCGTAGTATAGCGATTAATACCGGAGTCGATCATAGGGAATCGAGGTTGTTTAATCTAGTTCTTATTAATTCTTCTAAAATTGTCACTACTATTTATTACTAAACCTAAACTAAAACGGAAAATAAACTGGACAGAGGATTGTCAATCCAAAGCCAGGAAAATATCGTTGCGAACAAAAGCAAATAAAATAAAACTACAACTAAGAAAACAATAAAACTAACTATCATGATAATGATCAAGCAAATCAACATAGAACAAACATGATCCGTCCGTCCCAACCCTTAATTCTTCCTAGATTATCTTATGATGATTCAATCAAAGTTGTGGTTCACCTAATCAAAGGTATGAATTCCTACTTCCGTAAGTAATCCGTCTATCAATCTCATCATCTTCCGATCTATAGAGATTAACGCTCTCAGAACAAGGTGCAAGATTTATTAGATCTAACAACCTAGAAATCTAACCTATCAACTTCCGTTATGTCAAGGTTAAAAGTCTAATATTTCCTATGGTGATCTAAGGTTTACACCGATTTCCATCATACGGTAAACATCAAATAGCAATACATCTTCCGATATCGATTGCATAAACAAATAAACAAAGGAAAGAAACAAACTTTAAATTAAACTCACAACATATCCAAAGGAAAGAAAATAAAAGCTGCTGGAAAAATCTCCCACTGCTGCTCCAAGTTCACAGCTTCAGGACAGCACCATGAATCGAACAAGAATAGAAAACAGAAATAAAACCTAACTAATCCGCAACCCCAGCCTCCCCAAAGGGGGCTGGGGCCGCCTAGGGTTTTTCTCTAATGATTATATATCAATAAGAGTCAATAATGTATGTTCTAGGGTTGAAATCGCGCTGCTATTTATAGAAAACTAGGTCGGCTGCTGCTTAAGTCGGCCGTGGACGCCCGTCCATTCACTCTGGACGCTCGTCCATTCTTCTGGACGGAGGTGAACGCTCGTCTAATTAAATCTGCACATCCTGTATCGAACATCTTCTCTTGGATGCCAGTCCAATGCTTCTGGACGCCAGTCCAATGGACGGAACATCAAATGCTCGTCCATCTAGTCTTGCATGCAATTCTTCATTCCAATCCTCAACTTGCATCTTCCTCCTTCCATTCAAACTCCTTTTACGACATGTTCATGTACCTACAAAACCACAAAAACACGCAAAGTGTAAAACCATAGATAATTACCAATAAAATCACGAAATTAGCTCAAGTTTACACTTAAATGCTCGTAAAACTCATTTGCTCAATATTTCAATATAAAGCTCGATTTCTATGATAAACATCCAGATATGGAGAGAATTGTTACAAAATATATCCTTATAAAACGTATAAAATCACCATTAACAACTCAAAAACTTGTCACGGATTTTATATACACAAAACAAACAAGTAATAATCCGGTTAACCTCAAGTATAAGGATCGTAGTAATAGTGGTTAATGCCGGTCGATCTTACGAATCGAACAATTGTGATTCCTAGTTTTTGTCTAACCTAAACTATGTCACGAAGCTAATCTAAACAGCGAATAAAACAAAACAAAACAGAAAATAAAACTAGACAGAGGATATAGTCCAAAGTTAGGAAGAATACGGGTTGCGAACCTTTAACTAAACTAATCTAAGATGCAAATAAAAGTAAACTAACTAAACAAATTCAAGTTTAAAGGATTTAAATCGAGTGTATAACGAGCAAACGAGGATTGATCCACCTATCCAACAAGCATTGATTTCCTATCTCGATTATATTGTGGTTTTTATCTACGTTGTGATTCACCTAATCTAAATATGAACCCTAATTCCTTAGAAAGTTCATCTATTAATCTATTACCTTCCAATGCAAGATTAACGCGTTTTCTAACCAAAGGTGCAAACTTTACGTTTATAATCTAGCAATTAAACCTATTAACTTCCGTTATGATAGATTCAAATTACTATTCTTATTCATGGTGATCTAAGGTTTATTAAGATTTCCGTCAACAATAAACAATCAACACATGCATATCTTCCGATGTAAAAGCAATTAAACATATTAAACATGAATAAGGAAACAACCTTTAATAAAAACTCACAGTATAATCGATGAAAACGAAATCAACAATTGTTGGATGGCTTCACAATACTCGTTTGATGAAGCTTTTAGCTTCTGAACATCCTCAGCAACTCAAATTTGCAGAAACAGTGCATAAAAAGGTAACTAATTTAACCTAAATCTAAAGTGCATAAAAACTGGAATAAAAAGGAGAAAAACGCAGCCTAAAGCCGCCCCTAGGTTTAGGGTTTTGAATAATGTGTATATGGTCCCCATTGTGTGGAGAAACAGCCGCCTATATATAGATTTTCAAGTCGGTTCAGCAAAGTCGGCTACCGGACGCCCGTCTGGAATCTTGATCGCCCGTCCACTCTTCAATAAAACTTTGAATCGGGCCGAGTCATGACCAGACGCTCGTCCATCCAGCGTCCACTCCAGCGTCCAAACTTCCTGAATCAAAGATGTCATCCTGGACACTCGTTCATTTCAGCAGACGCCCGTCCACTGGACGGAGATTCTGGACGCCTGTTTGATATGATTGAATTTCGATTTCTTGATCTTTATCTCTTTTATCTCTATCCCATTCCTTCATTATCTCTTTTATCATCAATTAGCTCGAACTTAATCAACTTTTGATCATTTTTTAAGCCTCCAACATGTATCTCTAACACATAAAAACATCGCAAAATGTAATAATGTCCAAATAACCATAAAATCACAATTAAAGCACCAAAATTAACCAATATTGCGAATAACTTATTTAAAACCTCATTTACTCAATATTTCCGTTAAACACTCGTTTCTTATGCAATTTAGTACAAATACGGGGAAAAATATCATAGAATATAGCGTTATAAATCGTATAAAATCACCCTTAACAACTCCCCCACACTTAGCTTTTGCTCGTCCCGAGCAAAACAAAACAAGAAAAAGGCTCGAGAAAAGATAGACATCTCAGCACATATAACACATATTCAATAACTTAGAGGTTCACCCCGGTGTGTGTGCAAAGCCATAACAAACTTCCACTAAATCCAAACTTGAGAGACTCAGAGCAAAACTAGCTAATACCCCCTCGTAGACTAGCAACAAATGACACTCATAAGATGTACCCTACAAACGTAAAATATCCCGAAAAGAATGATCGAATATATCTAGGGCCTTTACAAATACTCAGAGGATAATCCTACGACATATCTCATCGGTTTTCTCTTTGGGGATAAGATAGACGATAACTTAGTCTTTCATTCATTTCATAACAATTCATTAGTTGATTTAACTATTTCACTTTTAAACGCACATCAGAATGAGCTATTGCCCTGTCATAGCAGAATAGGATATTCGTGATATAACCTACCTTACTCCAATCATAAGGCAGCTTCTTCTGATTGTCGTGAGCTTTTGTTCATCATAGTGGTATAGGACATACGTGGTATACCCTATCGCACTCAAATCATCGACTAGCTTCCGACACACCCAATAATTCTTCATATTTTTCAACTTTTTCATTTGACAATATGTCACGTGTTACTTATCACATTCAAACCTTAGATATTCACAGTATAACATACTCCGGATCTAAATACAAACTATCATAAATCTCAAGATACATACGTAGCACTAAGCACATGACTTATAAGAAAATCAGAAATCACTAATCCAAAAGGGGTATAACTTTATAAACTAGCTCATCATTTACTATGGCTCGTGACAAATAGATCTCAGGTGAAACAACTAACTTATCAAACATATGATATATAGCTTGGATGACTATAAAAATAACGAACATCGCATCGAATTGCCTACTCGGGACAAAACAAAATCAAAAAAATGTCGAGAAATTTTGAAAAATCGAGCTCATTTTAGCATAGAAACATTACGAGTTAAGCAAATGTATAGATACATATCGAACATTCCCCTCCCCCACAATTAAAAATCAACATGTCCTCATGTTGTGCAGAACGACAGAAAAGGTAAAAGACTTAGCTGATGGAAACCGATACACGCATCGTCGGTCAGGCCGGAGCCTACATAGTGACACTGGAAACGCGTAACCATACAATGTAGCTCGACAAAACCGCTAAAAATATACCTGCACGACTTGACAAACACGGAACCATCTCGGGGAAAACGGGGAATTGTACCAGAATGAAAAGAGATAATAAAAACGAGTAATACCAATAGATAAAACATTCAATACATCCAAAAGTTGAAACAAGCTAGAAATAAAAGTACTGATGCCTTATGGCTTACATGATCCATCGGAAACAGTAACAGTATCAATATCAAAATTACAACGAATCATAGAAGGAAAAGTATCAAGACAAATCAATCATCGTATCAAAGTAGAAACAAAATCTAAGATCAGAAAAGAAAATAACATCAAGTCTGGCCCGGCGCTGCAGAATCATCAGGCTGCTCCTCCTCGGAAGATGACTCAGACTCCTGAAGAACATCCGTAATGGCCTGCTCAATCGCATCTGAATAAGTGAAATCAATAACGCTCGGGCGAAGATTCTCGCTGCGTCTCGGATAGGCCGCCCTCACTCATACAACGCAAAACCGTCGAATGTTGTTTTGAGAAGTCCGAATATCCTCCAACCAGGTCCGACATCAGGGCCATACTCACCTCATCCGGATGATGGAGATAAAGTGGAAAGGAGGATGCTCGCCGCGGTGCGGATGACGAACCAGGCTCTGCGGTGCCCCGACTCGATCGACCGGAGGACTTACCGCTTCTCGGGTATAGGCCTCGGGTTCTTCGGTCCCATGATCGGCTCCATACTCGAGCACACCGGCATCGATACACAAACTGTGGATCAGGTGAGGGACGATCAAGCTCCGCGTGTAAACCTTCTGATTGATAGATATCTCGTCGTACAAAGCTTGTCCCACATCCACATTCAAGCCAAACGTCAACGCATATAACATGCCTAGGTCACCAATATGAAAATGTGTCAAATTGTTCTTAGGCAACAACCGACTCTGAATGAATCGACACTGGACTTTCCAGTCCTCCGTCCAGGTCGTGGTAACCAACTCCTTCCGGTCTCCACCCGGCTTTAACGTCCAAGCTACATCCGGGCAAACTCTCAACCGTAACTCCTCCAATGGATCCTGTCCCAAACTTTGTCTATGAACAATCTCCTCCTTGTAATCCCGACCCTCAAAAGCCGCTAAGTTGTATTTCTGATTAATCACCTCCGGTGTAAATAGAACTTCCACCCCTCGAACCACAACTACCTTCGTCCCCAAGTCGGTTTCCGAACAATTAGCGTAAAATTCCCGAACCAGGGAGCCATTTACCGGGGTAGTCGGGATCGTCATCAAGGCCTCCCATTTCTGATCCTTAACCAACTTAACGAAATCTGGATCGACCTTTGCCTCCAAAGTAGCCCTCTCAATCAACATTGTCCTCGAGAAATAATGTTTAGTAAAGGCATCGTGGGCTCTAGGGTTCACGAATCTACGAGGCAATGGCACAGGAGCTACGGTTTTTGATTTCATTCTAGGTTGGGCAGCCCTAGGTACAACCGGTTCCTCTTCCCGGGTAGCTTCTACAGTGATAAGTGGGATCCTCCTAAGGAAAGGCAACTCCTCTGGTAGAACTCCGAAATCCATATCTAGAAGGCACAACTAACTGACAGATATAAAAACAAAACTTAGTAAGCTAAACGGAAATACTAAAACTTAAATACTAAACTACAAAAGCACAAAACAAAAACAACTAAAAGAACGATATCTAGGTTGCCCCCTAGTGGCGCTTTTATTTAATGTCGTTAGCTCGAAACCGTTTAAGCTCAGCCTGGATCAGGCCATTTGACTTTTCTGCCAGCCACTACCTCGTCTAGACTTTGGTCAGTAGTTCGGCTGCAGAAACAGCACCTAACACATGGGGTAAAACCGTTAATAGCTTTCCAAACACGCTGAAACTTCCCCATGGTTGACTTCTTCTTCTTAATCTTCTGATGACGTTTCAACTGACGCTCCCTCTCAAACTCTTCCATATCCCAACTACCTGCTAGAACTTCTTCAGATCTACCAATACCGTCATCCTCTGAAAACAGGTCGGGTGAAAACTCGTCAAACTCATCGACTTGTGTAGCACCACACCCGAGGATATCGAGGAAACGAACAATCAAAGGGTTCTCTTTAGGTTCACCAATATAGTGCTTCCACCTTTGACCATTTACTCAAAACGGTTTACCGCTATAACCACGAAGTTCTAGAACGCCTCCAGGAATGATTTGGAGAATCTCGAATGGACCGGACCAACGTGTCCTCAACTTTCCAGGAAACAAATGTAACCTAGAATTGTATAGAAGCACTTGTTCGCCGACGTGGAATTCTCTTTTCTTAATCTTAGCATCGTGGAGTAGCTTCATCCTATCTTTACTAATCCTGGCACTTTCGTAGGCCTGGAGTATGAATTCGTCCAACTCATGCAACTGCTGCAGTCGATGTTTTCCACAAGATTGGGAATCAAAGTTCAGAAACTTTGTCGCCCAATAAGCTCTATGCTCTAACTCGACAGGCAGATGACACGGCTTTCCATAGACCATTTGATATGGAGATGTACCCATAGGGGTTTTATAGGCAGTTCTGTATGCCCAAAGTACATCATCCAACTTCAAACTCCAGTCTTTTCTATGACTGTTTACCGTTTTTTCCAGGATTTTCTTGATGCTTTGGTTGCTTCTCTCAACCTGACCACTAGTCATCGGATGGTATGGTGTGCCTGTCCTATGACGAACACCATACTTTTCAAGCACTTTCTCCAGAGGTCGGTTGCAGAAATGCGTCCCCCTTCATCATCGATCAAGCGCGTGGACATCCAAACGACAAAGATGTTCTTCTTTAAGAATTTCATGACCGTCTTATGATCATTGTGAGGAGTGGCTTGAGCCTCCACCCATTTAGACACGTAGTCTACGCAGACTAAGATGTATTTATTACCGCAAGATGATGGGAATGGTCCCATAAAATCGATACCCCATACATCAAAGACCTCGCATTCTAGGATGGGTTTCAAAGGCATGTCAAAACGCCTCATCGTGAGTACCGGTTCTTTGGCATCTATCGCAAGCTTTACGTAAAAGCTTCGTGTCCTTAAAGATCGTAGGCCAATAGAAACCGGATTGGAAGATCTTAGCAACGGTTTTCCACGGACCAAAGTGACCTCCAGGTGGGTCCACTCGTGACATCGCTCAATGATATCACGTTGCTCGATTCGAACACATCTCCTAAGCAAACCATCTTTCTGAGATCTTAAAAGATAAGGTTCATCCCAAACGAAGATTTCAAATCGAGAAGAACTTTTTCTTCTCCCGATAAGACAATTCGGATCGAGATATCGGGCATGAAGGTAATTTACAATGGAAGAATACCATGGAACATCAGGAGGACAACCGTCTATTAGCATAATGTTCTCTAGAGGAAAGTAAGGATCTATATCATCTGGATCATTCTTTTCCTCACTTAACATTCTAGAAACGTGATCAGCCACTACGTTTTCACTGCTCTTTTTGTCCTTAATTTGAACATCAAACTCTTGTAGGGTCAGTATCCAACGCAGTAGGCGCGGTTTAGCCTCTTTCTTAGTCATCATATACCGCAAAGCAGCGTGATCAGTCCACACGATCACTTGAGCTCCTAACAAGTAACTACGAAACTTGTCCATAGCAAAAACTACGGCCGAGTTCCTTTTCACCGATAGTAGTATAGTTAACTTGAGAGGGGTTCAATGTGTGACTGGCGTAATAGATAGGTGGAATTTCCTTTGATCTTTTGTCCTAGAACGGCAGCACCAACAAAGATAGTTTGATGCGTCGCATTATAAGCTCGAAAAGGTAGGTTCCAGTCGGGCGATATAAGAATTGGAGCAGATATTAAACGATCCTTAAGCTCCTCAAACGGTTGCTTGCAGCTCTCATCAAAATTGAACTCAACGTCTTCCTTTAGTAAAGTGGATAGGGGCTTGGCTATCTTGGAGAAGTCTTGAATGAATCTTCTGTAGAAACCGACATGTCCAAGAAAGCCTCTCACTTCACGCACATTCTTAGGATAGCTCATCTTTTCGATAGCTTCTACTTTTGCCCTGTCAACTTCTATTCCTTTGGCGGAGATTTTGTGGCCAAGAACTATTCCTTCATCTACCATGAAATGGCATTTCTCCCAATTGAGCACTAAGTTCTTTTCTACACATCTGGATAACAGTTGATCAAGATTGTCAAGGCAATCATCAAAAGACCGACCAAAAACCGAAAAATCGTCCATAAAAATCTCCATACACTTTTCTACAAGCCCGTCAAAGATAGCTAGCATACATCGGCTGAAATGTAGCTGGGCATTGCAGAGACCAAATGGCATTCGCACTGTGTAGCGAATGTACCATATGGGCAGTGAAGGTGGTCTTTTCTTGGTCGATTGGATCAATGGGTATCTGGAAGTATCCTCGAATATCCATCTAGAAACAATAGAATCGTGTCCCGCCAGACGCTCAAGCATCCGATCAATGAATGGAAGGGAAAGTGATCTTTCATGGTTACCTCATTGAGCTTTCTATAATCGATCATCAGACTCGTAACTTGTGACAAGTCTCAATGCTATTTCCTCTCCTTCTCATTCTTCTCAATCGTAATTCCCTTTCTTGGGAAGTACTTGAGTCGGGAAACCCATTCACTATCCGCGATGGCATAAATGATTCCCATGTCCAGAAGTTTGATGATTTCCTTCTTAACCACCTCTTGCATATGAGGGTTGAGCCTCCTCTGGGGTTGTCTAACACATTGTGCACCCTCATTCGTCTTGATCTTGTGCATACAGATGTCCGGAGATATCCCTCTGATATCTCCTACCTGCCAACCAAAGGCTTTTTCATTTTTCTTCAAGACGTTGATTAGTTTCATTTCCTCTAAACGAGAAAGCTTGGCAGATATAATCAATGGAAGCTTGTCACCTTCTCTTAAAAACACATACTTAAGATGTTTAGGCAACGACTTCAACACCAAATCTGCAGGGGGGTCTTCTAAACTCGACTTGAGCTCTCCACTTTTCAACTCAATATCACTGAGTTTACTCTGTGGTCCCACTGCCAAAGCTTCTCCTTCCAACAATTCTTCCTCAAAATCAGCTGCTAATTGATCTAGATTGACCACACCATGGGTATTTAGATTATCAACCAATCGCTCATATTCAGCTTCTACAGCCATGACTTGCTTATCCATATAATCGGTGAAATCATCCGTCATATAATCAATGGAAAAGCCGGTTGGAGGGCCGAGGGTACTTGAATGGACTTTAAGACATTGTAACTCACCTCTTGATCACCAACTCGGATAGTCACTTGCCTACCATCGCAATCGATGAGGGCTCTAGCTGTAGATAAGAAAGGTCTTGCAAGAATCAGGGGGACGTTTTCATCTTTCTCCATATCTAAAACATACCAATCAACTGGAAAGGTAAATCTATCAATCTGAACCAAAACGTCTTTCAGGATCCCTGAAGCTTTCTTAGAAGATCTATCAAAGAAATTGTAGACTCATAGTAGTGGGTTCTAGAAGGCTTTGTAAACCGAAATGTTTGCATACTGAGACATTGGCATAAGACTTATAGAGGCACCTAGATCACACAAAGAATTAGGGAAGACTAGACCTCCCATTAATATCTGTAAATCTGAACTTGCTGTCCTCTTTTAATTGGTAAGTCTTCATAATTAATCATGGAGCAATCCTCACCAATTTGCCTTTCCATGCCTCGCTAACTTCTTTTTTCAAGACACAACATCCTTGATGAATTTTGTATACTTAGGCATTTCAACCAAGACTTCGATAATGGAAGATTTACTCCGAGTACTTTTCAAAAGGTTCAAAGACCTTTCGTACTTTTTGTCCTCAATCAAGGGAATGTTGGTCTTTCTCGTGGAAATGGAAGCTTCTTAAGGTCACTCTCAGAAAGACTTTCTTTGAGGATGCACTTACAGCTTTGTCTTCCAGATCTTCCCATCGAATAGCTTTTTCAGATTTTTTTGTAGTCGAGGATCGACCTCACGACTTTCGCTTTTTTTTCAAATCCTCAAGGATCAGCCACTTGAGGATCACCAACTTCTTCACCTCTCGGGGATCGGCCACCCGAGTTTTCTCTTTGCAGATTGAGGGGTGTAGGTGCTCGGCTTCCCTCCCGCCTTATCAATGGCGAGGAGGGGCTAGTGGTTTCCCTGATGGGAAGGACCACTAACTTGAGTACCGCTTCTCAGATTCATTGCATTGGCCTCCTCTTTACCGTATTGAATTGATGGCACGAGGTCAGTACATGGGCCTTTGTTCAAGTCAGCTTGAGCAACTTGACCACCCTTTGGATTCTTTTCAGTGAAACTGGGCAGCTGCCCTGGGGGTCTAGAAGCTAACTGTTCAGCCCATGGGGACTAACATGGAGTTATGAACAAGACATAAAAAATTTCAGGTCGATCGGGATTTTTCTCGATGCCCGATCGTCCCCGGGAAGACACTGCTGCGCTGTGGTTTCAAACAGATGCAGCAGTTGGATCGGCGGCTTTCAGGGATCAATTGGACCGTCAAAACTCAGATCCAACCGTCCATATTCAATTAGGAAGAGTGAAGAACAGGTCCATAAAGTTTCGTGACGATCAAAGTTCGTTTGGATGTCCGATCATTGACAAAACGCAGCAGCAGCAGATCAGAAAATTGTAAACCCTAGTTAGGGTTTGTTTGTGTTTTTTTTTAATAGGTTAGATACGGGGGTACCAACGATCCATCTCGGTATTTAATTTTTCCGTTATTTTTTCGTGTATGATCGAAATTATGTGGTAGAAACCGGAAAATTGCCATGACATGCATCATATCATAATTCCACTCCAATGCATACATATAGCTAGTTTATTTGGAATAAATTAGGCATGTACAACTCGTATAATTAGTTAAAAGCATTTTTAGTTAATATGTGGTAGTTAATTAATTAAGTAACTAATTATTAAAACCGAGGAACCGGGTTTTGTCAATCGTTACGATTTTAGTGATGGATTCTCGGTGATAAATCGTTGAGTTTTCGGTGAACCCACCTTAAACAGAAACGAGATTGCGCTTTGGTTGATAATTTAGAAATTGGAAAATCATTGTACACGGGTTCGGAAATGGTCTAACCATGGTTGGGCGAGTTCAACCGAGCTTCGGCTCAATCGACTCCCCTCCACGTGTGATGTACGATACAGTAATTTGACAAGACTTAGCATAGCCGATAAGCCTTCGGGCTAAACGGGGCTTCTCTTGCCGGATTAGCCTGAACTGTCACATATGTTCCAACGGATAAGACGGCGTAGGCTTGCCTACATAACCGACCTTGTTCGGAGTACTTTGATTTATTGTTTCTTATTGTCAAGACCGAAACCGTAATTAGTAAACCCACCACTTTTTCAACATATTGAGTGGGAGCGGGGAAGGCGACATCCGACCCCATGGCCTCAACTATAGGTGCAAGCACGTGAGAGAAGGGTGACGCCTCGAGCCACTTTGATTTCGGCCCCCTACGGATGGTGTTCACCCCTATCAAAATTCAAGGCTTGGTCTCCAAAAGGATAGGATTTTGGGTACTCGTCGGGTCACTGACCGACCCTACGGCGGCATACTCGGGGCGTACTTTGAGATCTGATATAGTAGGTCACACTCATTGTGGATATTTTCGAAATATCTAGGCTAGAAAAAGGAAGGTAATCGATGATTAAGGTCCGGGATGTCTGATTCCCGTGAGATGTTCGATTCTCGAAATTTAATCATTGAGAGAGATTGTCTCAGTTTAACCGTCACCTCTTTGACCTACCCTACCGCGGCACTGAGGTGCGAGGTTAAATCCTTGGAATGGTAGGATAAACTCTTTTATAGTTTATTATTCCTAAAATAAAAATCTAGTAGTGAAAATTTACTTTTGAATTTAATTTTCTGTCATTTTATTTACAACTAAATCTCTAGGCTACTAAACTGTTAGTAATAGGACGTCATTAAAAATGTGGAAAGTAACAAGTACGTTGTAATTATCAATAAATGCAGTTAATTTTTCGGAAGAGATTTTTCCCTTGAGTCTCTAAAAACTTAAGTGACATAGTATAGGTATGTCACGGGTGTCACTCGTGTTGAACGAGAGACGACCATACTTAGTTTACAAAAGATGACATAGGACTATCATATAAAATTCATTTAGTGAATTTTAAAAGTGTAATTACACAACAAATTTCTGAATTGAAAAATTGGAAAATCATATACATAAGGCGTTGCAAGTTAGACGGTATTTGGAACCGATAAACTAGTGGGAGCCTTAGCCTTATGATTTGTTGTTTTTTCTGAATCATTAGAAATGTGTAAGGGACTGCACAAGAGTTTTTCCATTCATTGGAAAAACAAGAATAAAGCGTTACTAGTTAGACAGTATTTGGAACTGATAAACTAGTGGGAGCTTAGTTCTGGAGATTTTATAATCTTTGAAACATCATGAACACAAAGATTGCTAGTTAGACAAGATTTGGAATCCGATAAACTAGTGGGAGCTTAGTTCTAGATGATGTTCTAATCTTTGAAAAATCATAAATACAAAGTGTTGCTAGTTAGACGGTATTTGGAACCGATAAAATAGTGGGAGCTTTGGTCTTATGATTTGACGATTAGAAAAATCGATAGTCCAAGCAAGTAACACTAAACATCCCACAGTTCAAGAGTAGTGTCTACTCAAACGAACTGCTAGTTCAAGACTGTTTCCCTTTAAGGAAAGTCGAGAATGGGAAAGAATGTTTATACTTGTTAGTCATCTAAACTAAGTAGTTTTAAGGCTAAACCGAAATATTAATAAATTGGAAATTAGAGGATAAGGAAAGTGATTTCGGATCACTGACCAATGCATCCTTAGCACTTTTCTCGAAAGCTAAAGTTCTTTGGAAGAACTAGGTAGCTTTGCATTAAACGATAAATAAAATAGACAACGGGCAGTTATTTCAGATAGACTAGTGGGAGTGATATAAGGAAATGAATCTCAGATTCAATTCTTGAGTATCACAGAAAATTCATTTTTCTGGTTTCGGATTCGTTGGAATGAACGTCTTCATTTTCAATACGATAATTGTTTTTGTCTTATTGACGATAAATATAACATTCGTAGCACGAACCCTGTTGGTCCCAGAGAAGGGTGAAACTATAGTCGGAGGGGGTGAATGACTATAGTGGAGTTTCAAAACTTTTCTTTTATTTAAAAGCTTTTGGCGTGGATAAGTCCTTCTTACTATGTTGTTTTCAAATCGCTTTAGACAATCACGGATATAAGTTATGATGTAGGCAATTTAAATAAATGTTGTAAAGTAAATTGCGAAATTAAATTGACACAAGGCTTATAGTGGTTCAGGGTGGTGTAATCCCTTAATCCACTCTTCTTCTGTGATGATCGGAGGAATTCACTATTGTTTTCACAAATACAATAGTATGATTGTCCTTGGCTTCCCAAGCTTCACAATCTACAAGACTATCCTTGACTGCAATAGCTTGAGTGATTCAGTCTTCCTTGTCGCTCCTTGAGATCAAAATCCTTCAACAAATATCACATATTCAACTCCTTCTCGATTGCCTCTGATTCGATTGCTTGATTTGATGTGAATGTGATTCACACACTTGGTTGATCAATCTCGGCGCCAAGTATGACTTTGTAGCTCGATATCCGAGTTGATCACTAGATGTTTCCTTGTAAGTTCGGAGAAGGCTTTTTTCAAATTGACGGAGTTTTCACTTGAATTTTCTTTTCCAGCCCTTCCATTCTCTGTCTGTCAATGCCTTCTATTTATAGCCTTGAATAATGTTGATTTTGAAATTCCGTCCGTTGGCTATATTAATGAGGGAATAATCCTTGATTTTATTCTTGATTCCTCCTTAATTGCATTCTCCTTGATTTCAGTGATCAGATTCTTTCTTCAAACATATAGCAGAAAATCCGTCCTTGATTGATCCTCTATTGATTGTGCTTTTAATGCATGATCTTCTGGATCTTCAACGTATATTAAATCTGATCTGGTAAGTGTTACTTCGCCGTTTTTAGAACGGTCGAGTGATCCTTCTGACTTAGCCGTTTTAGCTTTTCCTTCACCGTTTCATCTTTACTCAGCCGAAAGTGAGTCTGCTTTGCCGATTCACTGTTTTCTTCTTTGAGCAGAATCATTGTACTTCATTGATCTTTGATTGGGGTGAGATCAGTGTACACTATATTCGAATATTAATGTACATCGCTTGTAGTATAACTTAGACTTGTCCAAGGTCATCACAGACTTCCTTGGTTACAAGTCGACCTTTAATGTCTCAGATTGCTTCTCTGGGTGCTTGGTCGCTTCACTCTGCCGAATATCTATTTTTTGCTTTGCCGTCCCTACCAACTAGTACAATACTTGTCCGACTCAACTTATACAACATGTCGGACTCTATGTAAAGACTTATACAGAGAATTCTAACTTATTTCAGGCTTGCTATAACAGCTAGTATGGCCATCATCAAAACATAATAAAATGTTCCTAACAATTTCCCCTTTTTTGATGATGCCAAAAACCCTCATAAGCCTGAACATAAGTAATCAAAATTTTCATAACAATAGAACACAAATTCAGCAATTTTATTCATCCATCATAGGGCAATAAGTTCTAAAACTTTATTCAAATGTTACAAACTACATTTTGCTTAATTCAGCCTTGTACCTCTTGAACTTTGTAGTCTGAACCTCTTCAATGTCTTTCCAATCAATTTCTGAAACTTCCACTTCCAGTAAAGCCAAAGTCGTGTATTCAGATAAACCCTGAAAAACTCTTTTGGCAAAAAGTCTGCTGAAATCGTGCATGGTCTCATTTGCCTTAGGTTCTCCAAAATATTTTTCAAGTCTTTCCCTAGCCTCAGCAATATGTGAATCTGCAAACTTGAGGCTTTTGTAGAGACTCCACTTTGCTCCTGCTTCTCCATTCTTCCCATAGGATTGAAGAATTTTGCCATATATTTGAATTCTTTTTGTTGTTCAGCTGGCAAGTCTTCTGGTCCTTTTGCAGATAGTGGTATGGCTGAGCTTGGTTTTTTGTTGGTTTGTTTGAGAAGTGCAAACTCTCTTTTGACTTCATTGTAGAGTTTGGCCATATCAGTTCTCATCCTTTCATCCTGATAGCTTAGCCAATCAGCCCAAGTTTCATCTTGTGATGAGTGAGGATAAAGTCCTTCACGTACTACGAAAAATTCTCTTACATGGTCCAAGACATCTGCATCATATTCTCGCTTTGCTTTGGTGACCAGTGTAAGTTACGTGTTCCCAAGATATCCGAGCCGCTGCTTTGCCTCTGCTGGTGTTTCCTCCGTGTCGAGTCTGTGTTGACTAGCTGATCCTCTTTCTTGACTAGATCCAGGCCTTTCTTTGTTTGCCGGATCTGTCTCTATCATCATCTCTTCTTTGCATAGGATGAGGAAATCCAATGCAGGTTCCTTTAGGGCCTTTTCTTTCTTCTTCTCGACCGCTTCTTTGTCATTTCTTCCGCTTCATTTCTCGATCCTTATTTCTCTGTCTCTTGCTCTCGCTTGTTCTTCAAATGAAATTTGGGGTCTCGATTGTTGATCCTTCAGTTCAGCTTATCCCGATTTTCCCTTTTGGCGAAGATCATCCTTTTCTTTGGAGTAAGGTGCTGTTTGTGGCCTCTGCCGTGCCAATTAGAGAGTCAAGTTTAGATTCAATAGATGTGAATCTTTTGTTATGATCATTTAGTTTCTCATTCACACTGCGAAGTATAGAGCCAAAAGCCACTGCCAGTGATTCATTTTCTTGGGAAATATGCTGTCTTAGACCTGCAAGATTGTTAGTGATATTGATGTTAAGCTGCGTCATCAGATTTCCTTGTTGTTGAACCACAATGTTTTGTGCATCAATGTACTCTGCGATGGCCTGAAACTTGCGTTCAATGGAGGAACTTTTGTCATTAAATGCTGAAGTCATGGATTTGAGATACATGGCTTGCTGCTCCAATTCTTCAGCCAGCAAATCTGCTGCTTTCTCAAAGGTTTCATTTGTAATGCCAGGGGGCAGCTGAGAGAGTTTGTCCCGTATGTCGGCTGGCTCTGGATCTATTTGTTGTCCTTCTCTTGACGTTGAGTAACATCCGCCGATTTCCAAATCGTCAAGAACTTGGGTAGATGTGTATCTTTGAGTGGTTTGAGTGATGTTCCCCTATCTCTCGTGCCGGGGTTGCCTTGACCGTGTGGCGGCGGTGAACCAAAGTCCACAATGTTTGTGTTGTCACCGGAACATTCACGCACAATGTGGAGTTCTTTGTCTTTGGCCGGAGTTGTGGACTTGTTGGATGCTTGTGGTTTTAAAATGTACGGAGAAGAGTAGTGTCATCAATTGCATCCGTGCGGGAGCATCCTCTTCTCTGTCTTTGTCGGGATCATCATTATGATGATCATTACCATCATTGTCATCATCACCATCATCATGATCATCTCCACCAGCGTCTGAGTCATCACTCTGTCTTCCAGAGGTCCGGGACAGCTTTGCCTTGGCTGCATCAACCAAGTCCCATAGAGGTGATTCATCAAGTACACCTACCAGAGTTGCGATTCCCAGAAAATCAAATAGCCATGCTTCTTCAGCAAGCATGCGGTCTGAGTCTTGAAGCTGTTGTCTGGAATCGCCTTCCTTCCACTCAAGATATTCTGCAATTCGATCATCTATATCGTTTGCGAGACAATTGTCTGACTTCTTCCGAGATTCCTCATCCTCTCCAGTGTTTTCTTCATTAGGATGCTGTTCATCCTCACTGATATTTTCTTCTTCTTGATGTTCTGCCTTAGTGTCAGAATCCTCTTCTTCTTCTTCTTCTTCTTCTTCTTCTTCATCAATCAATTTCCCAAAGTCTATCTTTTCCAGACTTCGCCGAACCTTTTGTTTCTTTCTTTGACTGGTGGTGGTGTTGTGTGTGGATTTCTTCCTCTTTCCTACTCCCGCTTTACATTGTTGTTTAACATAAGTAAACATGACTTTGGATTCATGCAGTTTGTGGAGTTGTACAGTGGGGACTTTGAGACATTGCAACAGATAGTGCAACTGTATCCCATATGACTTTTTCACCCAGAATTGTCCTTTCTTTGTCTTTCCCTCTTTTATCCCCTTTTCGCCTGCTTTTACTTCACCTTGGATTTGCTCTTTGATTCTCAAAAAGTAATATTTTGCCCAATTAAATTGTAGCTTGTTATAGATGATTCCCATTAGCCGCATTCTAATTTCTGTCATGGCATTATTTGCTCCCAACTTTCCTTCAATGGTTTTGCCAATTAGGTCACTAAACTCATTGAACGGTTTCTTCAACGCAGATCGAAGACAATTGACTTTTGTGGATCCTGGGTTTGCCGTTTTGGCAATGGTTGCCCAGAAATCGTCCAAGTCTTGTGG
The DNA here is from genome assembly GCA_026214975.1 of Gentiana macrophylla. Lineage (NCBI taxonomy): Eukaryota > Viridiplantae > Streptophyta > Magnoliopsida > Gentianales > Gentianaceae > Gentiana > Gentiana macrophylla. The sequence continues at coordinate 24,401,070 of CM047814.1, forward strand.
TACCAATGTCACTTTCGCTTGACCTTTATTGGAAAGTTTAAGATGTTTTCGAATTACCTTTGCTGTAATCACCACGTCTTTACCATTGACAGATGCAACAATCATGTCTTCTTCGAACTTGTCACCTTCTTCAGCAAGGAGTCCAGAGACGTATTTTGCAGATTTCCAGAAGGAGATGAGGCTTTCATAGCAAACCTCAGTTATGGGTGGATTGAGAAAGGTTGATAATTTTAGGTTTAGAACTTCGCCGCTAATCGTTTGGCATTCTCATCATTTCCGCACGCTTTGGTAGTGTTCTGCTTGAAAGAATGAGCCAGTGGCAATCGATTTTTCATACCCAGCTTGGGTGTTTGAGGAAGATGATGCCATTTTTGAAAAGGAGAGGAGGTTTGAAAATGAACTTGAGTTTGCAATAGAGAAAAACAAGAGTAGGGTTTGTAATTTGCAAGAGAGTGTAAAGATTTCTGAAAATCTCTAAGTCTTGTTTATATAGTGTGATTTGGGTAGTGTGAACGTGGTTTGAATATGGAAGGATTTTGTGACATAATGACGTGATTTTGTGTATGTGAATTATGATATTCGAGCGTAATGGGGAGTGGTTTGAGGTAAGTAATGATAGAGCCCGGAATCGAGGAGTTTATAATTCAAAAATAATATAATTACCTCCATGATCATAAGTTGATCTCCACGTGTGTAATCTTTCACGAGAATAATCCTCCATAATTTCATTATTCTCCACGTGTAATCGAATTGATTTTGTTCACACTTTTAATTTATCCAAGTCTTTATTTCGGTGAAGTGCCTTGGTCGGTCACTTAGCCGATCCAATGAGTTCTTCACCGAGCCGCTCCATTTAATCTGCTCCTAACAATCGCTTAAGTTACCTTCATTGGATACCGATTGCCTTACCGCTACATCTCCTGTAACGGCAAAGGTTGTACCAGATTGATGAAGTCACTTAGCCGATTACTCCGGCTTAGCCGCTATTTGATACTTATTCAATTTCAATCATTCCTAACTCGCTTCTCAACATACTAAATCTTTCATAACTGAGTGGTTTAGTGAAGATGTCAGCCAATTGATCTTCAGTGGGTATGTGTTTTAGGATGACATCCCCCTTTTCAACATGGTCTCGGATGAAATGATGTCTTACATCAATGTGCTTTGTTCTTGAATGCAATAATGGAATTTCAGTAATAGATATTGCACTTGTGTTATCACACATGATTGGAATTGTTTTCTCTTCCACTCCATAGTCCCTTAGCTGTTGTCTTATCCAAAGTACTTGTGCACAACAGCTACCTACTGCTATATATTCTACTTCAGCTATTGATGTAGATATGGAGTTTTGCTTTTTACTGAACCAAGAGACTAGTCTGGTTCCTAGCATTTGACATGTTCCAGAGGTGCTTTTTCTATTTATTTTGCATCCAGCATAGTCAGAGTCTGTATATGATATCAATCTAAATCCTCCATCTTTTGGATACCAAATTCCAACATTTATAGTGTTTTCCAAGTATTTGATTATCCTTTTAGCTGCTAGAAGATGTGATTCTTTTGGTTGAGCTTGAAATCTTGCACACACTCCTACTGCAAATGCTATATCAGGTCTGCTTGTAGTTAAGTATAATAAGGATCCAATGATTCCTCTATACATTTTCTGATCAACATCCTTTCCTGCTTCATCTTTTCCAAGTATGACTCGCACACATTGGTGTCTCTCATTGTGCCACTTGTATCCATCCCATACTTGTGTATCAAATCTCTTGTGTACTTGGCTTGACTAATGAAAATGCCATCCTTCATTTGCTTTACTTGAAGGCCAAGGAAATAGTTTAATTCTCCCATCATGCTCATCTCGAATTTGCTCTTCATCAGTTTGCAAATTTCTCACAAAGCTTTTCATCCTCTCGATCCAAAGATTATATCAGCAACATAGATTTGTACTAGCAATGTGCTTGCTCCTTCCTCTAGTTTGAATAGATTCTTGTCAATAGTTCCCTTGTTGAATCCATTCTTGATCAGAAATTGTGATAGTGTTTCATACCAGGCTCTAGGTGCCTGTTTGAGGCCATAGAGGGCCTTATTGAGTTTGTATACTTTGTCTTATTTTCCTTTGATTTGAAATCCAGGAGGTTGTTCTACATAAACTTCTTCTTCCAAAAGTCCATTTAGGAATGCACTCTTGACATCCATATGATAGACTTTGAAGTCTTTGTATGCGACAAATGCTAGAAAGAGTCCGATTGCTTCCAATCTTGCTCTTCGGTGCAAATGTTTCATCATAATCTATTCCTTCGCTTGAGAATAGCCTTTTGCAACTAGCCTTGCTTTGTTTCTCGACAACAGCCTTTGCTCATCCATCTTGTTCTGAATACCCATTTTGCACCAATGACGTTGGCCATATCTCGTCTCACAACAAGTTCCCAAACTTCATTTCTTTCAAGTTCATTTAGTTCTTCTTGCATGGTCGTGATCCAATCGCATCTTGGATTGCATCATCTATGGTCTTGGGTTCCACTTGTGATAGAAAGCAAGTTAGCATGTGCTCCAGCTTGTCTTCTCGGTTCTAACTCCTGTGTGAATATCTCCAATAACTTGTTCTTCGTGATGGTCTCTTAGCCAATTTAGATCTGGTTGAAGTTGTTCTTCACTTGGTGCTTCCATACCTTCATGCTTGAGCATGAACTTCAACTTCAGTGCTTCTTCATTTGTATTGATATGTGGCTCCTCTTGATTTTCAAAATGATGATTCGGGATAGTAAATGGTATGGTTGCATTTGTATAGATTTCCTCTCAGTCGCTTTCTCTTCTTGGTCTTGAAGATCTTCACCATTTGTATTTGGTTCATCAAAACCACATGTATTGATTCTTCAATCACCAATGTTCTTTATTGAGTACTCTGAATGCTTTGTGGTGTCCGAGTATCCCATGAAGATTGCTTCATCGACCTTCTCATCAAAGGTATGCACTGTTCTCTTCTGCTTAAGACAAAACATTTTGATCCAAACATATGAAAATATGAGATATTGGGTTTTCTACCATTCCATATTTCATATGGAGTCTTTCCATGATATTTGTTGATGATTGATCTGTTTTGTGTATGACATGTCGTGTTTTGTCGCTTGTGCCAAAACCTCTTTGGCAAGCATGCTTCAAAGAATCATTGTTCTAACTTCTTCTTTGAGAGTTCTGCTTCTTCTTTCTCGCTACACCATTTTGTTGTGGAGTTCTGCATGGATAGTTGATGTAACACTCCATTTTCTTCACAATAGGTTCCGATAATTTCATTTAGAAATTCAAAGGCCTCTATCTGATCGATCTTGATAATCTTTAGCTCTTTTTCATTTTGGAGTCTTCTCAAGAAATCTGCGACTTCTTGAGTGTTTCTTTCTTCTTGTTCATGAAAATGGTCCAGGTGTACTTAGAGAAGTCATCCACCACTACAAGAGTATATTTCTTACCACTCACACTTATCGGTGTGACTGGTCCAAACAGTCCATGTGTAATGTATGTAGAACTCTTGTTGTAGATTGATAAGGCTTTGACTTGAATGAACTTTTGATCTGCTTTTCCTTTCGACATGCATCACATAAACTTTCTTTCTTGAATGTGATCTCTGGCGTGCCTTCAACTAACTTGCTCTTTGATAGTTTGTTGATGGTCTTGAAATTCGTGTGATTTAATCTTCTCATGCCAAATCCAAATTGTTGATTGTTTATTCTTGACAAGTAGACATGTTTCGCCTTGGTCGTTTCTCCACCCACCACATACATGTTGTCTTGTCTTCTACCCGCAAGAACTCATGTGTTGGTTTGGTGTGAATCACTTTGCATCCTTCTTTGTTGAAGTGCACATTGTAGCATTTGTCACAGAATTCACTGATGCTCGTCAGATTGAAGTTAAGTCCCTTGACATATGCCACATTTTGAATCTTTAGATTGTTCTTGAGTATTATGCCTTCCCCCTTAATCTTGCTAGGGTTTTCTTTGCCTCCAAATGTGACTTTGGGTCCATCAAAAGCTTTGAAGTCAGTGAGCCATTTCTTGTTTCTGTCATGTGTCCTGAGCATCCACTTGCCTATGTACGGACATCCTACAAAACAGATTAATTAAGTTTAGGTACCCAACACTTTGTTTGGGTCCATACTGCTAGCAATCATGCCTCCCATACCAAGTGTGTATCCAAAAGGTCTTCTTTTGGATAATTGAAGTCATCAACTTCATATGTATAAGGCATGGCAAAATAGCTTCTAATATTTTTACTGAAGGTATTCTGATACTTTTCTCCACCTTTTGGTGCATTTACATCCTTCTTCACTTTCCAATATGCAGTGAAACCTTCCTTGCTTCATGTGTCTAGAATGCATTGGTTTTCTTAAACACATGATGCATTTTATGGAATGGTTTCCTCTTGTATTTTGGAGGTGCAACATTTCAATCATCCTCTGAAGGGTAAAGTCTGCCTTTACCTTTCAGATGGTTGTTGTTCTTGATTGACTGGTGATGACGTGGTCAATCAGGTTATAATATACTCGACCACCATAAACCAATACTAGCAAGAGGACTAGGCCCATCGTAGTATAGCTATAGTGAATCAAGGTCGATCCCACAGGGAACCAATTGTGGATCATCTTATATACAAACAATTAATTAAACATGTCAAGGACATAGAGGCGGTCTACGACCAACATAAGACAAGAAAAGTAAAGACACGACTCGACATAACGTAATTAACCTCCCCAATTATAGTCTTTATCGTTTGGACCTAGATAATTTATATAATAAACTGAACTTATTAACTGTCAATCCGTTTGTATCTATGTTAGATTGGCTACGGGAGTCATCCTCTTTAACTTGACTTAGCACCGGCAAGTCACTAAATCACTGTGATATTGTTACGTGACTTCGCCTTTTAGTGCCTCCATCTCATATAACTCACACGCTTACGACTCTAAGGATGCCGATATTAACCGTACACCTCGTCCGGGCAACATTCCTTTGGTTAGGCGTACTTCCTAAACGATTACTCAAGCTCTCGTCCAACTAGCAATTACCAAGTTATAGTCTCATGCTAATCTACGATGTACGTATAAGCAGGTGCATGCAATTCCCAAATATAAACCTACCTAGATAATGCTGAACGTCCGAAGATCAATTCATAAGCCTACCTAAGAGTTTTATATCGGTATTTCCTTTTTACACGCTTTTAATTAAACTAAGCGAGTAACGTAGCCATAGCCATACCTACTGAGATAATAAATTCTATTAAGTTAACCTAACCATAAAGACATGGCTATCTAACGGATGAACAGAGGGCTCGGTCGACCGAGCATAGACACTCGGTCGACCGAATGATTCCATTCGGTCACCCGAACGATTTCATCCCCAGATTCAATCCCGAATATATATTTCTCAGCGCTTCATCATCATACGAGCAGTAAAACAAGAATTCGTAAAGTATTCATATAAACTAACATAGATACGCATTAATTGAATCAAGCAGATTCATGAATAGACGTTAAACATATGACGTAGGTTATGGGATCCTCATAGACAAGGCTTCGCCACATCCCTGACGTCATAGCCTAGATCTACATCATCTAGCTATGAATTAACTAACTCAAACGATAAAGCATAATTGGGAGGGATTAATTACTTGAAAGAAAGAAACAGAAAATAAAGGCTTACATAATGCAGCCCTTAAATTGCTGGAAACCTTCAATAAACTACATTGTATCAAAGCTATAAAATTGAAGAAAGAATGAAGGGATATGTTGGTGTATTTGGTGTGTGTTACAATTCTCGTAGCTGCTTGCTTATATAGAGGTTTTTGCCGACTTAGGGTGGTTCTAGAAGATAAGCACAATTAAAGCCGAAAACCGACCCAAACCCGAGGCTCGGTCAACCGAGAGGTGACACTCGGTCGACCGAAGCATCAGGCTCGGTCGACCGAACCTAACTTTTCACGCGTCAATCGTTTTCTCGTCTATCTTGTTCCCCATCGCTTTGCTTTCGTGTTGATCTCGATTAATCTCTCATTTATCTCTTGATTAATGCTCCGATTTTCTTCCTTCCTTATCTTGAGATAATTGATTGAATGACATTAACCCTCTCGATTTGTTGTGATCTCAAAAATCAATAATTATCGCACAATAAATCGGCTTTAAATAATAAAACACTAAATACCAAATATCATATTAATAATCACTTAACATTAAATAATAAATATAAACATGTGATTTAATATGAAATATATATTATTAATCTCGATTTAAGGATAATGTTGATGACATTTACGGGTATAATTTGACCGTCATCAACTACCCCCACTTAGACTTTGATCGTCCCGAACAAAGCATCAATAAGTCATTCCCAAGACAACATTTTCTATGGTCGGTCATACTTACGCAAGAAGCTCAAGTCAACTCATACTAGTCATACTCATAAGATATCCATTATTCACTACCGACTATGAATCAAGTGATGTGTGCAAGTGCATTTAGTTTTATATATTCGTAGCAAGATTAGAGTTTATGCCAACTTCGTAATCTCAACCTACCAACCTCAAAGATTCATACTTCTCAAGCCTTTAAATTTTTTGAAGCACTAGAGCAATAAGCAAGAGCGTATCTATAGGGTTTTTGACTTGGAGACCGAGTACTACTCAAAGCCTCTTAAAGAGTTGAATATTCTTTTCATATCTTCATATTTTTCAAATACTATTAATCTCAAGGAAGAAAAATTTTTAGAGTATCCCCTATCTTAGATCATGTATAGCATCGAATATTACCACAAGCGGGGCTACTTTGGTAATGTTACTACAAGCCCAGTGTTTTAACGCATTGTCAAACACAGGTACGTCTCAAGCTTATTACTCCGCTTTAATGGCTAAAATATAAGAATGCATCAGCAGATAGATATTGATACTAAGTTTACATAACCAATCATCTATGCAATGTACACATAATTTCTTCAGTTATTATGATTTGCGCGGTATACTCGATTCACATATTGAGTAATTGAATAATAAATAACTACTCGCAACAACCAGCATGAATATCCTTAATTTTACTTAACATAAGTATAAAATGATCAAGTACTTATGAAACTTGGTTTATTTCCTATCAATTCTTAGCTAGGAACTCACAATTCTAAGGGTACGAGATAAATAATGTGGCATTTATTCAATTTTTTCAATCATGTGTCGTTTCATTCAATTTTCAATTATAACATAACATGGCTAAGTCTCCTACCCCCACTTAAACATGGCATTGTCCTCAATGACAAAAATAAATGAGAAGTTAAGAAAAGACTTAGCTCTGAAACGGCTCTCAAGTAAAGGAAAAGATCGGAGTAAATTTCAAAGACGTTGTGGATAAGCAAGTGAAAACCTCAGTATAAGCGCACAAACTCCACGAAACCGTTAATAACACCATGTCTATGGAAGTTCTAAAATAATGTATGCGTGTGAGGTATAAATACCTAAAAACAGTTTAAGCCACTTTATTTTATACAACCAATGACAAGGGAAACCAAAAAGAAAAATACTAAATAGAAAGAAAAATAAACAAGCAATTAAAGATGGTGGTCTTCATCTACAACCTCCACCGCTTAAATATTCTTAAAACCGGGTGGAGAAGACAAAGATCAAAAAGCATTACCCGACGTGGGAAAACACGAGGTTGACTAGATCAACCTTGTATGCAATGTAGTAAAAGAGACACTTCGTAAGGTATAACAGATACAATGTGACCTATTGGCTAAAGATAAAATCAAATACTTAACGCAGAAACTTCTCGCTTGCATTGGATATCAACAACTTAGGGAGATGTAGCTACTCCTCGAAATTACTAATAACCCAATGTATCACGTAAAAGTCATAACCGTCATCAACAAGGTCGGATCGGTGTGATAGTTCAGAACAAAACTTATCATCTAGAAATGCCGGAATAGTCGGAAAAAAAGTGAAATTTAAAACTTCCGGTAGAAAGATAAGTTGTACTTTTATTGAACAAAAAACCTTTAAAATCTAGCTAGGGTCAGAGCTACACTTACCCCAACTAGGATCATGAAAATCAAAATGATAAAAAATAATCAATAAAACATAGCAATATTTCAAATTCCGCAACACATAGGTATTTTGTAAACAAAATGGAGGTTGAGAGTATGATGGGTTTAGAAAAAGATATATATAAGGATAGGAAGAAAAGATAAAGGGTGGGTAAGAAATCGTGTTTTTGGGATTGAGAATTGTTTAAAGGAATGGGATTGGGTGGGAGAGTGAAACGGATGGAAAGAAAGAGAGGCGATGACAGAATGGTTAGAAATGTGAACTGTTGGGGCAGATTGTTGAGAGGATCGAAAAGGTTTAAGGGTGAAAAGGTATAAAGGGAAAGATAAGGATAGTTGCAGAATGAATTGCGCCCCACTTTGAATTTCACTTGGATCACCATTCTAAAAGATTTTGGAAGTTGACCAAAATTGCTCTTGTTCGCACCAATCATTCTCTGTTACATTTTTCAATAATTCTCAAGCTCTCTTAATGCTTCCATCTTAAGGTTGTTTGCTAAATTTCCTTTTCTTTAGCAATTTTTCGACTCTCCTACGGAACTCTATTTCACGTGGCCTATATTGAGTAAAAAAGTTTTGCACATCCTTAGCCCAATGGCCATCGAACACGGCAAAATAAAAACCTCAACATATTTCACGTTACCTTTATTTGACTCAAAGAAAGAAAAACCTAAAATCCTAAAAAAAGAAATCCTAAGGGTTTTAAAGAAGTAGTTACGAGTTTAAAGTCCTCACTTTCTTTTTCAAAAATTATCCTTGTCGAGCTATCATTCTTGGATCGCTGGACTTTTGACCCTCTGAGCACTATTAGAGGTGGCTTTTAAGCTTTGCGGATTAATACCCTTCCTTGGTTGTGAGACCTAGGAAACGACATTTATCCATACCATTTGTACAAAACTCTTACCTCGGCTCTCGTTTAGGAATTAGTGAATTACGGTTACTAATTACGGTTTTGGCCTTGACAATAAGAAACAATGAATCAAAGTACTCCGAATAAGGTCGGTTATGTAGGCAAGCCTCGCGCCGTCTTATTCGTTGGAACATATGTGACGATTCAGGCCAATCCGTCAAGATTAAGCCCGTTTAGCCCGAAGGCTTATCGGCTATGCTAAGTCTGTCGAATCAATCTAACATAACGCACATCACACGCGGGAGGGGAGTCGATTGTGCGGCTTCGGTTAAACTCGCCCAGCCATGGTTAAACCATTTCCGAACCTATGTACAAAGATTCTTCGATTTCTAAATTGTCACCCAAAGCGTAATCTCGTTTTTGTTTAAGGTGGGTTCACCGAGAAGCCATCACCATAAACATCAACGAAAGCCGAAGATTGCGTTCTTTCAAAACTCAACGTCTTCTTTAGATTGTGAATGCTTAAACTACACAATTTGTTGCTCCCATGGCCAGTAGAAGCAATTTCATGCATAGGACCATGAGATTTTAACAGAACTACGAGGAACTCTTTATTCACTGCTTCCTTCAACTACTACATGTTTCCCTACACCCTCTAGATGAGATAGATTTGGGGGCAGAACCTTCCACACTAATAAAATTATTCTTACAAACCAACTCCGGGCTAAGATTCATACTACGGTTCATGTATAGGCTAACTTATGCTCAAAAAACCAAAAGGTAATAAAACATAAGCAAAAAAAAGGTAGTACCTTGCCTTCAACATTGTACCACGAAGAATTTAAGCCTTTAAGATTTTTCCGGAGCCATCTTTGTGCTTTAAAGGTATTGCTTCCATCGCTTTTCCCATCTTAGATTCGTAGCTCCACATGTTTGCTGGGTTATTTTCTCAGCGCCCTTGAAAAATTACTGACTCAGATTATTGCTTCCCTGGTTTCTGCAAACAGAAGAAAAACAAAACAAACAGACCGTAGACTGATTTTAACATGGTTTCCCATGCTGCTATCAGACCTACGGATTAAACATACGGGGATAAATGATACGCCGAAATTCCGGACTCAAAACACAAATCGAAACCGTAAAATGAGCGAGCGAACAAGAACAAAACAAAACAAAACAAAAATCTAAATTCTCGGTCGACTAACGAGGTCTCTCGGTCGACCGAATAAATATTATTATTATTTTTTTTTATTTTTTTTTAGAATCTGGAATTTTCGAACGAGAGCGAGACAACCAGAGGGCTCAAAACGTAAAACCTGACTCTAAAACAGAAAACTCGACATGAATAAAAAATTATTTATATATAAAATTGACCGTTGGTTCCCGGCAACGGGCGCCAAAAACTTGATGACGTGGTCAATCGGGTTATAATATACTCGACCACCATAAACCAATACTAGCAAGAGGACTAGGCCCATCGTAGTATAGCTATAGTGAATCAAGGTCGATCCCACAGGAACCAATTGTGGATCATCTTATATACAAACAATTAATTAAACATGTCAAGGACATAGAGGCGGTCTACGACCAACATAAGACAAGAAAAGTAAAGACACGACTCGACATAACGTAATTAACCTCCCCAATTATAGTCTTTATCGTTCGGACCTAGATAATTTATATAATAAACCGAACTTATTAACTTTGTCAATCCGTTTGTATCTATGTTAGATTGGCTACGGAGTCATCCTCTTTAACTTGACTTAGCACCGGCAAGTCACTAAATCAACGTGATATTGTTACGTGACTTCGCCTTTTAGTGCCTCCATCTCATATAACTCACACGCTTACGACTCTAAGGATGCCGATATTAACCGTACACCTCGTCCGGGCAACATTCCTTTGGTTAGGCGTACTTCCTAAACGATTACTCAAGCTCTCGTCCAACTAGCAATTACCAAGTTATAGTCTCATGCTAATCTACGACGTACGTATAAGCAGGTGCATGCAATTCCCAAATATAAACCTACCTAGATAATGCTGAACGTCCGAAGATCAATTCATAAGCCTACCTAAGAGTTTTATATCGGTATTTCCTTTTTACACGTTTTAATTAAACTAAGCGAGTAACGTAGCCATAGCCATACCTACTGAGATAATAAATTCTATTAAGTTAACCTAACCATAAAGACATGGCTATCTAACGGATGAATAGAGGGCTCGGTCGACCGAGCATAGACACTCGATCGACCGAATGATTCCATTCGGTCACCCGAACGATTTCATCCCCGATTCAATCCCGAATATATATTTCTCGGCGTTTCATCATACGAGCAGAGTAAAAACAATAATTCAGTAAAGTATTCATATAAACTAACATAGATACGCATTAATTAAATCAAGCAGATTCATGAATAGACGTTAAACATATGACGTAGGTTATGGGATCCTCATAGACAAGGCTTCGCCACATCCCCAGACGTCATAGCCTAGATCTACATCATCTAGCTATGAATTAACTAACTCAAACGATAAAGCATAATTGGGAGGGATTAATTACTTGAAAGAAAGAAATGAAAATAAAGGCTTACATAATGCAAATTTTAAATTGCTTTGAAACCTTCAATAAACTACATTGTATCAAAGCTATAAAATTGAAGAAAGAATGAAGGGATATGTTGGTGTATTTGGTGTGTGTTACAATCCTCGTAGCTGCTTGCTTATATAGAGGTTTTTGCCGACTTAGGGTGGTTCTAGAAGATAAGCACAATTAAAGCCGAAAACCGACCCAAACCGAGGCTCGGTCAACCGAGAGGTGACACTCGGTCGATCAAGCATCGAAGCCTCGGTCGACCGAACCTAACTTTTCACGCGTCAATCGTTTTTCTCGTCTATCTTGTTCCCCACTGCACGCTTTCGTGTTGATCTGATTAATCTCTCATTTATCTCTTGATTAATGCTCCGATTTTCTTCCTTCCTTATCTTCAGATAATTGATTGAATGACATTAACCCTCTCGATTTGTTGTGATCTGCAAAATCAATAATTATCGCACAATAAATCGGCTTTAAATAATAAAAACAGCTAAATACCAAATATCATATTAATAATCACTTAACATTAAATAATAAATATAAACATGTGATTTAATATGAAATATATATTATTAATCTCGATTTAAGGATAATGTTGATGACATTTACGGGTATAATTTGACCGTCATCAACTGGAATGAGGATTTAGTCTGCTGTTTCACTACACTAGGTTTTGACTTCACCGGAACAGGATGATCTGTTGGAACTATGGTATGTCCCTTTCTAAATTTTGATCCATTAATGGTCCTGAATTTAGAATTGTGTTGACCATTATTCCTACTTTCATCCTGACTGTTGTAGCCATGACCAGATCTGGATCCAAACCTTTTTGAGGGTTTGTAAGCTGGTGCTTTTAGTGGTGCAGTGGTTACCTTTACTGGTGAGGAGATTTTCTTAACTGATCTGTTAATAACAGATGTATGATCATCTACTTTTTGTTGATCATTTAAGTAGGTCTCCTTACTAGTTAATTCAGCTTTTGCTTTATCCAGTTCTTTCTTTAATCTCTTATTCTCTTTTCTTAGATCCTTGCATTCCTTTTCCAGAATTTCATGATTCTTTTCAATTTCATCAAATTTAGTCATGAGATTTTGGACTAGGTCTCTTTGTATCTAATGGGAGACTAGAAGATTGTGCAAAGTTAGATGTGGATGCATTTGATGAGAACAGAACTAGATGTTACCTCGCCATCGATTCTTTAGTCATTAAACATAGGCTTGTTTCCTCGATTATCCGAGCTATCACTTTTATCTTCATCCAATTCTTTGGTCATGAGGCATAGACATGCTTTTTCATTTTCTCTGAAATGTCTTCTTCATCACTATCATCCTAATCATTATCGGATGATTCTTCATTCTTTCACTTCTTTGGATTACGCCTTGAGTGCCTTCTTGCTTTTTCTCTTTTGGATGCTTTGTATTTCTTCTTTTCATCATCTTTGTCATTTTCTTCGTGGACAATCACCTTGAAGTGACCTTTCTTGTTGCAGATTGAAGCATATGTATTCATCATCTTTCTTCTTCATATCTTTGTTTGAGCTTGACCTCTTGTTTGATGATGAATTCCCTTTGAAGGGCTTCTTTCTCGCTAAACACATCAAAGCGTTTAACTAATAAAGCTACTGTTCTTTTAGTTCATGTGTCTCTTTCTTTGATGCATTCGGCAAAGTTACTTTGTTTGAGGTGCGGCTATAGCGATGATTTTGTGTGTCTCTGCCGAGCACCATCTTCACCGTTCAATTCGAATTCATGAGCTTTTAATTGGGACATCGATGTCGAGTGTCGGTGCTTGCAAGATTTGTTGTTCCTCCGATTCGATGTTATGATCTTCCATCTTTCGTAGTCCTCTCAAGATCTTCAAGCATACTTCTTTACGGGGATATATGTGTCCAAGTCATTGCAATTCACGATGATGCTTGAGAATCACATTGTCCATTTGATCAATGGATTCACGGCCTTCATTTTAAAGTTCTCAAATTTCTGTTTTTACAACGAGATAATTTGTTTTCTTTAATCGCTTGAGATCCTTCATTTATCAATGATATCTTGTCCCACATCTCCTTTGTTTGTTTTGCGCGCGCCTTTGATTCTCATGAACATGTTGCTATCTAGGGTCTTCAAGATCATGTCTTTTGCAACAAAGTCCAGTTTGCTCTTCTCCTGTCATCCTTGGTCCAAACCTTTTTAGGGTTGTCAATTTCCTTTCCTTGATTTTGCTCCTGTGCCTACCACAGTAGTGATTGTGATTGGTCCATCATTAATTACATCCAAAGATCTCTTCATGAGTTCTTTGCAAGATGAATAGCATTCTTATTTTATATTCATCAAAATTATTAACATTAAAAACAGGTACTTTTGACAAGAAGTTTGAGGAATCCATCAGTGCAAATGAAGATATAAATGTAAGCGTATAGAAAACTCAGATTTGAAAACTACTTTGAAAATAAGTGATCTCCTTGTTACCAGAAATTAGATCTGAATAGGTTCTGATACTAGGAACACTTCTCCGATACCAATTGTTGGTCCCAGAGAAAGGTGAAACTATAGTCAGAGGGGGGTGAATGACTATAGTGGAGTTTCAAAAAAATTTCTTTTATTTAAAAGCTTTTGGGCAGCGGATAAGTCCCTTCTTACTATGTTGTTTTCAAATCAGTTTAGACAATCACAGATATAAGTTATGATGTAGGCAATTTAAATAAATGTTTGTAAAGTAAATTGCGAAATTAAATTGACACAAGGCTTATAGTGGTTCGAGGTGGTGTAATCCATTAATCCACTCTTCTCCTGTGATGATCGGAGGAATTCACTATTGTTTTCACAGATACAATAGTATGATTGTCCTTGGCTTCCCAAGCTTCACAATCTACAAGACTATCACTCCTTGACCGCAATGTGACTTGATGATTCATCTTCTTCTGCTCGCTCCTTGAGATCAAAATCCTTCAACAAAGCTATCACAGATTCAACTCTTTCTCAGATTGCCTCTGATTCAGTTGCTTCAGTTTGATGTGAATGTGATTCACACACTTGGTTGATCAATCTCAGCGCCAAGTATGACTTTGTAGCTCTGATATCTGAGTTGATCACTAGATGTTTCCTTGTAAGTTCAGAGAGAAGGCTTTTCAAATTGACAGAGTTTTCACTTGATTTTTCTTTTCCAGTTCCTTCCATTCTCTGTCTGTAAATGCCTTCTATTTATAGCCTTGAATAATCTTGATTTTGAAATTCCATCCGTTGGCTATATTAATGAGGGAATAATCCTTGATTTTATTCTTGATTCCCCCTTAATTGCATTCTCCTTGATTTCAGTGATCGGATTCTTTCTTCAAACATATAGCAGAAAATCCGTCCTTGATTGATCCTCTATTGATTGTGCATTTAATGCATGATCTTCTAGATCTTCAACGTATATTAAATCTGATCTGGTAAGTGTTACTTCGCCGTTTTTAGAACGGTCGAGTGATCCTTCTGACTTAGCCGTTTTAGCTTTTCCTTCACCGTTTCGTCTTTACTCAGCCGAAAGTGAGTCTGCTTTGCCGATTCACTGTTTTCTTCTTTGTTTCTGTTTGAGGAGAATCTTTGTACTTCACTGATCTTTGATTGGGGTGAGATCAGTGTACACCATATTCGAATATTAATGTACATCGCTTGTAGTATAACTTAGACTTGTCCAAGGTCATCACATACTTCCTTGGTTACAAGTCAGACCTTTAATGTCTGCATTGCTTCTCTGCTGGTGCTTGGCTGGCTTCACTCTGCCGAATATCTGTTTTTTGCTTTGCCGTCCTACCAACTAGTACAATACTTGTCTGACTCAACTTATACAACATGTCAGACTCTAAGTAAAGACTTATACAGAGAATTCTAACTTATTTCAAGCTTGCTATAACAGCTAGTATGGCCATCATCAAAACATAATTAAATGTTCCTAACAAACCCAAAACTCGGACTTTTGTTTGATAAAGTCAGAACCACTAAGAAATGCTGAATAGGTATATGTAACACATCTTAAACTATATAAACGCAAATGGTTTCCGTATTTAGATAAACGCTTCTTTCCATTCTATTAATTAGTGCATATTCCCCAACGACAAGATCTGCAGACTGGCTTAGGGTGATTCCTATCTCCCAGTCAAAGGAACCATGTCTCAAAGGAACAATGCCTAAGTTTCCTTTCAATCGGGAAAGGGTAACAGATTTAAAGAAGTTACATAGCTTATTCATATCGACCTTCGGGGTCATATGAAAGATACAAGCTAGTGGGAGCTTCTGAGTGGTGACATATTGTCTGATAACTACTCAAAACTCCGGTAAGTTTATCCAAAATATTTGGAGGAAATCTATGATTTCACCAGAGATAGAGTATTCCATACTCAGAAATAGGTTATTGCGTAGCCTTCGAGACTGATGCTCGGCCTGCCTCCCAGTGGAACGTTTTCACTAAGGGATACACCATAAATTTGCCTTACATAGTTATTGATGTGCTACGATACGCTGTTGAACTCATTTAAGATATTGGTTGCAAAATAACGGTTTACGTTGTAGTGAAAACCGAGAAGTCTACCTAAAAGATGCCTACGCATTTGTGGATAAGGAGTGAATTTGGTTTACCCCACTTCCGTAAATATAGAAATTTAGCATTTAGTGCTTGATGGTAGGACTGGAAATTTTGCGTACACGTTCAGATCGTGAAATATCTTGATGCATTGAGTAAAGGTTGGTTATAAAACTCGTAAAATCAGAGAATGACGGTTATACTGTCAAACTCGGTCTGATGGAGTCTATAAATAACAACCTTGGATCTTGAAGTATTTGTACTCAAGATGTTACTAACTGGTTTGTTCAATCCACATCCAACACCGGCAGTTGGTGATAACACTAATAAAAACTACTAAACTAGATCAGTGTATCGATCCACCCCGAACGTAGTGGGAGCATTGTTTGCCCATTACCCATTACAGGACCTTACGGTCTATAGGGTAGATTGATGACCTATAGTCCTTCATGGGCTATATAGGATCCTGATCATAGAGGTTGGTTTAAAAGCCATAACCCTGTGAATGGAGTTTGATACTCCAGTTCTCTTGGAACTCTTTTAGAACCACCTGAGTATCTCAGGCCCCGTGGGAGTAATTGGAACTACACAGAGAAGAGTCGAATGAATAGGAAAGTTTAACTTTCAACGCAAAGCTGAGTAATTTAGGGGTGATTCCCTAAAAGGTAGAGAGTTGACCAGACCGTGATCTCTCTTACCACTCAGTCTTGCTTGATTTCATCAGAAAGCGGGAAATAGGGGTGATTCCCTGAGACTTCCTTGCTGAACAATGGAATCTAAATTCATTCAGAACAGAAGGGTTTTAGCTAAGAACAAATAACGGATTCGTTACAAAGCAGAAAATAAGGGTGATTCCCTAAGACCTTTTTGCGAGACTAACAGTATCTTAATTTATTCAGAAAGAACCTTTGGCAGGATGCCTGCCATAGCTTGTATCCTTTGGGGATTAAAGCAAACCTCTAGGTCATTTTAAAGTCATATATTTTAATATGTGGACTTGACCAGAATGTTGATAAGTCTTTCGTAGACTGGGCATCATTATTAGTAAAGTAGTATGTAAATTAGTGTTTGTGAATGGTAACACTGAAACAGTTGGAAACAACATGAGTGTGTTATCTGAAGTCAGAGTCTGACATGGCATCGGGATTCATTCTAAAGGATTTGATTCGCTCAATTTCTCGAGAATCGATTATTGGCAATCCCATCCATTCACCTGGTTAAGATATTCTTGCATTTATGCAACATTCAACGATGTAGTCTACCCTACCTCTTAGGAATGATTATCTAAAAAATACAGATGAATACTAAATGGGATGTTTAGTGAATCCTCAAATCTCTTCGGGAGAATGGGGAATAATATGCTGGTATATTCAGGTGTGAACTAGAATATAAGTGATGACACTGATACTGACTTTAGGTCAGATTAATGATGATCATTAAGTCGATTTCGTCCTCAGTGTTGAATCAAAGGCATATTGAAATCGCACCACCGGATTAGATGGAAAGGCGACGTTTCGATCCCAAAGATTGACTCAAGACGCCAACCTACGTCGGTGTACCAAGTCACATGGTATTCAGATTCTAAGTGCGCGCTGGTCACCGACCTACCTTCCTGCGCGCACACTCCGGGTCGTGCTTGGAAGGATGAATTACTAAGATGCGTTTGGAGGGTACAGATTTGAGGGATACGTCTCACTTGTTTTGAGCAAGTGGGAGATTGTTGTAGAAATAGATATAAAGGGTGTGTTGTAAAACAATTAATCCACTTGCCTTTCGTGCATGTGGGAGATTGTTAGGTGTAGTGCCCGAAAAATAGATATAAAGGGTGTGCTCTAAAACAATTAATCCACTTGCCTTTCGTGCAAGTGGGAGATTGTTAGGTGTAGTGCCCGAAAGACAATTATCTAATTGTTTTAGGACAGAATTAATAATTCATCTTATTGTATGCATGAATGCTTATAATTAAGACACTACTGAAAACCCTAAGTACCTCGTTTATGTAATCACATAACTCAGTGTATGGCTATACACAAGAGGATTGAGTTAGTGAGATGTACTTAAAATTAACTTAGTCCGTAGCGTTGATTAATCTGAGTACGGTTCTCGTGATTAATATGCTAATAATGCACCCAGAACACTTTACGGTGTGATAGTCTTATGCGGACTGTCGGCAATAGGGTACCTAGTGGGGCATTTATATATGATGATAATCATATCGGGCTGGACCGATTTGATTTGAGTTCTCGATATAATTCCGTAATCGAGAAGTCTTATCGAATCACAAGATGATCATATATGGATTAATCTCAATCCTGAGGAGATCACAGACAACTGCTTAGACTAGGGTAGAGTTTGATGTGTTAGTAAGGATCACTTCGTAGTATGTGGTCCAACACTTCTCGTTGGCTCTGTTCTGGAATGAGTGAGTAGTCTATGATATCATAGATATGGAATCCATTCCTTCCCTCGGGAAGTAGACAGGCAGTTCCCTTATTTGTTAATCCTAGAAACTGATCGATCCTGGGAGTTCATGATTAGACTAATTAGCTACTAGTCCGGTATGTGAACTAATTGATCACTAGGGGGTTAATGGTAAATAAGGATAACGTGTTTCGAGAAGGGTTTACGGAAATATCTCGACTCGAAATGAACAGTCTATGGAGGATTTATGCGTATGTAATGATTATATCAGTGGACGCTTTCGACTCATGGTTGAGTGTAAGTTATCTATATTCGGCAGAGTTCAGTTTCGGCTTTATGGTGGTGTAATACCGGAATTAATAAATTGAATATTATTGTTCGGTCTGACGGATAAAATTTTTTAATTTATTGTAGCTACTGAATATGGGTCCATGGTCCCCGACGTGGCTCATAATATAGCATATAGGTTTTCTCGTCCTTTCACCTCAATTATAATTAAATAGTTAGATTGGACTATTTAATTGATATGTGGATTAATTGTTTAGTTGGACTAGATAATTAAATACATGGAAAAGATATTTTTCATGGACTCGGCTTAATGTGGTGTAATATGCGTGTGACCTAATTATTTAGGGTAGGGCGCATATTTGTTTATTATTTATTAGGAAATTAGTTTTCTTAATAAATAATAAGACATGTGATTAAATTATTTATGTGTTAAATAATTTAAGGAAAAGAAAATCTTTTGTATATCCTTATTAATTTGGGAATATTCTAGATTTATCTTTTTAAGGAAAAGGATTAATATGATTGATTTTGTATTAATTAATTAATCCTTAGAGGACAAGGATTACTCTCCTATATAAAGAGAGTTCTCCCAAGCCAATAACACATCACAAAAGTCAAAATATTGGAAGGAACAAGGCTTAGAATTTTCGGCCTTGGTTCCTTTGGGTTCGAGTTTTAGAAAAACTTCGGGTTTTTCTAAGGTTGCATATCGAGGAGGTCCGGCGGCTTGAAACACCATCCACCTGGTGGTGCTTGGAGATACACGTTGGAAGACTTTGGCTTCTCAACTAGAATCTCAACTAGCTCGGATTGGATTGAAGATTGTTCTAGACGTTTATTCACAATAAACCGGTAAGCGATCTAACCCCCTCGTAGGTTTAGATCTATTTATTTATGTATTTTGGTTGTTGGATCTAGATCTTGTAGTTTCCGCTGCGTAATCGGGTGGATCTATGATCCATCCGGTGATATTACATCTTACAGACATATCCATCGCTGTTGCTGTTTGTGCCAGATTTCAAACAAAACCTAAAGAAAGTCATCTCATAGTTGTCAAAGAACCTTGAAGTATTTGAAAGATACAGAAGGAGTAGGGATATGGTACTCAAAAGAAGGAGAATTCAGACTGATATCCTACTCAGACTAAGACTATGCTGGATGCAAAGTGGACAGAAAAAGTACTTTAGGCGCATGTCAGTTGCTAGGAAATAGACTTGTGTCATGGTTCAGCAAGAAACAAAACTCAATTTCGACATCAACAGCTGAAGCTGAGTATATAGCAGTTGGAATATGTTGTGCTCAAGTTTTATGGATAAGAAAACAGTTAAGAGATTATGGGATAGAAGAAGGATTGATCCCTATAATGTGTGACAATATCAGTGCAATTGCCATAACTAACAATCCAGTCTTGCACTCAAGAACTAAGCACATTGATGTGAGACATCACTTTATAAGGGATCATATGGAGAAAAAGGACGTTACAGTTCTCAATGTCCCAACTGAAGATCAGTTAGCGGACATTTTTGTTGGAGAAAATAGTGGAATTGAATTAAAGTGAATAAAAAATGATTTTATAATCATTTTATTCAGACGACTTTGCAAGCTTAATTTGATTATATTCTTGTATAGAATATATACAATGTTTTGATAATTCTGAAAACTACGTAAGTCGTAGATGAATTCAGGATTTAGAATCATTCAATTCGGAGTACGAGTGAATGAGAAATTAACGCTTGAAGTCGGGTGTTTGAAAGAACTTTTGTTGGAAGTGGAAGTTGAAGAGTATTCAACTAAACTGTGTACCACATTGGAAAAAGAGAGAAATGTTTTCCAAAGATATATGTGGGAAGAATGTTATATGTGGTATAAGCTCCTGTAAGAAGGAGAGATAGCGGGTTGGTTTTAGCGATTAGGCGTTACGCTAAAATGGCCACACGCGCGCGCGCCGCCGCCGCCCGCCCGAGCCCGTGCCCGTGCCCGAGCCCGAGACCGTTGACCGTTGACCGTTTACCTTGGGCTTGGGCTTTGGGGAATGGGCCTGAGGGCCCTAGGCCCAGGCCTGTGTTAAACTTTTTATACAAAAGTTAATTGGGCTTGGTCCAGTTCATAAACATTCTGATTGAGCTGAAGATTGATTGAAGAGTTCAGCTCGGTTCGGTTATCCAACATAGTTCATTTCGGTTCAAAGAATAATTAATGGGTTAATTCATTGTCTTTGAATCGATGAAACGGCTATATCGATAATTAAAGCTTGATTCGAGTTCATCTCCACCACCCTCTCCTATATATAGCCTCCATATGGATTGAAGTTAGACACTCATTGGAAATACAACACCGTAAAGCTTCATACATTCATATAGTTCGAAAGAAGTTGCATACGAGTTTGAAGAAGAGATTCGAGCACTAGAAGAGTTCGTTGAAGGTTCGTGTAAGAAGTACCTCTATACGAATCAAGAATCCGAGTTATCCCGGGAGACAATTGGTTTTAACCGGGTACACACCGGACCAAATTTGTCTTAAGGGACAGAGTGTCCTACTCGTCTCGGAGTTATTGTATCCACTTTTATTTTAGTATATTTCATTTTTCAATTGTAATTCGTTTTATTTTCAATAAAATTGTTGTTTAATTAAGTGTTAATTATTTTAATTGCGTGCGGGTTCTTACAAACTTAAGACAAATTTCAGAACCGATGTTCGATTTTAACCCGTCGCGTAATCGAAATTTTTATACGAATTTCTACTCAATTTTTCCGAGTTTAGGCAATTAAATAAACTTGTTTTAATCGAATTCGATTACGATCACTTCGTTCGATCGGTTCGGCTCGTTTATTGATTGATTCGGCTTATTTCTGAATTTTCAGCTCGTTTACTGAACATTTCAGCTCTTAATCTGAACGGTTCAGTCTACTTCTGAAACTTCAGCTCGTTTTAAAAAAATAAAAAAAAATAAAAATACCACTTCCTTTTTGGTATCGATTTCTGGTAAAATCGGTCCACTTCCTTTTTGGTATCGATTTCTGGTAAAATCGGTCCACTTCCTTTTTGGTATCGATTTCTGGTAAAATCGGTCCATCTCCTTTTGGGGTTTTCTGGTAAAAACTACCATCCGCTTTGGTGTTTTGATTATAAGTTGGACGTACTGAATTGAAATAAACAAATTTAAAGAGCTGATAACTTGTTGATATTGTTATGATTAGATAAACGGTTGGAGAATCGAGTTGAAATAAACTCGAGCTTGTTTTGACGAGTCAAAACAATCTTCAATTTGTTTTACAAATTTAAAAACAATCTGAAGTATGTTTTACGAGTTGAAAACAGGCCCCAGTCTGTTTTATCAAGCTGAAACAAGTTTAAGTTTGTTTTTGACGAGTTGAAAACAAACTTTACTTTGATTGATATCGAGTTGATATAAAATGTGTTAAATATCATTTTTTGGTATTTAAATTATCCTTTTGAGAAAATGGTCGTCTAAAAACGAGCCTTAAAATTGTTTATCTTCTGTTTGTGAACAGAAATGGAATTTTATAATCAGATGACTCATATTGGTGCGCCAATTCGAGGAGAAAGCTCCCAGGTTGCGGGGAAGTGAAGTTGTTTTAAAACAGTCAAAATTGAGCTGTGAGAGACCTCGAGGAAGAGGAATATGCTTGGGTTGTAGACACTGGGGCTACCCGACATATGTGTGCGAACAGATCATCGTTTTTTAATTACCAACATCTCAAAGATGAGAAAATAGTAATGTCAAATTCAACTACTTCCGATATCATTGGATGCGGTCATGTTCAGTTGAATTTGACGTCTGGAAGAGCATTGATTCTTCGAGATGTCCTGCATGTGCCGGACTTACTGATGAATGTGGTTTCTGCAAGCCAGCTTACCTACCTAGGGTCTGTGTTGGTATTTGATACATACAAATTCAAATTAATAGATGAAGGCGGGGTAATTGCTGAAGGAACAATAGATGGAGGTCTATGGATGATGGATCTCCGTGTTGTTACATAAAGTAGAAATTGTAATTTCTATTTTAGTGTATGGAATAATAAATATTCTTGATGTGTATTGGTTCAAATAATTTTCTTATTATGTTTTGAACCGTTGTTGCCAGTTGAGGCATATATGATTAATACGTTGCAAACGAGAAATAATTTCGTATGACGAATGTACCTAAAAATTATTTAATTGGCAGATTAATCATAAGGAAAATATGCCAAAATGTTAGTGAAAACATTATTTTGACGTGTCGTGTAAGTTGAAGAAATTATCTTC
This sequence comes from Gentiana macrophylla, assembly GCA_026214975.1. Lineage (NCBI taxonomy): Eukaryota > Viridiplantae > Streptophyta > Magnoliopsida > Gentianales > Gentianaceae > Gentiana > Gentiana macrophylla. The sequence goes on from CM047814.1 coordinate 24,424,114, forward strand.
ATGATAAAATTCTCATTTTGGTGACGACTCGTAGAACTTTTATTCGTTGAATAAAAAAAAAAAAAAAAAAATTTGAACACCGAGGTGTTTTGATTTGAAATGCGTACCAGTGGTGGTACAAGTTGTTGAATCAATAAATAGTCTTTTTTATACCGTGAGTTGAAATATGACTAAAATTGAAATGGTTGGTGATATAATGTGGTGTCACAAGCCTATGGCATAACGATTAGGAGAGGAAATTATTTATTTCCTAAATCCAAAAATGGATGAATATAAATCATTATATCGAATGATTTATTGTATGTAATGTTAAACATGCATAGATGTGTCAAAGCAAATATGACTTAGGCACGGTCTCCTTCTGTGGAAAGAAACAGAGACATGTAAGAGTTAAATTATACGAGTTGTGTGATTTAAATATTTATGCTAATGGAGAGTCAGTAAAGATTATTTATCGATCATTGTATAAAATAAAGTTGTGTCTAATTTTGCTAAAATAGCAAAGATAAGACAACAAAGGAGTTATAAACCTATAAGAATGAAGTTGGAAAAACAACTAAGCGAATAAACCTAGCGAGATCGTAGTGGAAAAGTCTTCGCCACACTTTTTCTTTTGTTCACCGATTTTCGCAAAAGTCATTGCTTTTAACAAAAGCCGCTAGTTTCAAAGAAAGGTCATTGTCTTTAAACAAAAGTCGCTGATTTTCGTAAAAAATGCTATTTCGCTAGTTTTACAAATGGTGTTGATTGTTTTCGATGTTATCCGAGAAATGCTGAATTTCAACCGAACTCTTAAAGAGTTGGTTAAAGCATGGTGAATAGTTCGAGTTAATCTCCGAACTTGTGGGGGGAAGCGATAGTTTCCACCGGTTTCATTCTTTATAGGTTTACATCGAACATATGGATAAAGATCCCATATGAGAGCTTATCTACGAATACTTGGAAATGTGGGGGTGTTTAGCAAAGGTGAGACCATTGACCGTTGACCGTTGACCGTTTACCTTGACCTTGGTCTTGGGCTTGGGCTTGGGCTTTGGGCTTTGGGGAATGGGCCTTCTGGGCCTGAGGGCCCTAGGCCCAGGCCTGTGTTAAACTTTTTATACAAAAGTTAATTGGGCTTGGTCCAGTTCATAAACATTCTGATTGAGCTGAAGATTGATTGAAGAGTTCAGCTCGGTTCGGTTATCCAACATAGTTCATTTCGGTTCAAAGAATAATTAATGGGTTAATTCATTGCTGAACTGATGAAACGGTCATGCTTCGATAATTAAAGCTTCGATTCGAGAGTTCATCTCCAAAATGACCCTCTCTCCTATATATAGCCTCCATATGGATTGAAGTTAGACACTCATTGGAAATACAACACCGTAAAGCTTCATACATTCATATAGTTACGAAGAAGTTGCATACGAGTTTGAAGAAGAGATTCGAGCACTAGAAGAGTTCGTTGAAGGTTCGTGTAAGAAGTACCTCTATACTGAATCAAGAATCCGAGTTATCCCGGGAGACAATTGGTTTTAACCGGGTACACACGGACCAAATTTGTCTTAAGGACAGAGTGTCCTACTCGTCTCGGAGTTATTGTATCCACTTTTATTTTAGTATATTTCATTTTTCAATTGTAATTCGTTTTATTTTCAATAAAATTGTTGTTTAATTCGTGTTAATTATTTTAATTGCGTACGGGTTCTTACAATTTTTACCAAACCACTGGACAAAGAAAGGTTTGCTAAGCTGAGAACTGAATTGGGAATTATTAAAGTCAGTTAAGTCAGTTTAAACTCAGAGATTCGTCAAGGGGATTGATCTTTGTCATGCTGGGTGCGCTCACTTGACAGATAGTCATTGACATCAACAATCTCATACTGACCTACTGAACTGAAGTTTTGACACAACTGATTATACCCTGAAACTGATCTCAAGTCAGTTTTATATTCAGTCCAGGCAAGTCAAAAGGAGAAAGGATAAAACCGACAGACAGTTACATCACATTTAATTACCGCCATTTTTGTCAGAAACTGTTACGTGTATACCCCCAGAATGTCAGATAGTACATGCATCGGTTATTCAAAAACATCATGGAATTTGAAATGTTGTACAAAATATTTCTGCAAATAGTGGATCAAATCACCAACCGTCCTCCCCTTATATATTCAACCATTTTCGTATCTCTTCTTTACAAAAGAAAAATTCAATCTTTTTATCTCTCCAGAAAGCCAGAAACTTTATCTAACACCCAAATTTTTCAAGACATAAAAAATTTCGAGAAATGGCAGCTTCCAAACAAACTCAAGAAGAGAGATTAATCATTAAGCCAAATCCTTTCTCGTGCAAAGAATTGGAAGAAATGTGTGGAAATACTCTTCTTTCCAGTTACGTAAGTGAGAAAATTGGGAGATTACAAGGTTTAAAGAACCTATTGGAAGTGGAATTGAAAAAAGACATAGACTTGGAAGGTCTATTGCAATTCTGGGAAAATATGAAGATGCTAAAGAACTCTCTTTTAACAAGGGTTTGTGGACAGAAGATCTTTATAAATGAAGACATCATCAGGTAGTTATTTGGTTTCAAAGATCCCCTTGTGAAATCAATTGACCTAACATGTCTGCCGCACAAGCGTGAAGTTTTTCATCATCAGATTTCAGCTTCAGAACAACCAGACGCAGTTGATACAATGCTTACCGACCTCAAAACTGAATTTGGTCTCCTCTGCAGGTGGATCAGCAAACACGCCGTCGGCCAACACAAAGGGTTAAACAAGTTAACTGAAGATGGGATACACCTGATGAACGTCATATGGGATGAATTCGAGTTCAACTGGGCAGAATACATTTTCAATCAGATTAAGAGGCAACACATGGTTGAATTAGCATGTGTCACCAAAACCGAAGCTGAAGGAAGACAGTTAGTTGGCAGATTTTGGTTACGAAAATCACTCAGCACAGTGATTCAACATTATTTGGAAAGACTCAGTGATGGGAAGAAGCGAAGACAAACTGCTGCTGCATCTACAAAAGCAACTAATGCACCAGCAGTCCACTCTAGGAAAGAAACCTCCAAGACTTCCCAACCTGGAGCCAATAAGAAAACTGTGTCTCGGCAGATCGCTCAGCAACAAGGAATTAAATGGAAAGCTGAAACACAGAAGGAATTGTCTGTTGGAAGATGTTTGTTCCCATGTACTTCAAGTCAGTTAGCATCAACTAAGAGGGAACAACAACCAACAACTGAAGTCAGTCGGAAGAAAGCATTGGTTACTGATGTTGTTTCTCATATACAATAGAAGATATCAAAGAAACAAGTTTTCGTTATGCGTGCTGAGCAAGAGGAACAGGAAACTCAGCAACCACATGAGTACATCTTCGAAGATGCAAACATTATCAAAATGATGAAGATGAAGCTCCAAACTGAAGATTCTTGAGAAACTACTTTACAAACTGAAGAGAAACTATTGTTAGAGAAACTTGAAATCCCAAACTTACATTATTCCCTATGGATGAGTTTCTCACCAAATGCTACAATAGATTCAGAGAGAAAGCTTAGAGAACTGAATCCATCACATCATCTGTACCCAATGATGTTTTAAAGAAGAAAGATGATGATAAAGATGATGATGATTCAAGGAAGAAAGCTGAAAAGAGTACAGTTTTGCACTCAGACATTCAACCTGAACGCCAAACTACGCAAGCTGATACTCAGCAGGAAGAATTTCCAGTTGGAAATCAGACAACTGACAATATGGAAGAAGAATCCAAAGCTGATGATAATCAGCTAATGATAGTTGAAGAAGATAATCAGTCTAATATCCAAGAAGAAGAAGAAGATCCAATTAAGAAGCTGACAAAAGAAGAATTGGGCAAAATACAAGAAGGGTTGAAGATTATGCTCAACCAAAAGGATGTACATACTGGTCTTTTGTATCACATCTCTGGATACCTGGATTACAGGAAGAAGACTGATGTCACAGTTCATAATAAGTTGGATGTTATCAGAAATTCAACTTCAAACTCAGTTTCAGAAATTCTCCGTCTCAAAGAAAAACTTGAAACAACAACCATGGAAGATAGAGAAATTCATGCTCAAGAGAATCTATGGATTAGAAACTCAGCTCAACGAAGTTCTTACTTCCCAGAAAGAAATTTCAGCAGACCAAAAGATAACTCAAAAGGTGATCACTCAATTGTATGATGCCAAAAAGGGGGAAGTAGAGAAAGAAAAACTGAAGTTATGTGAGGAAAAGATGAAGCTTGAAGCTGAACTGAAAGCAAAAACAGCGTCAGCACCAGACTCCAACATCACAAAGGTTGAAGAAGTCACTGATGAGCAGCTGATACTAAAATACAGTCAACCTGGAGAAAGAAGAGCAACTCTTAATGAAGATCTTTGGATGAAGTTTGTTAGATTACAATCACACCAAAGCCAAGTACAGGCACAAAAATTATTAAGAATCTCTCAATTACTTCTTGTCAGATGTATTTCATTGCCAAAAGATGGCACAATACAAGAAAAGCAAGAGAATTGAAGAAAGAGTTCAAATCAAGGATAAGATTGAACAAATGAAGACTGACGTTGCAGAATTTGAAAGTTATTACAAGGATGAAAGTCATCTTCCCAAGTTAGTCCTATAGAGAAAATGGAAGCTAACAAGCCAAGTGGACTATCTCAGAACATTTTTCAAGGAAGATACACAGATTGAAGATGAATTCTGTCTACATGACAAAAGAAGAATGTTTGTCTTAGTTACACAAAAAGCTGATTAGTCTTTGTTTCAGTTTATAATCAAATGTGTAACTTGATCCAGATTTTGCAAATTTTAATAAGATATCCAGCTTCCAGTTTTACCTTTTTGCATTGTTTTTATCTTTCTTTTAAGGAGGGTTTTGGCATCATCAAAAAGGGGGAAATTGTTGGAAATAAAATTTATATTTTGATGATGATTCATCTGTTATTTATTTAAGTGTTTTTAACCCCATTGATGAAGTGCTGAAACTAGCTGTTATAGTGGAAAGCTAAAAGATGTCTAGAACTGAATGTATAGGTTTTACTAGAGTCTAATAATTGTATAGGTTAAATCACACAAGCACTGTAATAGATTGAAGTGTCGTAAAACTGACACTGGAAATCATCTCAAAACTGGAACACGACAGAAAATTGAATACGTCACTCAGAACTTGGAACTGAAGCTTACTCAGAACTGAAGAAGGTAAGTTCGCTGAGGGATACAGACTTGGTTGACTTATCTAGAGCTGAAGGTAGAGGGAACGGACTCAGAAAAAGAAGAACTGAGGGACACAGACTCAGTTATAGAAGATTGAAGAACTGAGGGTTCAAACTCAGTTGTGAAGACTTAAGCCGAGACTGTAAAGTTAGAATTCAGGTAAGTATGTGATGGCATGAACTGACTTTATGGATCTTGAAAGAACACCTAAAAATCATAAGGACAATGATATCTTAGATGATTTAGTTAAAGAAATGGTGTAATCTGATTCAGTGATATAAAATCAGATAAATAGAATACTGAACTTTTGAAAAGAAGTAAAAACTCAGTTAACGCTCTAAGTCAGTTAACAAAATGAAAACTGACACAATCAGTATAATACTGATCTGGATACTCAAGTTTATAGTCATCCATCCAAGCAACTGAAAGTACATTCGAATGTTATAAATCAAGGAATTCTATTGGATGAAGAACTGACATGTCAGAACGGTCACTAACACCTGACATCTGAAAATATAAACGTTGATGCAATTCAAATTCAAGCAAGATGAACGTTGGACCTCACACTATAAATAGAGGACTTGGCATCAAGAATCAAATACAACAGAAACAATTCCACGAGATTACAAGCGTTTCTGTGCACAAGTCTAGTTTATCTGAATTGCTATCAATATTTTCTCTCAACAAGGTCATATCTAGATTTCTTCAAGTGTTCAAACTACATCGATCACATCCAGATTTTGACACTTAGAAGAACCACAAGCAAGAATCAATTTATTGATTCTCATCCCAACTTTGATTATCCAATCAAAGGTTTAGACTGTGAAGCAATACGGTTTAAGATTTGCCAAGGACAGTTGTTGTCATTAGCAGTCGGGTAGACTGTGTTTGTGGTGGTAGCTGGAGAAGAGGCAATTGCAACCCTCTAAGGACCATCCTACATGTTCTTTTGTTGTTTAGATAGTGAAGCTAGGGATTAGTCAAGGACTATCGTTTAGGACTTTTTGTAACAGCGTACCTCAAAGATTTCTAGTGGAATTTTCCTCCTACATCACAAGTGAAGAGTGGACGTACCGGATTACACCACCTTGAACCACTATAATTCATGCTTTAGTTACTTTATGCATTTACATTCTGATACACCATTTATTATTGTTTTTACAGCATACTGAAACTGATTGTTACACTATACACAAACTAACATTCACCAGAATTCAGTTTTGAATACTCATCTCTTTCATATAAACAACAAGATCCAGAAAAGGCTAAAACTTATATCCGCTGCTGGTTGACTCAGTTTTGTTATAAGTCAGTTGACTTAGACTCAGCTTAGTCAGCTTAACTCCACACAGGTAAAAACTGAACATAATCGTTTTAGATATAGCTTTTGGTGACAAGTTTATTCACCCCCCTCTAAACTTGTGTTAGCCTTTCCAAGGGACCAACACATCTCTCCTTTCAATGATTCATACACTCATAGTTCACTCATGTTCACGCTCACCCTTATGCTCAATTGTAATGATTTTTTTTTGAATAATTTCAAAAATAAAGAAAAGAAAATAAATGGGATATTTGATTTCTTAGTTGTTGTTCTCTACTATCAACTGATGTGATACTTTGCCCAGGAAGGTACTAAGGGGTCATGACGAGCTTAAAACCTAGTCCTAGAGAATCCAATCTAGTACGTAGGCTAAGAACACACAACGCTTGCTCACAACGTTGATTCATTCTTAAGTGTGTCTTCTCTACGACAAAGAGAAAACACAATCTCAAGTGATTGATTAAGTCAAATTTGACTTCAAGAAAATATTTCACTAAAATTTCCATTTATATATGCTACAAAATAAAACACTAATAAACTCCTAAGTAATGTGGGACAAATTAACAAGTAAAATTCGCCACATTACTTTCTATTGGGCCTAACTTGACTCTAATAAGCCCAAATGGCTTTTATTTGCTAAAAATAAAGACTTGGCCTAACATACTATCATATAGACATATTTTCTGATGGGCCATGCTAGAATTTAGGCCCATAAGATATTTATTAACTAAACTCAATTCAAAATAACATAAAATAAGTCCAATAACTAGTTAATAACTAATCCATGCTCATCCTGCGGAACTTAGTATGCCCATCATGCGGACTTTATAAAATTACACTGAATCTGTCCTGTGGAGCTCAGCTTGTCCGTCCTGCGGAGTTATTAAATTTACACTGTGTCCATCCTGCAGAGCTCAGCTTGTCCCTCCTGTAGACTTAAATAATATATGTTGGGTCCGTCTTGCAGAGCTCAATTTGTCCGTCCTGCGGACTTAAATAATATATGCTTGATGATGCTCAAAATTATACATCTGACGGCATCAACATTTCACCCATTCTAAGCTAAAAGTAGTAGTTTTGGACCATTTATATGAGCCATTTAAAGTGAATCTTATATGTTGGTTTCATGAGTCGAGTAATCAGCATTTAACGTTTACTTTCCCCGATTCAATATTATTTCGTGTATTATTGGACTATTTTTAGGTTGCGAAGATTGGGCCAAGTGTTGAAGACCGATTGTGGGCCGAACTTCATGAAGAAACGAACCTATGGTGTTCTAGAACCTTCAGATATGTCGGCCGAAGAGGAAAGGACAAAAATACCTCCATAGTTTCTTGAGGCCTTGCCGCAGCCGTGAGAATTCTAGAAGTTTCGGAAACCGTATTTTCTTGGAAGATGTGTAGTTTTTAGATGTGATTAAGTCGGTTATAGCACTATTAATAAGTGGCACCAGCCACGAATTTGAATATAAAATTTTCCATAAGACAAATATATCATATTCAATAGAAGTTCTTTTGTTCTTATATTTTCTATGAGTTCTAGTCACGGATCCGACTGATTCACCGCCTAAGGAGCGATCTAGAGAGAATCTGAACTCTTCTTCGAGGGTATGATTTTTTGGCTTTCAAGATGTAGATCTGACATTCTTTTCTTGTGTGATTAGTATGATTTAATTACCCCATGTATGTATAGATCTGAATTGTTGGTGAAAAAATCATGTAATAGAGGTTGCGTTCTTCTGATCTGCAATGGTCTTCATCGCTAGATCTCAATACTTGGTAAATCCTAGTTCATGATAATCGGTGCCAGCTATGTCTGATCGACAGATTTAATTTACTTGTTGTTGGCCTGATCATTTATATCCATGTCATCGTAAATTAACATGAAGGATGATAAAGTGAAGTGTTAGTTCGGACAATGTCTAGATCGATCCTTAAGAACGTGCTAGTCAATCCACGATAGTTGCTTAGGGAAGTCTTCAGTCTTGAGCTGGCTAGGCCTAATTCTTATTGCATGTAAATTAATTCAACCAACGAAGGAGGATATTTGCACATAGTCACCTACTATCCTTTCAATGGAAGTAGCGTAATATTAGGGATTAGCACCTGTGGCTGTTAAAAATCTAAAATTTACAAACGGGGATGGTTGATACATGATATGGGGGGAATAACTATTCACTCATAGTTAGAACTAATCCTTACAAACTCATAGGAGTATACTTGTGTTTGCCCTTGCGCGTTTTGGCACCATTTTACTTCTCTGCTCTATAGCTGCTCGTAGACCGTATTTGTGAAAATTCAATCTAGATTCGAACGTGTTTTTATGAGTCTCTGTGGGATTCAACCTTGACTCACCAGTACTCTTCTACGATAGACCTAGTCATATTGCTAGTAGAAGCCCGTGCTCATACCGCGGGCACGATCAAACTTTTTGGCGCTGTTGCTTGGGAAACATGTCGAAGAAACTTTTAATTTGGGTTGAAGTGTTTGTATATATTTTGATTTTAATTTCATTAACTGAGTCATTTTTTAAGTTTGTTATTATCTGAGTCATATAGTGTCTGTTAAGATCAGTGACGGGAATTTTTTGGCGTAAAGCCGCATCGACTACTCCCGCAGCCGTGCGACTGGAATTAACAGAGTCATCTATGTTCTGTCAGAGTCAGTAGTCAGAGTCTGTATTATTATTCTCGAGTCATCCAGGTGAGTGTAACAGCCGCCAGGGCAAGTAGTTAACCTTTTTCTTTTCTTATGTGTCTTGTAGTACGCAACAAGGAATTCGACAGCCAAACTTGAGCGATTCATACTAGAAATTGAAAGTTTGCAAAGTAGGACCAAAAGTAAGCTTAAGAAAGGACTGAAAGGATGGCTGACGAAGCAAGTTCGCACGAAAGAAGTGAGAAGGATAAGACGAGGAGATTCCATCTCTAGAAGATACAGAAGAGATGATGGCACAGAACAGCGTTAATGGAAGAAGGAATGAAGCAGGAGTCATTGCACCAGCAGATAGGAGGACTTTACAGAGCTATGTCATGCCAATGATTGAGTAGTTTGTGCCAGCAATCGTTCAACCAGAGAATGCAGCTGAGGTTTTTCATCCAAAGCCCAATGTCATACCGACGGTGACAAATTACACTACATTCCATGGAGTGCCAAATGAAGATCCAAGTGTAAATGTCACCAACTTCTTGGAAATTCTCAGTATGATCAAACCATCAGATGTCCCCAAGGGTAACATCAAGATTAAGCTCATTTACACTCAAAGATAAGGCTAAGATATGGTTATTGTCTCTAGGAGCAGGATCTATCCAATCTTGGACACACCTCATGCAGAAGTTCATGAATATGTACTACCCATCAAGGAAGTCACTGTAGATGAGACAAGACATCATGAATTTCAAGCAGAAACCGGCCTAAAACTTTGAAGAAGATTGGGAACGATTCAAAGGAGCACAACAGAAATGCCCTCACCATGATATCACTTTGCCAGTGAGAATGCGTAGTTTTTGTCATGGATTGTGGCCGAGTCAGCAAATGAGAGTCGATGCATCAACCAATAGGTGTTTCGTGTTATTATCACCAGAGGAAGCTGAAGAAAAACTTGAACAGATTGCACTTACAATTCAATGGGAGACACATCAAACTGAGATTTTAAAAGCAACTGAAGGCGTATTCGGAGAAGACACTTCTCAACAAATTTTGTACCAGTTGCTAGTAGTTAACAAGAATATGGATGGCACTACCAAAGTGGAAAAGGTCCAAGGAATTGAAACGGGCAACACTGAGGACATTAATTATTTAGGAAGGCAAGGAAATCCATATAGGGGCGAATACCACCCAAGTTCTCCCGACCACCCTGGTTTAGATATAGTAATCTTAATGGTGGTGAGAGAGCGAAGCAAAGTGGAAGTTTCATGGCTCAATCAAAAAATTCTGGTGGATGGGAAGCATTCATGGACAACATGAGATCAATAGTAACCGAGAGCGTTAGTCAATTGACACAATCCATGAGCGAGCTAAGCACAAATTTTTCGGCCTATTATCAGAAAAATGATACAAGACTAACCAATCAAGAAGTCTTAGTGCAAAATCTGTTACACCAAGTGGGACAGATTGCTAAACAAGTGTCAGCTCGTCCTCCAGGAGGTTTTCCAAGCGACACTGAAAAGAATCTGATGGACGTGAAAGCTATTATGACAAGAAGTAGAAAAGAAGTCCATGGACAAGTTATCAAAGAGGAACCAAATATCAGAGATGAGCAGCATGCAGCAGAACCAGAAGCAGCAGGGGAGCCGCGGCAGCGCAGTGGTAGCATGCAGTCGTGCCAATCTACAGATCCAACAGAAGAGCAAGGAACGCAGCAGCAGGCAGCAGATAACTCCTCACGTACTGTAACTATTAATCCCGCTACTTTACCCTATCCCCCTAGGAAGTCAAAGCCAAATCTTGATGATGCCTGTTACAAAAAGTTTATTGAAATGTTTCAAAAGCTGCAAGTTAACATTCCTTTGGTAGAAGCTCTGGCCGGAATCCCCGAGTATGCTAAGTTTCAAAAATAAGCAGTCTTTACCAAAAGGAAATTATTAGACCTTGAGACTGTATGCTTTAACCATGAATGCTCGGCAACTTTGCAACGTAAACTGCCCCCAAGTGTAAAGATCCTGGGAGCTTCCGCATACCATGTACAATTGGAGGAGTATTCCTGAACAAAGCCTAATGTGATTTGGGTGCAAGCGTTAATTTGATGCCGCTCTCTATCTTTCATTAGTTAGGCATGAAGGAGTTGAACGAGACATCGATAACCCTTTAATTGGCTGATAGGTCTATGAAACAACCGTGTGGAGTTGTTGAAGACGTTCTATTTAATGTTGATAAGTTCATGTTTCCATTAGACATTGTTGTGCTAGATATGGAAGTTAATAGTGATGTCTCACTCATCCTAGGAAGACCTTTCCTATCTACACGTAAAACATTGATAGATGTTCATAAAGGTGAGTTAATCCTAAGAGTGAATGATGATGGAGTGGCCTTCAATGCACGAGATGAAGGAGAGGCATGTTATGTGCTGGATTACACTTAGGAGCTCATTTTGAAGTTGCAACAGCAATTGGCAGTTGATCCTTGTAGCAGAAACGTTGCTATTGATAGAGGAAGAAGAAGAAGAGGAGGATAAGATATGGCTGGGGTGCAGTGAAGGTCATGTGCAAGAAATAGAACCCGTATCTTCTATGGATGTAGGAGAACCTATTCATCGACCTTCATGGCACAAATTCTTATCTGAAGTTGACTGGCAGAATACTGAAATCATCGTTGGAAGAGCCACCGAGGAACTAAACTCTTAAACATATGACCTCTCACCTGAAGTATGTATACTTATAAGATGATACTCCTCCCTGATAATATCAGCAGCACTGTCACCCTTGGAGGATGAGAAATTGTTAAGAGTACTAAGAGAGCATAAGGGAGCATTAGGGTGGACTATTGTAGATATTCGTAAAATAAGCCCTTCCGTTTGTATGCATCAGATTTCTGTAGATCCAAAAAGAAAGCGGTTGCTCAACCTCAGAGGAGGTTGATACCACAATTGAAAGATGTTGTTAAGGAAGAAATTATAAAGATGTTGGAATTGGGAAGCATTTTCCCAATTGCAGATACTGAGTAGGTAAGCCCGATTCCTGTGGTACCCAAGAAAGGTGGATTCACTATCCAACCTAATTCGGTCGATGAGTTGACCTCTGTTAGACTAATTACTGGACATCGAATTTGCATTGATTTCAAGAAACTGAAAGATGCGACTCGAAAATATCATTTTCCCTCTACCTTTCATTGACCAAATGATAGAGAGATTGAGCATCCATGCTTTTCATTGTTTCCTAGATGGATATTCTGGTTATTACCAGATCCACATTGCCCCTAAGGACCGTGAGAAAACCACTTTCACATGCCCCTGCGGAACATTTGCGTACAATCGCATGCCCTTCGGACTTCGTAATGCACCAGCCATATTCCAAAGGTGTATGATGTCATTATTTGTGGACATGGTGGAAGATTTCTTGGAAATGTTTATGGATAATTTTTCTGTCTTTGGAGATAGATTTGATGAATGTTTAGATCATTTAAACAAAGTGCTTAAGAGTTGTGAACAGACTAACCTAGTACTTAATTAGGAAAAGTTCAATTTTATGGTTACTGAAGGAATAGTGTTAGGTCATAAGATCTCAAAGAAAGGAATGGAAGTGGAGAAGGCTAAGATAGAGGTAATAGAAAAGTTACCACCTCTCACAAACTTGAACATGTTGTGAGCCTTTCTTGGACACATAGGATTCTATAGGAAGTTTATCAAGGACTTTCCGAAGATCTCTAGACCATTAACTGAATTGCTTGCAAAGAATATGCCTTTTATCTTTGGTGAGGAGTGTGAGGAGGCATTCAACACATTAAAGCGAGTGTTAATAACTTCCCCAATTCTGGTAGCACTGGATAGGAATAAACCCTACGAGCCGATGTGTGATGCAAGTGATACAGCGGTTGGAGCAGCCCTAGGCCAAATTGAGGACAAAATATTTAAACCAATCTATATTACGCCCGTCGTACCCTCAATAGTGCCTAGAGGAAATACACGATGACAGAGAAAGAACTCTTAGCTGTGATATTCACATTCGATGAGTTTAGATCTTATTTGGTAGTCTAAAGTCACTGTTTTCACTGATCATGCAGCTTTGAAGTATCTTTTGACCAAGAAATACTCCAAGCCGAGGTTATTAAGATGTATTCTACTCATACAGGAGTTTGATGTGGAAATTAAGGATAAGAAAGGGTCTGAGAACAAGGTGGCTGATCACCTGTCGAGAGAAAACCACTGAGATTGAGGAGTACTTTCCTGATGAACAACTTTTTGCTGTCTCAGTAGTAGCTCCAGTCAAATCTCAGCCCAAACATAATACATCAAGAGTGGAAAAGGTATACCCTTGGTTTGCAAACATTGTATATTATCTTGTAAAAAGATACCTAAAGGAATTCACAAGTATAGACAAGAAAAAGTTCTTCGTAGAATTGAAGCATTATTACTAGGACGATCCCTACTTGGTTAAGATGTTCTCTGATAACATTCTTAGGAGATGCGTCCACGATGATGAGGTACCAAGTATTATGAGCCAGTGCCATTCAAGAGAGGTTGGAGGCCACTATGGGCCGGATAAGACAACAGCAAAGGTACTATAGTGTGGATTCTAGTGACCGACAATATTCAAATCTGCTAATGAGTTCACCAGAGCCTATCATTCATGTCATATGACTGGTAATATTTCAAAGCGGAATGAGATGCCACTGCATAGTATCCTTGAAGTGGAGATATTTGATGTGTGGGGAATTGATTTTTTTGGGCCTTTTACGTCGTCAAAATCGAATTGTTCCATGCTGGTAGTAGTCGACTATGTTTCCAAATGGGTGGAGGCAGTGGCCTCACTTACAAATGTTGTCAGGGTTGTCTTGAGATTCCTTCAGACGAACATTTTGATGAGGTTCGGGGTGCTGAAAGCCATAATTAGCAATGGAGGGGGTCATTTATGTAATAAGTTGTTTGAAAAGTTGATGATGAAGTACGGGATGCGGCATAAAATTGCAGCAGCATACCACCCCAAGACAAGTAGACAAGTAAAAGTTATGAATACAGAAATAAAGAGGATTTTAGAGAACACTTGGAATCCCATGAGGAAGGATTGGTCTTTGAAATTAGACGACGCTCTATAGGCATACATAAATGCTTATAGGACCACCATTGGATGTCACAAGACATGATAGTTTTTGGGAAATCATGCCATTTTCCGGTTTAGCTAGAGCATTGTGCCATGTGGGCTACTCGGTTTTTGAACATTGACGAAGGCTTAGCTGGAGAAAAGAGGTTGTTGGAGTTGAATAGATTGGAAGTGTTCCAATTGCAGGTGTATGAGAATGCCAAGATTTATAAGGAAAGAACGAAGCACCAACACGACAAAAGGATTATGAATCGCACCTTCGCAGTTGGAGATAAGGTGTTGGTGTACAATACGCATCTTCGTCTTTTTCCTGGAAAGCTTAAATGCAGATGGTTTGGACCATATGTCGTTACAAAAGTCTTCAATTCGGGTGCGTGTGAAGTTAAGGATGAACACTCTAGGCGGATTTACACAGTAAACGGCCATAGGCTTAAGCATTACCTGGAGCGCAATTACGACGCTGAGTTGGAAGTCTTTATGTTGGACGACCCAATTTACGATGAAGGATCCCTATGAGTATAGTCAAGCGGAAGACTATAAATTCAAGACAATTTCTAAACTCTTGTTTATTGCTTTTGTTTATTTGAAATTGTTTGAGTCAATACAGTAGCATGACAATTGAAAGGTTTCTTCTGTCACATATAAATGTTGTCACTAGACTCTGATATATGTGGTTTTTTCCTTCGCGATTCTCATGTGAACCCTCGTACAAGTTTTCGTGTCTTGCTACGGTCCATAAAGCATAAAGTTGCTTAAACTATTTTTGCGCATTCCCTGCGAATGCTCAATTACTGCCACTTTTTTTTCTTATTGCCCTTTCCATGTTACTCAAAGTTTTGGAGTGTTTTGCGACACAACATGATGGAGCAACTAGGAACCAATTCCCATCGGTCCGGTTCCACGATTTATTGAGACACTTGGACAACCAATTCAAGAGCTAGGTACCATTTCTTTTCTTTCTTATTAGTCATTGGGACAATGTCTATAATAAGTGGGAGTAAGGGCGTTCTTAGCTTATATTCAAAAAAGGGAATAATTTTGAAAAATTTTAAACACTATTTTTAGCTTGTCTATTACACGTCTTGAGTAAGAAATCGGTAGAAAAGGAGCCCAAGAATAATTTGAAGTTAATTATAGCATATTAAATTTAGTATGTGTTGCATGAAGTAATGACTTATTAATTGATATTTTGCCATTTGTATTCAATTTTTGCGCACATAATCTGAGTGAGAAGTATTTGGATGAGTGAAGAGTTATTTTTGACCGGGAATCGATACTTGCCGGTGGATATACTTTAACCAATTGTTGTAGGATGATGGTAGCAATCATGATGCCACCACGGTAAAACGGGATACAGCGGGCTTGTGAGAGAGAGAAAAAAAGTGAGTAAATATGCCAAAGAAAAAGATCAAAAAGACAAAAAAGAAAAAAAAATGTGAAAAAGAAAAGAATGGCAATGAGGGAAGCAAACATGGAGCGTAAGACGCACGACCCTCGCATAGAAAAAACAAGCGAGGACCTTTGAGTAGTACTCGGCCCCCAAGTCCACCCGGCCTGAGTAAGGTTTCTTGTTGTTTGCCTAAGTCTGAAAGCTAGAAGAGCAAGTGTGCATGCTAGCAAGGTAATATTGTGGGGTCGCTATAACTTGATTCTTTTCACGAATACACTATCACGAAAGAACCATCACACGACACATTGACGCATTGGTGAGTATTCATTAATGAGAAGCTTATGGATTGTCGCATGCTGCATGTTCTGCCTGAAATCTTGATTGAATATGTGGTAGTTGATGGAGATTTCTCTTGGAGGTATATTCCGCCATGATACTGTGCTCGAGGACGAGCAGAAGACTAGTGGAGAGTAGTTGATGACGCTCAAAATGATACATCTTACGGAATCAACATTTCACCCATTCTAAGCTAAAAGTAGTAGTTTTCGACAATTTATATGAGCCATTTGAAGTGAATATCATATGTTGGGTTCATGAGTTGAGTAATCTGCATTCAACATTTATTTTCCCCGATTCAATATTATTTCATATATTATTGGACTATTTTCAGGTTGCGAAGATTGGGCCAAGTGTTGAAGACCGAATGTGGGGCGAACTAGATGAAGAAACGGACATAAGGTGTTCCAGAACCTTCAGATAAGTCAGCAGAAGAGGAAAGGACAAAAATACCCCCACGGTTGCGTGAGGCCTTACCGCAGCCATGAGAATTCCAAAAGTTTCGGAAACCACGTAATATTAGACGAGGGGTAGTTTTTAGGTGTCATTAAGTATGTTATAGCACTATAAATAAGTGGAACCAGCCACGAATTTCAATGTACAATTTTCCACAAGAAAAATACATTATATTCAATAAAATTTCTTTTGTTCTTATATTTTCCATGAGCTCTAGTCACGGATCCGACTGATTCGCTACTAGGGAGTGATCTACGGAAGATCTGCACTCTTCTTCGAGGGTATGATTTTCCGGGTTTCTGGATGTATATCTGTCATTCTTTTCTTGTCTGATTAGTATGATTTAATTGCCTATATTAGTTCTTCTATGTAGTAGTTTGTATATTTTACCCTATATATGTATAGATCTGAATCATTGGTGAAGAAATCATGAAATAGAGGTTGTGTTCTTCAGATCTGTGACGGACTTTATCACTAGATCTGAGTACCTAGTGAATCTTAGAACATGATAATCATACCACTACGTCGATCGATGATTTAATTTACTTGTTGTTAACCTGATCAATTATAGGCATGTCATCGTAAATTAACATGAAGGACGATAAAGTGAAGTGTTAGTTCAGACAATTTCTAGATCGATCCTTAGAACGAGCTAGTCAATCCATGATAGCTTCTTAGGGAGGTCTTCGGTCTTGAGCTGGCTATTCCTAATTCCTATTGCATGTGAATTAATACAACTATCCAAGGAGATTAATTGCACATAGGCACCTATTGTCGTTTAAATGAAAGTAGCATAATCTTAGGATTAGCACCCGTAGCTGTTAAAGATCTAAAATTTACCAACAGGGGTGGTTGATGCATGATACGGGGGGATCACTCGTAGTTAGAACTAATCCTTACAAAGTCATAGGAGTATACTTGTGTTTGCCCTTGCGCGTTTATTGGAAACATTTTACTTCTCTATTCTATAGTTGGTCGTAGACCGTATATGCGACAATTCAATCTAGATTAGAACGTGTTTTTACGAGTCTCTATGGGATTTGACCTTGACTCGCCAGTACTCTAGCATGATAGACCTAGTCATATTGCTAGTATAAGCCCACGCTCACACCGCGGGCGTGATCAATTTTGAGTCCGTCTTACGGAGTGTAGTTTGTCTGTCATGCGGACATAAATGGATTGTCCTTTGTAAACCTTATTGAGTCTGTTCTGCAGAACTCAACTTGTCCATCCTGTGGAGTTTATGCAGAGTTCATCCTATGAATCTCAGTTCATCCATCCTATGGACTTAATAAATTTGGTTGAGTCCGTCCTGCGGAACTCAATTTGTCTGTGCTGCAAATTCAATAAATTTGGCTGAGTTCGTCCTGTGAAGCTCAGTTTGTCCGTCTTGCGGACTTAATAAAATTTTGGTGACATATGTTTGCTGATTCTGACCTGCGGAGCTCAGATGTCAGTCTTAGCAATTTGAGCGGAGTACGTCCTGCGGTGCTCGGCTTGTCTATCCTGTAGACATAAATGTACCTGAGTTCGCCCTGCGAAGCTCAGTTTGTCCGTCCTGCGGACTTAATACTTTTTTGCTGACATTTGTTTGTTGATTCAGACTTGTGGAGCTCAGATGACAGTCTTAGCAATTTGAGTAGATCCATCATGTGGTGCTCAGCTTGTCAGTCCTACAGACATAAATTTTGCTGAGTTCGTCCTGTGAAGCTCAGCTTGTCCGTCCTGTGGACTTAATAATTTTTTGCTGACATATTTTTGCTGATTCCGACCTGCGGAGCTCAGATATCGGTCTTAGCAACTTGAGCAGAGTCCTTCCTATGGAGCTCGGCTTGTCTATCCTGTAGACATAAATTTTGTTGAGTCCATCCTGCAGAGCTCAGCTTGATGTCTGTGTTGCAGAGTTAATGAGTTTTCCATCGCAAACTTGTTGAGTGTGTGTTTGTCCTGCAAACTTGACCAGAGCCATTCATATG
Organism: Gentiana macrophylla; assembly: GCA_026214975.1. Classification (NCBI taxonomy): domain Eukaryota; kingdom Viridiplantae; phylum Streptophyta; class Magnoliopsida; order Gentianales; family Gentianaceae; genus Gentiana; species Gentiana macrophylla. The sequence continues at coordinate 24,442,564 of CM047814.1, forward strand.
CGTAAAAGTGGAAAATCAACGTATGATTGAAATAATAATAAAAAGCACACATTGAGTGCAACGTGATTGTAGCCTGATTGAATAAAAATTGTATTGAATTTGCATAAGTAAAGATTGAAAATAAGTCATAAGAGTCTGGAACCTGTCCTCATCACGGGTTTGACCGCCTGGCCCACCAGAGATGATGTTGATCATACCGATGAGACGATGGCATTTAGAGCTGTTGCCTCCATGGCAGCCAACTGCTCCGCTACTGCTTGTTAAGCAGGATATAACACAACTTCGTGCCCTTGTGGATTCTGGTTGGTGGCGGGATCTATTGCCGTCTTGTCTCAACCGTTCTTTACCACCATTCTGGATGGTTTCCCCTTGACCTTTCTTTTCGGTCTGCTTTTATGGCATGGTTACGATGGATCTTGAACAAATTGTCAGTAGAAGACCCTCCTTCTAGCACCATTTGACGATGCAAGATTTCGTCGGGTATAAATCTGGGCCGTATATTCCTAGTGAAAATAATTCAAGACTAAAGATGGATGCGGGGATGATTTTGTGGTGATTTAGACTGAGCCTGGGATCTTTTCCAGGTTGCCTACGTATCCAAAGTCTGTATTGGAATCAAGTCTATTCGTAGTTCTGGGATTGTATATATAAGGACATCTCATCCGGTTTTCTTGTCCCCTAAGGATTGGAGATTCTTCCGTATCTATCCCTTATTTTAGAAGATAATTACGGTTATTTAAATGACATTTAATGATAGGATCAGAGTCCTGATAGGGGAAGGATCCTTAGGATCTTCTCATATTATCGTATATTTTACACATGTGCGTAAATCAGATATGAAGGCTCTGGCCGACCAGCGTCGAGCCTCTCCAGACCGACTCGGCCTGTACGACATAGACCCGAGTTCCCTAGCAACCTAGCCGACCTGCGGTGGTGCTATTCGGAAGAACGGGTAAGACCCCCCGCATGGGGTTTAGGTTTTCCCTTAGGCATAAAGTGGGGCTCCTAGCCCTTATTGTTGCAGTTTTTCTGTCTTCATTTATTATTTGGCCATGGTACGAAAGACAGGTAAGGATTATTCCGGGCATCATCATACTCATATCATTTATGGAAAGAAAATTCAAGCATGTAGTAAATCATCGACTGGACCACTGGTCATTTTATTAAGATCAAACTATGGAGTAAGTTGTTACATCAATGAGTTGTACATGAAACACTGATCCAACACATCTGCAGTTTGAGTAAGTTGTTACATTAATAATCTGGTCCTCGATGAGTTGTACATAAAACACTGATCCAACACATCGGCAGTTTGAGTAAGTTGTTACATTAATAATCTGGTCCTCGATGAGTTGTACATGAAACACTTCCAACACATCTGCAATCATCAAAAAAAAAAATGTAATTGTAATGGTAAAAAAAAATATATATATATATATACACACACATCAGCATATGTAATTGTTTGCAATATTTTCTTCTCGAATTTCGGGGTACATGTATAGATTGTTACGTACCATACATAGAATCATGATTAGTTTATCAATAGTACAAAATAAAACAAAATGTATTGTCTGCATGTATACTAGGGAATTTCAAATTAATCTGTTTTTTAATTTATAATGTTAATGTGCGCATATTATCAACTGTGTTCACCTTGTAGCTTCTGACGTGCATTGAGATTCCTTAGTTGTAGTAAGGAGGAGGAGGGAAAAAATATTTTTAATGATGCGGTGGTGGCAGAGACTTGTAGACAGGAGGAGGTGGAGACGGAGATTTGTATACTGGCGGGGGAGGAGACTTATACACCGGTGGTGGCGGGGAATTATAGACGGGAGGAGGTGGAGACGGTGATTTGTACACCGGCGGAGAAGGATATTTATACACCAGTGGTGGCGGGGTATTATAGACAGGATGTGGTGGAGACGGTGCTTTGTATATCGGTGGATGAGGAGACAAATACACCGGTGGTGGGTGAAGACTTGTTTGTATACCGGCGGAGGAGGAGACTTATACACCGGTGGTGGCGAGGAATTGTAGACAAGAGGAGGTGCAGATGGTGATTTGTATACGGGCGGAGGAGGAGACTTATAGACTGGTGGTGGTGAGGAGGTGACTTGTATACTAGAAGAGGGGGAGATTTGTACACTGGTGGAGGAGATGGGTGCGACTTGTACACCGGTGGTGGAGGCGGAGGAGATTTGTAAATAGGAGGAGGAGGTAATGGAGACTTATATACCGGAGGTGGGGGTGACTTGTACACTGGTGGTGGAGTTGGGGACTTGTAAACATGAGGTGGTGGAGAGGGGTGGTGGTGGAGACATGTAAATGGGTGGTGGGTGAGATGGCTCTTGGGGGGAGGTGGTGGTGATGAGTAATGGTAGTAATCAGCTTTTGTTTGTGAGGGTATGCATCGAGCAAGTAGTACCACCATAAGTGTGCAAAATAAAGGAGTCAGTTTAGAGTCCTTTCCCATCATCCTTTCAGAAGATATTGTATTGCTGCTAATTAGCTTCATTTGAATTCATATTTATAGCCTCCAAATGTTATTTATTTTTTCTTTTCTTTTTTCTTTCTTTGATTCATAGTAACACGGATGGTAAAAATAATCATTCATATATAAATATATATATATATACTATTTAAGGAAAGAGTGATATTAGGTAACGCTCATGTCCCGGATACAGAGTCCTTATCTGAACATGGAACGTTAGCAAAGACGTAGCCACATAGAAGGCTTAGGGTGGCTAAGCCCACCCAGTTATAATTTTTGTTACAACCAAAAATCTATATAATCCAGCCCAACATAGTTAATTATGTTAATACAGTCCACCCAACTATACACAAATAGTTCACGAGCCCACCCAGAGATAAATCCCTAGCTCTTTCATTGAATGTTATGCACGTGAAATTTAGAGTAATACTTAAATATCATGCAAGTCTAATGTCATAATTAACGGTGCGGAAAAAAGAAACAAGCAAGAGACTCGAGAAAATTGACCCTCTGGGTCTTCCAAAACAACAATCAACCAGAATAAAATTGTTTTTAAACTAAAATGTAAATATCTGAAAGTAATTAATTATCATCCATTACAACCGACATGTCTGAAAAATAAAGAACAGCTACACTACTTTCAACAATGTCTTATTTAGAAAGAAAAACTATAAGGGGAAACTAAGCCATAAAAAGACTTCATTGCTCCATCATACGCTAGCACTCCAAGCTTGTCATCAAACTCATCATGTACCTGCAACCTTCTTATTCCACACAATGAAGTAAGCTCATGCATTAAGCTTTGTAAGGTGAAGGAAGATCAAAAGCGAAATTTATGATTGTCAATTTCCGAGAGACACGACATGAATCTATTTTATCCAATTTCACAAATAAGTTGAAAGCATAACTTGTAACATATGAAAAGTACTTTTAAAACATGCCTTGAAACATAAAGCAAAGACCCTTTAAAACTATATTAAGCAATGCACGAAAAGAATGCCTACTTACTATGTCGGTTTATCTTGCATGCTCTTGTTGAGTTTACTAATTACTTACTCTGTTTACCTTATTGATCAAACTTATGTAAGTAGTCTACTAACCCATACTTCGTTTGTCTAATAATTTTTTCTTTGCTCGTATCTTGTTTAACGTGTTCTTGTTTCTTACTTATTAGCATGTCCATGTTCTTGTCGTGACTGTCGTTTCATGTTTTTTACTGACTAAACATTTGGGCGTGGTGCAATACGTGTAACATGACTAGTCATACATCCAACGTGGGTCTGGGTCATAGTACCGTGCTCAGTCTATCGTCTTGGGAACGACATGGGTAATACAACTAGTCATACATCCGATATGGTCCTACGTTCGTACTATGGTACTCCGTTCAATACATTGCAATGTAACTAACTACAATTACGTAGGACCACATAAAGCATATATATTTGATGTTAAAGTCCATATCTAACCTACCATCCCATCTCCACTATCAACGTAAAAACAAAGCCAAAAAACTATTCAGCACTCGACATGTATAAATTTCTGAAAATAATGATGACGACACAAAGAAACCATAAGGCCAATCTGGGTATTTCCCAGTGCGCTTAACCAGAGTACATCAGTTCAGCGTGCCTGGCAAAGCCCAGATCCGATGTCTGACCTAGGACTACTGACAACTACCCTAACACATAGACCTGTCCACAACTATACTGGAACATAATACTGAAACGTATTAAAAACATAATATTTAAAATGAATATGGAATCATTTGAACATCCTTACCTGTAAAACGAGCCAAACCAAACACTTCGGAACCTTTTAAACCTACAAACAACCGAATACCCTGGCATGAATACCACGGATTCTAATTTTAAACGAAATCAAACTACGATATAAACAAAGAACCACAATGATTACCTTTAAAAGAAGAAAAAAGCTTTGAAACTACTATAGAATCTAGAACTTCTTCGCGATGTAGACTCTGATCCGTAGTAATGAGCCAGAAACGATCATACGAGCCGGAGCCCTAAACATGGTGTGCTTAACCGAGAGCAGTTGGTCAGTTCAGCATGCCAGGTTTTCCTTGAAACACAAAAACAAAGTTCTTTGGGTGTCTAGTGCATTTTTATAGGCTCTTGACAGCAATAGTTTACGGCGACTTGTAGGGAAAAAAACCTAAAAGGAAAAGAAAAACTAATTATGAATGCACGAAAATTAATACCCTTACAAAGAAGTGAGAGTTTTTACATTCTCCCCTACTTATAAGAAGTCTCGTCCACGTGTCTTGTCCTTAGTAGCTGTCGAAGAGGAGGGTTGTCTAGACCTGCCTCTTGGGACAATTATTGAATACATGCCATGTATGCCCGCACTGGTAGCACCCCCGTGCACCACTACGACACTAACCTAGGTGGCACCAAAAACATTTTGGCGACATATGATGAGAAGGAGATGCCTAAACTGGGTCCTTAGTTGAAACTGAAACATTACTTCATTGTATCTCATCATGGGATTTCTTATCCCCAACACAAACTATAAAGGACTTGTAGATGCGCACAACTCCAGTGGCACGGTCCAACAAGTCTTCCATATCACGAGGAGGAACACCATTCAACATGTCTCCAACCTTGTAACACAAACCTTCTTCAAACTTATCTCTTAACATTTTCTCATCCGCTAGCATCCCTGGCACAAACTGACTAAGCGCATTAAACTTGTGGGAGTAATCGAGAATTGACATGTCTCCCTAACTTAACCTAAAAATTATGCGGCCTTCAACAAACGCACTAAACAGAGGAAATAATTTCCGTACAACAACTCCTTAAAAGTTTCCTAATCCGGATATGGTACCCTGGCATCCACAACTGCCTCACCCCACTTCTGTGCACCCTCATTCAGAAATAATGCATCCAAGTTAGCCCATTTATTCTATGGCACTTCCGAAATCTCAAGAAGCCTTTCCATTTCCTTAATCCTTCTGCCTTTACATGTACCTGTGAACACTTGAGCATTATTCTTCTACAATTTTATAAACTAACTACATGCCTTTGGGGTGATATAGAATATTTATATGATGTTCTTACCACTACTTTACCTTGTTTTGTGACCATATTATCATATATTTTTTTTATAATTACGTGCCTTAAGGGCTATTTCTTTATATGTCAACTCGTAGTCTGAGAGTTTCATTTTATCCTTAATTTGCATAGCGATGTTCTACTCCTGGGTATGTTTTCTAATCATTGCAGATTTCATGATTGTGGTTGGGTGTCCGGATTGACAGAATGCAAGATGGAGGCCGGTGAAGATGAAGTCAAGGTTCGAAGGCATTATCTTCATAAGTTATGATTCAGATTAAAAGCTACAAGATAGTTATTGGACCTAAGTGGTGAGATTGAAGATATGAAGTGTTCACAGGTACATGAAGTGTTCACAGACCTAAGTTATGAAGTGTTCACAGACCTAAGTTATTGGACCTATATTGGGTCTGCTAGGTGCCGAGAGTTCAACAGCCCAAGCCCATCGATGTTTGATGCCCTAGAAATTTGATATCGGGATCTTTTATCCAGCTTACAATATCATAGTCATCAATTTGTAACCCTAAAATGATTCCAAAGCTATTTAAGGATATCAACAACATTATATGATATATATATATATATATATATATATATATATATATATATATATATATATATATATATATATATATATAAGATTGAGAGTGAAGATGACAAAAAAATTATAAAGTGAATAAATAGACACACTCCTTTTTTTAGTTGTAAAAAGGACAAAAAAAATTTCAGACGGACAAAAATACCTCTTATATAAATTCGCGCTGGGTTTGGCACGCTGCACGCTGGGTTTTGTATGCGCTGATTACCTGCTTGGCTTACCTGTAGTGCTTTATTTGTTTGTTTTTTTTGTTCAAACACCCATAACTTTTGATTCATAACTCTGATCATCGAAATTTTTTCACCGAAATTCACTTTTTTTTTTGCTCTTTAATTTGAGCCCAAATATGATACCCTTCCGACGTAAATTTTGAAAGCCGGAAAAATATTTGCATTAACCGGAGCATTTTTCTTATAAACGACCGTAACTTTTGATTTAGAACACCGATCATCAAAATTGTTTCACCAAATTTCATATTTTTTTATCTTCATTTTGAGACCTCATTTGATACCTTTTCGACATAGTATTTGAAAGATGAATTTTATCGCAGCGTTTACAGAACACGAAGAATGATAACGCAAAGAACGGTAACGCAAAGAACGGTAACGCAATAGAATATGATAACACGTTTTATTAACAGACAAAATATCACCATTAACATTGCGTAATCCAACAATCTATCAAAAAATGGTGGATATCGTAATGAAACAATCTATCAAAGCATTATGGAGATGCAACTCCGGGGAATCAAGCGATAAAAGCCTAATACTATTGAATATAATCAAAAAGCATATCAGAGGAACTAAAACATTTTTCAAGTTGTTGAAGACCAAAGCAGTACGTTTTACCATCTATTGACCTTTATCCTTCAAATCCGCACCATATCAAACCTAATGAAAGATGTATGCATTAAATAGCAACAGCTCGGCCTCATCAATAGAGAATCTAGGCTCCTCCATTTTTTCTAAAGACAAAAAAACACCAACATTGCCTCACCATTTGAATCAACAACCTTCAATCACCTTGGCCAAAAACCACACCACAACAAATAATGGAATGCAAGGAAAGATTAAAAACAAATAAAGACACCATATGCCTGCAATAACACATTTTACGAAGAATACATAGCGATATTAACAATAACACAGTAACACCTTATCATCACAGTAATACAACCAATTCTGTTTTACTCTTCAACTTCTCAAAACACTTTTCAGTACTAATAACCACATAAAACAAATATACATTGCATTTCTTATCCATTAATGACTGAAATATCATCATTAGTATGCTTCCCAATGTAAGGGAGGGGGTTTGAAGCACACTACAACCGATTCTTTTTTGAAATTTTTTTTTTGCAACATTGCATCTTTCTGTATATTTGAACAAAGTAGAAGAAGGCAACAACATGAAGTCAATAAAAGTATTTGAAGTTTTTCAACCCTGAAACACTTGGTTTTCTGCTCCAAAATCTGATTTTCAGCCTTATTCTTGGCGTATGTATGACTGAAAATCTCACAACACAAAGTGATATTAACAGTAACACCCCCAAAACTAGTGTATTAGAAAGCTTAATGATATGAACCAAGTGAACAACACAATCAATCTTCTTTACAACATCATAGATGCATCCTTAAACCAACCCTTAAACTGTGGGATCACCAATATTATCAACCACAACAGACTTACCATTATTTGTGTTCTCAACAGAACTATTAGTTTCAGCGCCATGGTTATCAAAAGAGTCTACAATGGTAGCTTCAATATCTACCATGGCTGTTTCAATACCTGCCTTGGGATTCCTCTCAACCCCCGTTGCCAAAGGAACAATCCCAGACTCCATACGCGAATTATCAGACTCAATATGCGGATTTCCAGAATTTTCAGAACTTGAAATGCTAGGAACAGTAGCATTAGCAGAAGTAGATACCTTCGAATTAGTCGAATTTGCAACCATGGCTGCCAAAGTTTGAGCAACAGAGTACCGAGACCAAAAGAAATATACGTCCAAAATAGGATGCATTTGGTAAGTTTGATAACCATGCATCTTAAACTGTGGGATCACCAATTTATACAACACTAAAACCATAAACATGCAAATAAGGCCACTACACAACACTTCATTGTCACTATATATGCTAGCATTAAGCCAACATCACTGTCATTTTTACAATTCAAACACTTTAACTAGATTTAACAGTCTCCTATTCTCTTTTTTTCCTTTCTTTTTTAAATTTTTTTTTTCTTCAATCCAAACCAGGGCTAAGGATCAATGGCCCAGTGAAGTATAAAACATACAGTGAAAAAACAGAAAGAAAGCAAAAGAAATCTCAATTCCAGAGATTAATTGCTAAACCATTTAGGTGCTCACTATCATTCTGAATTTTTTAATAGTGTTTCTCACTTCATGTTTTATATACGAGTAATAATACTAGTATGTGGTCCCCAGGACATAACCCAGTTGGCAAGGGGTGTGGGTGCGTAATTGCAGCCTAGCGGGAGGTTAGAGGTTCGATTCCCACAAGGGGCGAATTATTCCCTCCTGTTAAAGGTAAGCCCATTGACTCGAGCTCTTTGGGGATCTTGATTTACATCTCCACTCATCCCGTGGGACAGGGGGAGTGGGGACCCTCGGGGGTAGGGTTGCTAGTAATACCATCCGCAACGGAAGCGATTTTAAGGATCTAGATCTATAAAATACACGTAATAAAATAACTAGATCTATATCTACAAGGGGGTTGTAGATCATACCTCTTGGATCTCAAAATCCAAGTTGAAGAACCGCAATAGGATGAACGAAGGAAAGCGTGAAGAGCACCACGATCTTCCGTACGTGTGATCCAAGCAACTCCCGGTGGAAGGAAATCCTCGTCTCGAATCCTTCCGATATGCTACTCGGAAAAATCTCCAAGATTTTCCCCTAATTCTCCCCTTGGCCGAAAATTCTTTTTCTCCTCTCCAAGAGGTGAATTTCGAAATATTGTGTGTATTAAGGCTTGGAAGAACTCTCTTTATATAGGAGAGTAAAACTTAGCCTCCAAGGATTAAATAATTAAGAGATAATTATTACATTAATCCTTTTTCCAAATAAAAGATAAATAAAATAATTATCCCAAACAAATTAGGATAAATCATATTATTATCTAATATTTCATGAATTATCATTTAACAAATAAAAGATAAATCACACATTAAATAATTATCCAAGAAAACTAATTTCTTAACAAATATTTAATCAAACTTGCGCCACCTTTGATCAAATAAAAGGTCACACGCAATTTCACATTTGACCAATTGGGTCAAAATTGTCAACACACTAATTTGGTATGAGTCACTTAAAAATGTCTTTTCCGTGTATTTAATTATTTAGCCCAACTAATTTAATAGTCCACTAAACAATTAATTCACATATCGTTTTAATAAAGTCTAACGAGAACTAAATTAATATTATTAGGATTCGACGTCCGAGAATAGCTATGCTATATTAGGAGGCACGTCGGGGACCATGGACTAATAATCGCGGCTCCGATAAATCAAATAAATAATTATCTTACGAAATGTAATAATTATATTCGATAAATCAATCACGAGAATATGCCACCATAATCCCGTGATCGCACTCCTCCGATTATAAGATTATATTTATCTCCTCACGGAATAATAATAAGCGCCCATTGATATAATCATTACATATGGATTAATCCTCCACGCATCGCTTCATTCTAAATCGGGAAGTTACCGTTAACCCTTTTAGAACATCTTATCCTTATTTACCATTAACCCCTAGTGATCAATTAATTCATACAACTCACTTGGTAGCTAATCGAGTGCAATATGAACTCGCGCGATCGATCGCTTTCTAGGATTAACAAATAAGTGGAATCGTCATCTACTTCCATAAATGGAAGGAATGGATTCGTGATCGTGATAACATACGCGACTACTCACTCAATCCAAAGACAATGCCAAGATGGGGTAATTCGGACCACGACTCGGTGTAATCCTTAACCGTCCAAGTCAAACTTCATACTTGATTCAAGCGGTTGACTGTGATCACCTCAGATTAAGATATATCCATAAATATGATCATCCATTGATTCGATAAGACTTCTCGATTACGGAATTATATCGTGAACTCTAATCAAATCGGTCCAAATACATATGATATATCTATCATATATAAATGCCCCACTAGGTTCTCTTAACCGAAAGTCCGGATAAGACAATCACACCTATTGTGTTCTCGCGCATTAATAGCACGTTAAAGGAGAGACCCGATACTCTCGATTAACTTCACTACGGGCTAATTGTATTTTAAGTACATCTTCACTAACTCAATCCTCCCGTGTATATACCATACACTGAGTTAAGTGATTACATAAACGATATACTTAGGGTTTTCTGTAGTGTAAATACTATTGTCACATCGGTGATTATGAGAATAATAAATATGAATAATAATATCATTTCATTTATTAAATAAAACAATTACAAAATTGTCTTTCGGGCATCACACCTAACAAGGGTTTACCCTTTTTTAATAATACTAGTATGTGTATCTATAATTCAAGTAAAATTGGGCTTGAACTTTATTCTAATATACTCGGTAGAATAAAAATGCCAAATTTGGAACTGGTTATGCAACTTATTGAATGCTTAGTCTTTTGCAAAATACAAAAATGCCAAATTTCATATGAATGATCACTAAGATTGTGCTCACCACTATTAGTTATGAATTTGAAATCAAAGTCGACTACCAGCATAGAATCGGCATTAATGACTTCAATAGGAAAGTGAGAAGCAAGATCGATAGCGAGTTTAGATTTTCCGGACCCAGTTGCTCCCATAATCACTACGATTTTCGGCTTCCTATTTGAATTTGGATCTGTTCAGTCGAATGTATCTGGATAAACTTCTTGATTGACTTCTTTGACGATTTCCGTTGCTCCAGGCGGCATCGTCCGGCATAACTGCGGCAAAAACCTAAGGGGAAATAAAAAGGTGGTTGTTGATTTTCCCGGCAAGTTTTCCGGCGGTAAATACAACCACTTTCCAGCCGTTTTAAAAAATGCTGAAAATGGTTTAAAAGAATAATAAATTTGTTATAAATGCTGAAACGCCATCTTCAATCCAACGTTTTTTTTTTTTTGGCTTTTGCTCGGTGTGTTCCCTTGGAAATGTCCTCTCTTTCCGATTAGTTTTGACTGGGATTAAAATGAAGGGCAAAATAGTCCCAAGAAAAATGTTTTATCCTTAAATCAACAAAAAAAAATACGAACTGGATTAAAATTTATATACGGGGCGGAAAATGGACTAAAACCTAATATTCTCTATATTTATCTCAACAACTATACGATTTGCATTACTTTTGATTGATTTAAAGTTTAATCTTTTGGGAGGAAATTCCTTAAAATTCGTTCTGCAGTTCGAGAGCTAGATTTACGTTGAGGGTTGATTGTTTGAGCTATTCAAAGTAGCTTTTGTCTATAAATCATATGAATACCTATTATTACACCGGTTGCATGCTTATTATTATTCGATGTATGATCTGTGGAATACCTAATTAAAACATGACAGATTAATTCAAGTCCAGTCTAATGGAAGTGTAATTTGTAGTAAACCATGGTTTAGTTCGCGCCTATCAAACTCTCAACAGGTCATGCTATCAAGAGTTCAGTAGACCCGAGTTCAGTAGACCCGAATTCCGGTGATCAAACTTGCACTACAAGAAAAACAGGGTTTGGAGGCACTCAAAAACGCCTCGAAAGCTGATATATAGAGGCGTTTTTCTGTTTTTAGGCGTTTTTTTGGCACTTTCAAAATGCCACTACTGTCGATGTCACTATAAAACGCCTCAACAGGGACCAAGTCAATACACTGAAAAGCGACCTAACAGCTCTGAATTGCATACATTCAAAAACGACCTAACAGGCCTCAAATTCATATATTCAAAAACGCCTCAACAGGCCTCAAATTCATACGTTGAATAGTGCATTAACAGGTGCACACATCATGCATTGGAAATCGCTTCCACAGCATCAAAGCAGCCACCCTGGAATAATGACCACCTATTCAACAGTATAAATGTAATTGATCATTAATATCTAGATATAGAAATCCTACTTATAATTGTTTGACACGTGTGTCACTTTGGACTAAAACTAAACGAGGGGCTATAATGCTAAAAAAATGAAACATTGGGGATGGAAGTGTGACTTTGTAAAACAAAAGGGACTAAAAATGTTATCCCAAAAAATGTGCAACAGTAAAATTCTAAAATACAAAATGTTGAAAAGTCAGCATATACCTGGATCATCCAGGGATGATCTCTAGGGTTATTTCCTGGCCAAGGAGTTCCATCTTGCATTGTCCAACCTTCATTGAAAGCAGTTACATATATTCTGGAAATAATTATAGTACTCACTTGTCCTTGAGCAACAGCCTTTAACACCTCCTTTACCATTCAACCTAAAACAAAATATTCAAGAACCAATTCAGTTACAAAAACATTCTATAAAAAAAAAAATCAAAAACACTCCATCCAATTGCAAGTAATACCTCCGATAGATGATGTCCTATGCCCGTAAACAATAATAAAAAGTTACTCATTCACCTTTTTTCATGGATGAAAGTTTGCCTGCACAATATCGAGTATCGGAGCTCAACACACATGATAGATTAACATCCTTCATTTAGCACTCCCTGTACAAGATTTGCAAGCAGCAGGGCTTCTTCGAGCTACAGATCTACATAGAAAACAAATTAAGATTTCAACAAAAGATTCCTTGCAAACATATTCCCTCCCCCTTTCTTTCACAGGTAAATGGAGCCTTCAGTATGACATAAAATTCAGTTAGTGCAAAACTGAAAAGATACACAAACATATAAATGTTTCAAAACTAGGAAGGCACGCAAATTAAATAATATCCACCTAGATTGTGTAGGAAAACCAAACCTTGCGAACTTTTATGAACTTCTTTTCAAGCTCAGCTTTAGCACGAGAATCCCTCCGCCGAAGAATCCCTTGGTATTGCTTTGCATTCACATAAATAGGCTACTGTGCCACACTAAAATGCAAAGGCATCCTTGCAAGCAGCAGTTGAGGATGTTCCTGTTCAACACGAGTTTTCCACATAAAGCATTCCAACGTTACAAGGGAAAGAAGGGGAAAAAAATCAGGAAATGCACACGCACGCACGTGTCAAATACATATAGAATCTCACTCACCAAAGGCTGTCCAAATGTAACAGTAGTCTGATCACATAGTCTAGCTGGGTCATCGTCTTCTTCATCATTCACTTTACTGTCAGAAATTCTAAATAAACAGAACAAGAAAAGGTTTATCAAAAGTTGCTGCCACCTGAAAATTTGAATTATAGAAACATGATCAAACTGCCCAGCAAAATTAATCATATGGAAAAAGGCGTTCCTATCAGGGGTATCTGTTCCTTCTAACTGCTAGTCAAAACTAATTTCAAGCTTCCATACAAGATTATAGAGAATATACAAAGACACAACTAAAACAACTTCTATGTTAAACGAGACAACAAAACTTGAAAGTGACATTGCTATTTGCATTAAACACACCATGAATCAAGACAGCCAGCCTAAACCAAAGTACGTACTAAAATGCTGCACCCTCTGCAATGAGAGTTGCAAGACAAACTGCAATCAAACAGAAAAGGTAAGGCCCTTTTATCCTGCTAACATATATGTACAGTCTATTATTGTCCTTGAATAAGTGCTGCATCCAGGAAGAAAAAAAATGTTCCTTATTAAGCTCAAAAAACCAAGGACACCTATTCATTTTATCCCCATTTTAAGGTTTCACTAACAGGTTCCTCCGATATCACAATAAGGATACAAAAAGGATAATGCAACATTTCATGAGTTACAATTTTGGCCTAGGCATGTATCCTAAGTATCCTAAGTTTCAGAAAAAAAAAACTCTCAAATAAGATTATCAAAAATAGTTTAAAAATACTCATGATTCAACTATGTCAGTGCTGCAATGAAGCAGATATTGAAGAGAACCGAAAACCCGAAAAGCGTAGCTATGCATACGCAATACATATATTCATCAAGAAACATTCCTCTAGATTTTTGAACTTTTCCGACAGTAGGCTCTGCAAATCTTGGATCAATGTTTGGCTGTAAAAAAGTCAAGATTTTTTTAAGTTAAAATTGATTATGGAAGCAGAATTTGGTAAAATAGTTTGAACGAAAACAGTAAAAGAAAGGGCTTACAGTACTCCATCTTTTATCCAAGAACTCATTAATGGCTATTGCATTCTGCCCATACATCATAGCAGATACGTATCATCCCCTACGAACATAAGTAACTTACTCTAATTAGTTCTTTCCTAGCAACTTACTTAAATGCAGTATGCTACCTAACGTGATTCATGTCTAATGCATGGATTATGAATGCAAAGTGAAATGCAATCTGCCCAACATGAAATCTTCGATGGAATGCAGAATATTCAATATCAGATTTTCCAGCATGTCAAAGATAAGGTCAGCGGCGGTATACGTATACCTGATGTAACAGATGGACACTCCCTATATAAAATTGTGACATGATCAATCCGGTACTGTCGCGAGCTGCCACGGAAAATGCTTTCCCTCCTCGCAAGGCATCCTCAAAAACATTTTCCGAGATTATACAAAACCATGTTCCTACACAAGAATGATACAATAAATAGGCTAAACAACAACACTTGAGCCTTATATCAACAAACAGATTGAAGCTACAAAACCTCAGTATCATGATACCTTGTATTAACGAGGTGGCCTTTGCAGTAGGACCAAATTTGACAACATGCAGGAGCATTTTTGTATACAAAAAAGAGCTTTACCCGATTTTAGCATAGATGATTCCCTGCAGTCTAGTGGATATATAAGCAGCTAACACGAAAATTAACAAAGGGATCAAATAGATTCTGGATAAGTATGCATTGTCAAAGATACGTGTTTTAATTTCATGTCAATTATTTATCAAAGTATAGGAGAAAAATATCCATCTATGATAAAATGAATCATACTTTGAGTAGTATTTCTCTGCTGCTCCCATGGCTAGCAATCTTACTCCGTGTTGAGCAATAATGTAAATTTACACTACTTATAACCAAACTTGGTAAGCACCCCATTAATATGGATATGCACATAAATATGTGACATGACATAATGTACATCAACGAGAAATATGTCCGTAAGACGTAAAGAAAAGAAGAACATTCAGATGGCATGCCTGATGGTCAAACGGACAGGATAAATATGTCAACTCCATCTTACACGGCCTCCACAACAGACATTTCCATATTAAAATGAGTCATAATTCAATTGAGTTGATCATCTAAAACCTTACAAAACAAGTCATCGATTATATATAAACAGTGCTGCTCAACTGCAACCACAACTTCTAACATTTAACCTCTAAAGCATACATGGCATTGTATACAATAATCCTGAATCTGCAAGATTGCATAGTTGATTCTTGCTCAAAGAATAATATTTAATCACAGGTTGTACTGTATCTTGAGCAACATGCCAAATTCAGACAACTTTTTTTCCCTTACAACTTTCAATACATAAGGGATTAAGATCAGTTAAAATCTATGCCTTACTCCAGGAGCCATACCACTTGCATTTATTCACTATCACTTGTATATGATAATTTCCTTCTGCTGTTGAGGGCCTTGAGGCAGTAAAACTGCAGATTTTCACCATATTCAAAGAGTTAAAAAATACAAATTTAAAACATGGAAATCTTCAAAATAAACATAGTTTTAGGCATCTTTTTACCATCCTTTTCCAAGTGTGAAAGATCATTACTCTTTGATTTGTTGTCAGAATATACATATCACTCCATTTTAAATATAGTTGCACTTAAATCTCCATCTTTAGACCTAGATTGCCAAGAATCAGCAATAAACATGCCAGAGATTTTGTGTATTTCACAGGAAAATTTCTTTGAACAGCATAAGACTTTTGAGTGCTAAGCTTCTACCAGGATATTCTCACAAGGCTTTCGGTACACAAGGGGGATTCAACAATTTCATCAACAAGGATCTCAATACCATTGGGATCAGCAGACACTAAAGGCAAAAGATCAAATTTAGATATATTTTTGTTACCTTCAAACAGCTGCAATAATGGAGTAAAAGCGGGTTAATCAGCTTCATTAGGTCTCATATCAACAATTCTTGAACAACAGTCGCTCTAACTCCTTCAAACTAGGAACCAGGTCACTGAGTTTGAGAGATTGATGCAATTAAATCAAACAGGTTATGTGCGTCATCTATGTTCTGGTCCTCCAAACATCCAAAGCGGAATCAAGGTTTTTTCTTTCACGCAAACCAGAATGACGATGACAAATTATGTCACCTTAATGATTTGAGCCCTAATTTAATCTAGTGATGAACACACAAGAACCCTAATGCCAAGAAGAGGAATGAGGGGGTGGATTTTATGTATGCGGTGAGTCCAAGATCAGATCTTGGATTGCCTACGTATCTGCTTCTATTCCAGGAATCAAGCCTTACGTAGTTCTCGGAATGGGGTATTTATAATGACAATACTTGCCTAAACCCTAAGGTTAAGTCGGCTTGTGTTATTGTCATCTTTACCCTCAAATGGGCCTTAAACCCTTACCCAAGCTATCGCTGTGGGTGGGCCTGGACAGCTGGCGCAGAATCTGTCCTCGGTGTCGATACTGCCGACTTGCGGTGATCAACCCTAGACTCATTGTCCTACACCGCTAGCTGGAGTGGACTCTATCCTTATGGACTTGTCATCTCACACTGCTCGGTCGTCGACAGTCGATAGTCGTAGCCTGACTTTTGTATGATGGCCTTGGCCTCGAGCCTGGGCATCGACATGAATACACTGGAGTTATTTTATAATGTGATGACCAACCGATAGACGACACGTGGAGGGAGTGAAACCCTGTATCGTCACAGAACACGAAATCTTATTCAGCAACCTTTCGCCATCGTACACCGCTTAAATCAGCCGAATGTATGTAGCGATTCCTGATCGAGATGAAATCGATTAGTGAGATGAAATCGATCAGGGGATGGGGAGAGGGAAGGAGACAGGATTTTCATAAGAAAAGAGCCGAAGTAAGGCAATCGACGAAAGATTTTGAGCTATAGGTGGCCTAGGGCAAAATTTCGAGCCACATTTGAACGAGAGCGAGAGCTGGAGCGGAAGTGAAACTAGGGCTCTCGACTCGGTATTGCTGTATAGTTCTGTGCAATTAGAAAATACAAAAAAAAAAAAAAAAACATTTTGCGGTTATTTTAATTAAAAAGAGTGTTACTATATATTTAATGGTCCATTCATAGGTAATTGTTGCTTCAACTATGAGTCTACATGATAGGAGAATTAAAAAGAAGATTACGAAAAAGAAAAAGAAAAAAAAAGTGTAGCAATATGTCAAATTTACCAAATCAATTTGCTAGTGTTATTGTACTATTTTTTTTCGGTGTTGCTACATTTTGTCGTAGTAATTGTGTTACTCCAGGTTTAGTTGTAGTAACTACTTCATTTCTTTATTTGTGTTACTACATTATTTTTCGAGGGTAACGGCATATATTTGTATAGCGTGTACTATTTATTTTTCGGTGTTACTACATTTTGGTGTATTAACTACTTCATTTATATATCTGTGTTACATCTACTTCAGTTGTTATTACTACTTCTATTTCGTAGTTACTACACTTTTGTAGCTGTTACACCATATAATTTTTGATTGATTACATGTTTTTAGATCATATTGTGTTCCGTTGGCTATATTTAACAGTTTTTTTTAGGGTAATTTATTTTATTTTTGAAAAATAGGAAAACGGTTTGAGGAATGTCAGGTTGTTACTTCATGTTTGTTGGTACCATTTTAGAATGCATTTTTTACTTCATGTTTGTTATATTTTAAAAAATATTATACCTTATCCTTTTATCTTGATTAAGTAATAAATATGTCATTCTCTATAAAAAAATCTATATAATATATCTTATGAGATATTTCCACGTTTGCACTATATCTGTGACCTGACCAAATTTGATCGCCGGAACCCTTAAAAAAGAAAAAATTCATCGCCGGTACCCTCGAAAAAAAATAACATTTGATCGCCGGTAATATTTTCCGGCAAACCGGATACATCCACCTAAATTTTCCAGTAAACCGAAAAAAACTATAATAAACAATAATATATATAAAGAAAATCTTAACAAACACAGAAAAAACAACATCTAATCTTCATATGGTTTAATTAATTCTGAAGACAAACATTAACGCTGACTCTTCGTTTCACCCAAAGAAACTAAGTGAATTAAAACATTAGACTCATAGAAACTAAGTGAATTAACACATTTCTCCCAAAAATTACCCAAATCCAGGCAAAATCCACCTTCCCGACTCTTCAAATCATATCATATGACGTACTTAATAATCAAACGGATTACAAAATCGACACCAAGGATAGTAAAACCTATTATCTTTGGCACCATAGCCACAAGTAACTGAACCACCTTCAACGTACTCAAGGAAAGATGCAGCATTACCAATAAAACTAGGATGACAAAAGCCAACGCTTGAACAGTAGTACGATACAGAACCACATAGAAAGCATGGTCAGCGGCAGCTGGAGCCATAGCGGGAGCCGCATCGCCAATTTCAAGATCCTTAAGCACCGCATCGCCAGTTTCAAGATCCATAGGCACGTCGGTGGCTAATTTCGGAAGCTGCTTTTGACTATTGTGAGTTTCCAGGAACGCCGCCTTCTCCGAGGGCGTGTATTTTGAGCTAGCGTCGCCGGCGAAATCTGCCATTTTCTTTTTTTTTGTTTTTTGTTTTCAGAAAAGAGGTGTGTTGATTTATCCGGTTAGGTTTGGCTTTTTATAGGGGTTACCCGGTCCGTTACATATATAAAAGTACCGAATGTAAAATGTATTAATACGTGACATGTGAAAGAAAAATAAAAAAATTTAAGAGGCGAAGGAAATGTTCCGGAAACCAAGCTTTTTTTTTTCTTCGGAAAAGCAAGCTATTATTCGGAAATAATAAGATCTAACACCTGATTTTTAAAATAAATTCTAAAATCCACGTTATATGACGTATCCATGAATGTCTGCCTTCGTACAAGAGTAACAAAAGAGGAGAAGAGTTATGGTGCAATGGGTATTTTCGAGTTATAACAAAAGAGGATTATGATTATTTCTTATTCCCTCTTTCACACACACTAGGGGTGTGTAGGTGTGAGTTGCATTAATCATGATCATCAACTTGGTATAACTCGAAAATACCCGTTGCATCATTAATTTTCTCACAAAAGAGATACGCGAAAGCAACACAAATTACTGAAACTCAAGAGATGGAGAGGTCTTACCAATTTGTGGCCATGAGACAAAGTGTTTTGTTCGTAAAACAGTTGTTGGGGAAAATGTCAATCTAGTATCTTTGTTTAAAGACGAAATTCAAGAAAAATGAAACAATAAATATGACATAAACTTATTGACTAAGACGAATCAAAGATTTTTGTCCCTTAAGACGCGTTTTTGCGATTATGTGCTTCACGGTGAATGATCGTCGCCTCCCAAGATACAATAAATATACGTTCTTGGATTGTTGCGACTTCAACGAGAAGAAGGCGGCGAACCGATCATGTTCTGCAAATCTCTTCTTGACTTGAAATTATGCAAAGTATTTGTATGAGTATTTTTAAAGCATCTGGCTAGAATTTGTCTAAGGAAAATCAATTAAAATCTTCATTTTTTTCATTGTCATGTTGGGATTATATAGGAGAAAAGTGTCCGATCATTTAACGGTTGCAACCATTAACCTAAAGGATACAACCTCTTACGGGGTTGTAACCTTTCACCGAACCGATGCGACCCTCCATTAATTTTTTAATTCAAATTCTCCAACAATCCCCCACATTAATGAAAATTAATGCAAATGCAATGCAAACTCTAAAGAGATCACATGCGGAAATATGTTGCATCGGGTGAGGTGGTTTGTTGCCTTGAACCTTCTGTAGTAGAGTACCATCGGACATACTTGGCTAAGTAGTGAACTAGGTCTTGAACTGCTTAGGCTTTGGTGCATGCCTAGACAATGATACATATGATGGCGTGTAAGTCACTAACGTCGATATTACTAGCAAGAATACTAGGTACATCGTAGTATAGTAAATGCGAGTCAAGGTAAACCGGTAAAGAAAATAAAGTAAAATAAAAATGACTTCTTAATTAGAATTAAAACGTTTACCCTTAAAATTGGCCATTGCACCTAGCAACGGCGCCAAAAAATCTTGATCGCGTGTAAGTCACTAACGTCGATATTACTAGCAAGAATACTAGGTACATCGTAGTATAGTAAATGCGAGTCAAGGTCGATCTCACAGAGACAATGCAACTTTAATTATAAACGAATATAACCTAATTAAGAAGCGACATAGAAGTGGTCATTGACCAACAATAAACATGAAAGAAACTTGGAATTTCTCCCCCTCTTCCCACCGATCTACTAACTTGAATTAGTTAATCTTTACGTTTACTTCCCCACATAATTTCCTTCAATTAATCGAGCGGGCTTTTGATTTAGTTTTAAGCTACGGGTGCAACTCCTAACCCTATCTTCTCCGACCATGGTAGTAGACAATTTATACGCAAGCTACCCTTCTTAATTGGTCCGTAATAGCCCATACACATAAAGAACTAGAATTGCCGATATCGAGCGCTAACTCATACCGCTAACCCGCCTAGACAGTTGTCGACACTGATCAGCACGTTCCTAGGGTCCATCGAGACTATGTCCAAATTAACACTTCATTATTCGTATTTCATGTTAATTTTATGATTACAATAAGCAGATTGGCCAGATCTAACCTATTGTTAATTAAGCCTGTAGATCAACGTAGCTGTAGTGAATCCTCTAGATTAAGTTTTCTAAATATTGCCTCGGTAAACCGGTATAGACTGCCGGTTTACCGGGGTCAACTTTTCTTAATTCTGGATCTACATGGCTCAATTTCGATTAATCTAAGTAAATCATGGGGTCGTTAACACATGCAGATTAACTAAAACACATAAATACGAACAGATCTACCATATTGAAGACAAAAAGGAACGTTCAAAGCTTCATACTTTCAACAATGGAGATCTAGCTCGATCTATTCAAGCTAGAGATGGTAGAGAAAGGGAGAAAACCATAAATAATTCCTCAAAAGCTTGGAATAACTTTATTTCATCAAATTGTATAATGTATATTGAATATAATTTTGTGCTTATCAAAAACCTTTGTAATAATCAGTATATGCGGTTTTATATATAGATACAATAGCCGACTTATGACTCTCAGAAACCCTAACCGACCTAGACAATGCGGCATAATCGATTTCGTGTTCCTCAAGGCCCTCGGTTTACCGGACCTAGCCTCGATAAACCGGGCTGACTTTCATTCTTTTTCTTCAGCAGACTTCTTCTTGGACTTTAATTACTTGGCCCAACATGCTTCTTTTGGTTTAGATCCGTTCTCCAATGCTCCAGATTCGGTACATCCTATAAAACACATAAAACGAGACAAAACAGTACCAAATTTTCGGGAAAATAACATAGATGCAAAATTACGATCCTGGAAACATACACATAGCATTTAACACATACTCCATATACTAACGACCCTATCTATCATCTCTTAAGTAGAATTCGGGGTGAATAAAGGTATAATTATCGGTACCATTTAGGGTGTTATCAACTACCCCCCACTTAGCTTTTGATCGTCCCGAGCAAAAAGGCGAAAAGAACACGACACTCTGATCAGTATACAAGTTAATTAAAAACAACTATGCTTCACAAAGTCAAGATCAAGATCATGCCACTCATATCCAATAGTAACGCATTAAACACTATTCACGTTATGAGCCAATGTGTGTGTGCAATAACTTTCACAGCCGCTTAGTAATGCAGACAATCTCACATTACGTCAACTTGTAGTTGAACTAACCAGTCTCGAACATCATATTTATTAATTAAATTATCTGGCAAGGCAGATTGAGAACCGAGTATGTATTACTCTTAGGCTCGTGTTTACCGGTCTACGGAAAAGTCGTGCGTTTTACGCTCCATCGACTCAATTTTTCGCCAATGAGAATATAGATGTATATATTTCAATGCACTTCTCTTTCTTGGCGGGTGAACTCTTATTGATTTATCTATCCTCACGGCATCACTCTTGATAAACTACCGAATCCGAAATTCCTTGGCCTTCATAAGCGTTGGTGGAACATAATTCGGGATAAAGCCAAGGTCAACTCTAGTCAAAGTAATATGCTATCGACTACACACCAAGGAAAGTGAGTTATACGTGCTTAAATGGTGGCTCATAACAGAATATGCGCTTAATACGCCACTACTTCAGAAGTGAGCACTTACTTTTACTTGTACATTGTTCGGTAAAAACTAGTTTTAAATTTATAAACCGAAACACCCCAAGTATAAGGCTTGTAGTAAAGGGTGTTAACGGGTCGTCCTAAGGGAATCGAATGTTTATCGGATTAAGATGCAGTTATTATATCGATTATGTCACAAATTATTATCTAAAACTAAGGTTTATATTAATTGTAAAATAGAAACGAAGAAAAAGATGACTAAAATAGCGAAAATGTAAAAATTCAACACCGGACGGCCGTTCACCGAGGGGTGGACGGGCGTCCGTGACGTCTTTGGAAAACGAAATATGCGTAAAACAAATGGGTAACAACTAAAGTTCTTGAAATAACTAATCGTAGCAATCACAATTGATACGAACAAATTGGTTTATCACAGAATTAAAAGAACGGCAAGGCAACTAGAATCCTCCAATCAACCAACCAACCCCAACTAGATTGTGAGCTAAAGGTACGATTTTTAGTAATGATCAAATCACGAATTCGATTAAATCTCTTTAATCAATTTCTAGCGTTTCGTTTTCTTTCTCAAGCAAAACTAAACTAGCATGCATAACACGATCATGAGATTGTCTCCAATACTCTACTCAATTAATCATAAACAATCTCTTGAATCACAATTAATTGCATCAATTGAAAGAAATCACAACTTGAATAATATTCTCATATAAATTCAATTAGAACGATAGTTTCATCGATCTCTCGATTCAATAAAACATAAACAATTATTACAAAATTCAATTGATGAAAAACAATAAATTTAACTCACTAAAGATATAGCTTAAAATCTTCTAGTTGGTGTGGTTGTTGGTTGGTTTCCTCCGTTGTCCCACCGCAAGATGCTTAGCCAACAATCGTATTGGTGATCATGATTGTTGAGATGGAAGAATTCATCTCTGTGTTTGCTCTTTGTGGAATCTGCAATTGCTTTGTGAATTTCGAATGAATGATATGATATGATTAGGGTTTGATATGCGCTTTGGTATTTATAAGATTTTGAGGCGGCTAGGGTTAAGTCGGCGATTGGGCGCTTGATCCAACAAGGTAGACGCCCGTCCCGTCTTCACAAATATTCATCGAGTCGGGCTCAGCTCTTCTTGGACGTTAGTCTATGCAAAAATGGACGCCGTCCACCGAAATCTTCAAAACTCGAATCAAACTCTTCAACCTGGACGCTGTGCTGTCTTCAAACGCCCGTCCACCGGGCGGGACTCGACGCCACTTGATTCGACCATCAATGTGTCTTCATGCCAATAGCAATTTTGTATCTCTTTCTTGCCATTAAATCTTCAAGTAAACATCTTTTAAGCTCCTTCTCATGCAAGCATACATACCTACAAGATGGTAAACACGAGCAAAGTGTAAAATCGTACATAAACACATAAAAAACACATACACAACTTGATTTTGCACTTTTAAACATTTCGAACTTCATTATCTCAATATTTCAATTAAACTCCTACTTTTCTATAAAAAGTAATAAAATACGAAGAATATTGTTACGGAATAAAGCGATAATAACCATAAAATTCACCGTTAACAACTCCCCCATACTTAAATAATCAAAACTAGCTCAATTTCATGCAATCCATATAGATTCCCAACTCAGGTAACAAAAGATACGACAAATATAGCAATTAATACCAACATAGAGATAGATTCAGTGTGTGTGTGAAAAGCCCTTTTCAATCTCCACTATTCTTTCGTGCAAAATCCGTTCAAATAATCCTAATGACTTTCCTAGGTATAGCAAAGAACTGTTCCACAAAAAGTCTTCCCGTGTACTTATTAGGATAATCCCTAAAACATATCATTCGGTTTATCTTTGGGATAGTTAGAAGATAACTACGGTTCCTACCAACTTTCCATAGTACCATTTGCCAAATTTTCTTTAAGATTAACTTAATTCCACATATATAGCATGTGCCCTCATTCCCAGCAATAGGATGTTTCGTGATATCACCCTAGCTGGACTACTATCATCAGGCAGTCGGGAGCTATTGAACCTCATAGTGGTATATGACATTTCGTGATAATGCCCTACCGCACTCAAATCACTGGAAGCTACATCCGACACACACATATTTTATTCATATTATTCATCTTAGATTGGTGTACAAACCTTAAGATATATCCCTCCTATCACATTCAAACCTTCAGATATTCACAGTACACGGTTAGAAATTAGGTGTAATGTTTACCGTTACTATTAAGCACAAGTCTCTCTAGGATAAATCACTAAGATAGTGAATGGATAAAGTTTAAAGATGTCGCTTCAATTTCGAAGGCTTACGTGAATATGAAATGAATACTATCTCATATTAGTAAAAGCATGCTATAACTATCTCACAGAAGTTACAGACAATCATCGTCAGGAAACTACAACTAGCGAGCTTCTTTTTGTTCCAATTACATGCTCAAGAATTACAATTACCCACGTTTACTTTGAAAAATTTTAAATTTTTGCCAAGGAATTCACATTTGCTCGCTTTTCGAAATATAGCATGATAACATACCCAATTTAGACACCCCCACACTTAAATCACATTATGTCCTCAGAATGTGCAGATAAAAGAAAAGAATAGCTGGTTTTCAAAATGATTGTCGGGTTGTAGGTTGGCAGAGGTCAGGCCGTAGCATGAATGTACCGCTGCAACTCGTAGCATGAACAGACAATACTAAAAGTGACAACTGGCAAAAACCGCGCAACAATATCTGCAACACTCGACATAGCATATAATCTCGGGGTACAAGGGGTATATGAGTAAACATGTAGGCATATAAAGCATTCACAAATAGGACAGGGATAACCAACACACAAATCACCATGGTTTTATTCCTAATGCCCTAACAACTTAACTAAAAAGTAACTTAAAAGACTAGGTCGCCCTGGAGCGCTTTCTTTTATGTCATTAGCTTGACACAGATTTCAAAGTTAACCCGGATCGGGCCACTTCGGTTCACTTTCTGCCACTTCTTCATCGGAATCGAGAATGAAGGACGAGTGTGTGTGGCAAATAAACAACAAGTCAAGTGCTCTACTAAGTGTTTGAACTTAACTCTCCAGATAGCACTGACTCTCTTCTTCGTCCCGTTCTTGTGCAGTGACGCTTAGGTGTACTGACATGTTCAGATGTCTTGGAAGAAGGTCCTCACGGGTAAATGTAGAAATGTCATCATCCGCATGAAAGAATTCGGATGGGATCTCATCGCAGTCGAAATATCGATCGTTTCAACCTCTTTTGAAAGTACAGGGTCTCAGACTTTTCTTTTGGTTGGCCAAAATATTTTTTGAGTCTTTGACCATTTACCTTAAAGGGTTGATTATCATACCCGTTTAACGTGATCGCTCCACTTGGATTGACATCGAGAATTTCAAAGGGGCCAGACCATCTAGATTTGAGCTTACCGGCAAACAGATGGAGCCTGGTATTATAAAGCAAAGCCATATCACCCACTTTGAATTCTCGATCCTTGATCTTAGCATCATGGAGTACCTTAGTTCTTTCCTTACTGATTTTGGCATTCTCATATGCTCTGAGTCTAAATTCAGTCGAGCTCATTTAATTGCAATAACCTCTTTTCCCCACGAGTTGGCTATCGAAATTCAAGAATTTAATAGCCGATAAGCTCGTGTTCAAGCTCGACCGGTAAATGGCATGCCTTGCCATAAACCATTTGGAAGGTGACGTGCCCATAGGGTCTTAAACGCAGCACGATAGGCCCAAAAGCGTCCATCCAACTTTAGACTCCAGCTTGGATCTATTTATGTTCACGCCTTTTTTTCTAGAATCCTTTTAAGGCTCCGGTTGCTTACCTCGACTTGGCCACTTGTTTGGGGATGATATGGTGTACCGATTTTATGTCCGACGCCATATTTCTCAATAATTTTATCAAGCGGTGCATTGCAAAAATGAGTACCTTCATCACTAATGAGGGCTCTCTAGGATACTGAATCTGGTGAAGATATTCTTTTGCAAGAATTTCTTCACAACTTTGTGATCATTAGTTTGGGTGGCTATTGCCTCCACCCATTTGGAAACATAGTCTACACAGACGAGAATGTATTTATTGGAGCATGAAGATGGGAAGGGGCCCATGAAATCAATGCCCCACACGTCGAAGACTTCGCATTCTAGAATGGGCCTAAGTGGCATTTCCATCCTATTACTCTGCCTCCCAATCCTCTGGCACCTATCGCAACCTTTACAAAAGGCTTCTGCATCTTTAAAAAGAGTCGGCCAGTAAAATCCCGCTTGGAGGATTTTTGCAACAGTCTTGGGTGTTCCGTAGTGTCCTCCTGTGGGACCACTATGACATTGTTCCATAATATCCCATTGCTCATGTTCCGGAACACACCTTCTAAGCACCCCATCTTTACAGACCTTGAACAGATAAGGATCCTCCCACACGAGATACTTTAAATCAGAAAAGAACTTCTTCCTCTGCTGATACGTCATTTCCTCTAAATGTCCACTTGCTAAATAGTTGACGTAATCAGCGTACCACGGCCTAACTGTATCAAGCTTCATCAATTGCTCAGTAGGGAAATCAATGCCTATTTCCTTGTGATTTTCGCCACCCTCATTTACTAGGTGAGACAGGTGATCAACCACAATGTTATCACTACCCTTCTTATCTTTGATCTCAAGGTCAAACTCTTGCAAAATTAGAATCCATCTGAGTAACCTTGGTTTTGCATCCGCTTTGTCCATAAGGTAGCGTGGGGCTGCATGGTCCGTCCCAAACCACAACTTGAGACCCTAGAAGGTAACTTCTAAACTTGTCGATAGCAAAAGCGACGGCTAAGAATTCCTTCTCGATCGTGGTGTAATTGCATTGAGCCGGGTTCAAGGTGCGGCTCGCATAGTAAATGGGCTGAACTTTTGTCAATTCTCTTCGGCCTTAAATCGCGCCACTCAACTGCGTAGTTAGAGGCATCGCACATTAATTCAAAAGGCTTAGTCCAAATCAAAGCGATTAAGATAAGGGCACTTATGAGCTTATCCTTTAGGCAATTGAAAGCTTCCTTGCATTTCTCATCAAACAAGAACTCAACATCATCTTTCGGAAGGTTGGATAAGGGGCTTGGCGATGGTGGAAAAACCCTGAATAAACCGCTTTGTAGAAGCCAACATGACCTAGAAAACCTCGTACCTCTTTCACTGTTTTTTCGGTACGCCATCTTTTCAATGGCCTCTACTTTAGCCTTATCAACCTGAATACCAGTACTGGACACCTTGTGTCCTAGAACAATTGCTTCATCTACTAGAAAATGGCATTTCTCCCAGTTGAGTACTAAATTCTTTTCAACACAACGTTGAAGTACCATATCTAGATTTTCCAAGATCTCATCAAAGCTATCGCCATAGACTGAGAAGTCATCCATGAAGACTTCCATACATTTCTCCACAAGTCCATCGAAAATGGCCAACATGCACCGTTGAAATGTTGCTGGTGCATTGCATAACCCGAAAGGCATTCTGCGAAAAGCAAAGTGCTCGATGGACACGTAAACGTAGTCTTCTCCTCGGTTATTAGGGTCGATGGATATCCGGAAGTAACCGAATATCCATCGAGGAAACAATAATACTTATGACCACTCGCCTTTCAAGAAGTCGGTCAATGAAAGGTAAGGGAAATGGTCTTTGGCGGTGACTTCATTCAATCTGCGATAATCAATGCAGATCTCAGTGCTTGATCCACAAGGCGTAAAGCTACTTCTTCCCCTTTTCATTCTTTTCCATGGTAATACCTCCCTTCTTTGGCACAACTTGAGTGGGGCTAACCCACTCACCGTCGGGCGATTGCATAGATGATTCCCATGTCTAACCGTTTGATGACTTCTTTCTTGACAACCTCAGATGCGTATACGGATTCACCTTGGCCGAAGTTGTCGACTTTCTTAGCTCCTTTCTCCGTTCGGATTTTATGCATGCACACATCGGGCCGATTCTCGGATATCACCCACTTGCCATCCGAACGCGAGGATGTTTTTTCAAGCACTTTTATCGCCAGTGCTTCTTGTTCGGGCTCGAGTTTTGAAGAGATGATTAAGGCAACTTCTCACCGTCCTTAAGAAAAATGTACTTAAGGTGTTGCGGAAGCGGTTTAAGCTCAAGTCGGTAGGTGGTTGCTCAATACTGGATTTTAACGGGCCACCTTTTTCCTTATGGGCTTGAAGTGTTTGACTGAAGAATACCTCATCTTCCCGAGGCATAACCCCCGAAAGGTATTGGATCACATCATCCATAGGGATCCTTCTGTCAGCACCTGCTTCCTCCTTCTTATGCTTGATCATCTTAATCAACTCTTCATCTTCTAACTCCTTTGCTAGCTGTTCCCAATCATGAACCTCCTAATGAATAGTCTCTCTCCAGAAATCCACTTCGTCCCAACTACCCATCAGGGCTTCCTCTTCTACAGGGTTAAAGTCTTTCTGATGCAGCTCTTTGAAATCATCGTTCATCGCTGGGAAATTCCATGTTTCGTGTTCATTGACAGGCTTAGTGTGAGCAAGTTGTGAAGAAGACTCGTTAGTGACTACGGCCTGTGATGAAACAGAAGATGGTCCACAATCAGCTTGATCTTTAGTGTTTATAGCTTCGAAACACCTATCTCTATTAGCTCTTTCGCTTCTTCAGAGTTGGCATCTTCTTCGTCCTCATAAATTGCTTCAACGAACGAGATTTCTTCAATCAAGGTTTTCAGGACTTTTCCTCGTGTGAAGGTAATGGATGTATCATCAACTCTAAGCGTAATCGACCACGTAAATCGATGAGGCGTGCAGAGGTGTCCAAAAGGTCCGGCCTAGAATTAGGGGCATCTCTTTGTCAGGCGGATAGTCTAAGATAACCCAGTCGGTATGGAAAACCAAGTCTTCAACATGGAGAAGAACATTAGTAAAACAACCGGCTGCTGAGCGGCTAGATCGGTCTACCATCTGAAGAGATATAGGGCGTTCCCACATTTTTTTATCTAAACCAAGCTTTTTGCAGACGTTCAATGGCATCACATTTATAGAGGCCCCTGAGTCGCATAAGACGTTTTGGAACATGTGGCCTTCAATCTCACAAGAGATTGAAGGTCTTCCGGGGTCACCTCGCTTAGTAGCAACTTCTTGTGAAACCATAGAGCAATCTTCTCTTAAAACTTCTTCCGCCATCCCTTGAAGCTTCTTCTTGCTCCCACAAACTTCCTTAAGATACTTAGAGCACTTGAGCATTTCTACCAATAATACCTCGGCTAGGGGTATACTCACTTTGGTGTCTCTGAGCATCCTCCTCACTCCGTCATATTGTCTGCATTATGACCGAGGGTATTCTCTTTCTTCTTTGGTGGATAAGGAAGGGCTTTATCATTGTTCATGGCTTGATTTCTTATGGCTTCGCGTCTTCCTTATCCTTCCATCCGACAAACTTTTCCTCCTCTTCTTTGTCGTGTGGTACAACCACTGACTTTTCCTCATTTCTTTATCGAATAATTTTCATCCCCAAGAATCATCATCATTAAGCTCCTCCTCACTGCTTGCTTTCTTGGGTATTTAACTTCGATTGCCCCTCCCGAACTTATGGTGTCGGGAGGGGCTACTCGCTTCCGACATCTTTCCGGTCCTTTGCTTACCACTTCTTAGAGTGACCTCATTCAGCTCTTCATCTCCATACTCCCATTGAGGTGTGATGGCAGTGCAAACATTGATATCTGCTTTAGGATTTCTTTCGGAATAACTTGGAAGTTTACCGTGGGGTCTTCTTGCTTGTTGGTCCGCCATCCGACCAACCTGTCTCTCTTGTTGCCTTTACACTAGTAGCGTGGTCTTCACCATGTCTACTAGCTCATCAAACTTGTGTTGAGGACACAAGAGGTGGTTTGGTTATGATGTTGGTTTTGACTCCAACCACCTTGAGGTCTTTGGGAGTTAGGATTGTGAGATTGATTAACCATCCCAGGAGGTGGTCTTTGATAACTTGAGTTGAAAGAAGGTTTTGAATTGGATGGGCCAGGTGGTGCATTGGCTTGATTAAAATTGGGACGTTGAAATCCGGAATGATTCTGGTCCTGATTGAAGTTTCTGAAGGTTTGGTTATGATTCTCCATTAAATTCACTTCCTCATTCATCTCATTTCCCGCCTACATTCCCAGGTAGTTCACAGCTGACGGCCCTCATTGCTGCTGCATTTGTAAATTGGCTAGCTGCTTGCTCATTACTTCCATTTGACCAACTAACATCTTAGTCTCAGAATTACTCGCAGCAGATTCCTTCTTATTCCCACTAACATTGGTCTTCCTTGGAGTTGACCACATGTTATTCTTTGCTATAGTTTTAGCTACCACAGAAGCAAGCGTCATCACCTCCCCTAGGAAGGATCCATGAGCAGCTTGAATCAAGGTAGTCTCTATTTGGTTGAGAGACATCTCTCAGAGAATAACTCTAGTAGCTCATGTCTATCTGTATCCATGGTTGGGGCACTTCCTCATCGCCAGATTTAGTCTCTCCCATGCTTTCCCCACACTCTCACCATCAAGCTTGTTCAAATGTGGCTATCTCCCTTTTCATGTCCATGAAGGTCCCAGGTGAGACAAACTTCAGAGCAAAGGCTCTTTTGACATCATTCCAGGAACGGAGAGAATGATGGGCTAAAGATTTGAACCAACGGTTTGCTTCACCCTTTAGAGCAAACGGGAAGATTTTTAACTTGACAATCTCAGAATCAATACCAGGATAGTGGCCTGCTTCGCAGATTTGAACGAAGGTGGACAAGAAGTCATGAGGATCTTCTTCAACAGTACCATGAAAAGAACTATTCTGGACCAGCCCAACCACTCCATTTTTCAGATCGAAGTTCAGTTGCCCCATGTCTGGAGGGCGAATAGGTCTATGCCCTTCTAGGAAGTCTTGGTCAAGATAGTTGGCATATGGGTCTTGATTTAATTGGTTTAGCTGGTTTTGACGGAATTGTTGAAATTGATTATTTATCCCAGCTTGTTGATTTTGTTGTTGTTGTATTGCCTGCATCTGTTGAAGGATCAGATTCATTTGGGCTTTAGGATCTGGATTTGGAACCTCGTTAGCCATAATGTCTGGATTAGGGAAGAGCTTTCTCCTGAGAATAGATCACTCAGGTTCATGATTAAAGTTAAGAGGTCCCTTCTTACTCCTGGTTTGCATAAACTAGAATAGCAGAATAGGAAGAAATCAACCTTAGGGTTGATGAGAACGAATGTAGAGAAGATTTGAGGGTTTAGAGGTTTAGAAAGAGAGAAGAGAGAAGAGGAGAGGTGACAATTTAAGAGATTGAACCGGCGTTCAGTATGAGTGAACGCTGGTTCAGGGGAAATTCTGGAGGTGAACGCTCGTTCAGGTCACTGAACTAGCGTTCAGAAGACAAATTGGGGGGGCAGACGGGCGTTGCTCAGTCCTGGGCGCTGCTCGTAAAGTTTCTCTTTTTTTATTTTAGAAAAGATATAGAAATAGAAACAGGAAAAAAAACCTACCTACGAAAAATTTAAAACAGGAAAAACACTAAGACGGTAAAAAAAACGTGTTGAAATCTTCTAGGGCCAAAATGGAGGGCCAAAATGGAGGTCACTGAACGAGCTTTCCGAATTGGGGTCCTGCGCGCCAAACGGACACTCGAGCCGAAAGTTATGGCCAGAAACTATCTATACGTCTGACGCACTTACGAAGAATCCGACAACCGTTACCGATTCCCCGGCAAAGGCATCAAAAACTTGTTCGGTAAAACTAGTTTTAAATTTATAAACCGAAACACCCCAAGTATAAGGCTTGTAGTAAAGGGTGTTAACGGGTCGTCCTAAGGAATCGAATGTTTATCGGATTAAGATGCGATTATTATATCGATTATGTCACAAATTATTATCTAAAACTAAGGTTTATATTAATTGTAAAATAGAAACGAAGAACAAGTGACTAAAATAGCGAAAAATGTAAATTCAACACCGGACGGCCGTTCACCGAGGTGGAGACGGGCGTCCGTGACGTCTTTGAAAACAGAAATATGCGAAAAACAATGGGTAACAACTAAAGTTCTTGAAATAACTAATCGTAGCAATCACAATTGATACGAACAAATTGATTTATCACAGAATTAAAATAACGGCAAGGCAACTAGAATCCACCAATCAACCAACCAACCCCAACTAGATTGTGAGCTAAAGGTACGATTTTTAGTAATGATCAAATCATGAATTCGATTAAATCTCTTTAATCAATTTCTAGGGTTTCGTTTTCTTTCTCAAGCAAAACTAAACTAGCATGCATAACACGATCATGAGATTCTCTCCAATACTCTACTCAATTAATCATAAACAATCTCTTGAATCACAATTAATTGCATCAATTGAAAGAAATCACAACTTGAATAATATTCTCATATAAATTCAATTAGAACGATAGTTTCATCGATCTCTCGATTCAATAAAACATAAACAATTATTACAAAATTCAATTGATGAAAAACAGTAAATTTAAACTCACTAAAAATATAGCTTAAAATCTTCTAGTTGGTGTGGTTGTTGGTTGGTTTCCTCCGTTGTCCCACTGCAAGATGCTTAGCCAACAATCATATTGGTGATCATGATTGTTGAGATGGAAGAATTCATCTCTGTGTTTGCTCTTTGTGGAATACGCGGCTGCTGTGAATTTCTGAATGAATGATATGATATGATTAGGGTTTGATATGTGCTGGTATTTATAAGATTTTGAGGCGGCTAGGGTTAAGTCGGCGATTGGACGCCCGTCCAACAAGGTAGACGCCCGTCCAGTCTTCACAAAAATTCATCGAGTCGGGCCGAGTCTTCTTGGACGTTCGTCCTATGCAAAAATGGACGCTCGTCCACTGAAATCTTCAAAACTCTGAATCAAACTCTTCAACCTGGACGCTCGTCTGGTCCTTCAAACGCCCGTCCACTGGACGGGACTCAGACGCCAGTTCAGCCATCAATGTGTCTTCATGCCAATAGCAATTTTGTATCTCTTTCTTGCCATTAAATCTTCAAGTAAACATCTTTTAAGCTCCTTCTCAGGCATGCAAGCATACCTACAAGATGGTAAACACGAGCAAAGTGTAAAATCGTACATAAACACATAAAAAAACACATACACAACTTGATTTTGCACTTTTAAACATTTCAAACTTCATTATCTCAATATTTCTATTAAACTCCTACTTTTCTATAAAAAGTAATAAAATACGAAGAATATTTTTACGGAATAAAGCGATAAAAACCATAAAATTCACCGTTAACATACATCGTGGAACAAAGATGAAGTCAATTAGCTTGAAAAGATCAAATATATCATACATTTTCAAAATTCTGTCGAAACGAATCAAAGTCTAAATGGTCAGTGCATCAAAGGGAATCTAGATAATCACGTAATTCATGAATATAATGCTAAGAAGCTAAGTGACGTCTCGTACCCCCCACTTAATCGAAACATTGTCCCTACGAAAAGGAATTTAGCTTCGTTAAGGGTGGAGCCAAAGAAGAATTGGATCGTCGTATAATCCTATGGGCGAATGCAAGTAATCCGTGAAGAATCTGCGCTAAGTATCTCAAACAAATCAAGAAGAATAGTGGTGACAAAAAATCATAATAACATTGCGGCAGTAAAGAGAAAATAAATAACTCCAAACAATTTAAGCCGACAAAATCATTATATTATTAAATTATGCTACATCAACTAGATAGGAAAGAAAAATAAAAATAAGAAAATGGAAAATAACAACAACGAAAAGAAATAAAAACTATTCCTCCTCATAATAATCCTCCCAGTCATCTCTAGTCTCAAAACAGGGAGGTGGGGCAGAACTCGAGGCAGCAGCAGCAGAAGAGGATGCTCCGTGACGTGGGGCAGTCCTAGGTGGTGGGGTCGATGGAGGAATGCCAAAGAAGTCTATAATCCATTCCATCTTGCGATGCAGACTCGCAATCTCTCTAGAATGCTCCTTCAACACATAACTCTTAGATCGAGGTGCTCCGAGGACCGGAGTACGCT
This sequence comes from Gentiana macrophylla, assembly GCA_026214975.1. Taxonomy (NCBI): domain Eukaryota; kingdom Viridiplantae; phylum Streptophyta; class Magnoliopsida; order Gentianales; family Gentianaceae; genus Gentiana; species Gentiana macrophylla. The sequence goes on from CM047814.1 coordinate 24,477,194, forward strand.
CTCTCTCAGCTCTCTGACCAACCCTTCTTGGTACGCGTTGAACCGATACGAACTGATCATCGGTTCTGTTAGGAAATCACTAGTTTAACGCAGCGGAATTTAAAATTTGATTTCCTTTTCTAGATCGTTCTTCGTTTAATGCAATAAACACGTTAAGTAGTTTGACGGAATATACCTTGATGATCTATAAGATCGTCGCTTTGACCATCAACAGAGAGTAGTACAGTTCGCAAGCCGTCCACGCGTCCGGCCTCTATCGTTGATCCACACGAACTCCTCGCCGGAATCCTCCTTGGATTGCTATCGAAAAACTCCGGCTGCCAGACTAGCCTTTTTCCTCTCTCTCTAACTCTCTATTAGAAGCTCTCTATTTTACTCAAGAACTATTAGCTCTTGGAATTGTGATGTACAAAAGAGCTAGCCAACCCATTTCTTATACAGGGTGAGTGGCACCCCAATGCCCCCTAATCTGATTAGGAGAAGCTTCCTAGAAGATAGATGAAAGAGAAAAACATTTTCCCAATAAAATAAGGAAAATCATTTAGATTGATTTATCTCTTTTATTATAATATCTTATATTAAATAAAAACTAAATATTGCAAATATCTTATATTGAATATATTTATATTATTACCATAAATCTATTTTTCCAAAATCAATTAATATCCAATATTAATATTATGGTAATCTTATTAATTAAAGTGCACAACCCAAGTGTATCTCATACACCTAAAAGTGGCGCCCCAAATGTCAACTATTTGGCATCCGGAATATTTTTAATTAATATAATTTATGTATAACTAATATCTTGTATTTTATTTATTTATAATAAATAAATACCACCATATAAATTACCACTATAACCTTTATAGTCTAGAGATAAACTTTCCTTATTTGGTTATCAACTATAAGCTCATTTTAATCCAACTCGATGTTCATATGTGTGTGACCCGATAGGCTTCCGAATATGTTGGCCGTAGACACAAAGTGCAAATTACGAAAATGCCTTCCATGCCTAACGATCACGGGATAGCATCTAGCAACAAACCGTGACCCACAATCATCGGGAGAGTCAAAAGCAATGACTACTACATTTCATATGAAGCATTTACCGTGTAACTTACAATCTTATCGCTGTAATAATATCCATACGATCGTATCTCGGGTGTCAATACATTAACGATCGTATCTTATAATCTGAATATCATGCTCTCTCGGAATAACACATTTACTCCCACTTTGCAAAGATTCTCGAGAGCTATACATTCCTTATAAGAAGACCATTTCAGACATTCAATCCCAATCATAGGATACGCGATTCCCAGACGACCGGCCACGTATACTCCGCATGCTTCAATATCACACCCAATCACTACCGCATGATCGCCCCGTGGTTAGGGGAAATCTCAATAGTGTTAAAGCATGGCAATCCACACCGTGATGCCGTGGAGACTCCGGTCTTAAGGATAATTACACAACCGCCACATAGTTTGACACTTAATGTAAGTGGGTCAATCTAACGTACGCATTCTCCAATACACGTCCACGTACAGTCCAAGTGTCTATACACTTTGATAGACGAGATATATCCCTATCTTCAATAAGATAGAAGACATCCAATACGTGCTAGTTTGATCATACTATCAATGTCCCATTTGACAGTATGTAGGACTAGAGACATTTAACTATCAAACTTGTTAAAATGATTAGAGATCTCATCAACCATAATCACTATCATGGTTTCTCTATCACAGTTTGACACTAGGGACGTTACTATATATATACAACCAATAACATGAAGATAAACAATATATAATAACAAAAGTGCATTTATTAATCATAATAAAGTTATTACATGAACTAAGATAGACTGTAAATGACCCGACCTGGTCGGATCCGGTCCAACCCGATTGGGTTTAGGACCCCTATTCAACAATCTTCCACTTGGCCTAAAGCCAATCACCCATATGCCTAAGCCCGTCAATGTGAACATGTTTCTCATGCTTTGCTTGAGACAATGCCTTGGTTAACGGATCAGCTATGTTATCATCTATGTAGACTTTCTCTATCTTTACATCTCCTCTATCTACTATCTCTCTAATCAAGTGATAGCACCGTAGCACGTGTTTGGACTTCTGATGAGACCTTGGTTCATTTGATTGAGATATCGCCCCATTATTATCAGAGTACAGTGGTACTGGACCTTCAATGGAGGGAACCACACCAAGTTCAGTAATGAACTTCTTCATCCAAACTGCTTCATTTTCCGCCTCCGAGGCTGCTATGTATTCGGCTTCTGTTGTAGAGTCTGCAGTAGTCTCCTGCTTGGAACTCTTCCACCACCGCCTCCACCGTTAAGCGTGAAAACAAATCCAGTTGTGACTTAAAGTCATCCTTGTCGCTTTGAGACTGCATCCAGATAACCTCGTAATACTAAATCATCGTTCATGAAAACCAGGAACATATCCCTAGTACATCTCAAGTACTTGAGGATATTCTTGACAGAAACCCAGTGACCATCACCTGGGTTGGACTGGTACCTACTAGTCATTTTAAGAGGGTACGAGACATCTGGTCTAGTGCACAACATGGCGTACATGATGGACCCGATAGCCGAAGCATACGGGATCTTACTCATTTGTGCCCTTTCCTCCTCTGTCTTAGGACTCATTCCTTTGACAGGTAGAACCCATGTGGCATGGGCAACAGTCCTTTCTTGGACTGCTCCATGCTGAATCTCTTCAGCATCTTATCTATATAGGTGGATTGTGATAGACCAAGCAACCTTTTAGATCTATCTCTATGGATCTTGATTCCTAGAATATAGGCTGCTTCACCCAAGTCCTTGATTGAGAAGTTCTTGGATAACAAAGCTTTCACTGACTGTAACATAGGCATATCATTCCCTATGAGCAATATGTCGTCTACATAAAGCACCAAGATTACAATGGCGCTCCCACTAACCTTCTTGTAAACACAGGGCTAGTCCTCATTCTTGATGAAATCAAACTGTTTTATTATCTCATCAAAATAAAGATTCCAACTCCGAGAAGCTTGCTTTAATCCATAAATGGATCTTTGTAGTTTACACACCATCCTGGCGTCATTGGTTGTGAAACCCTCAGGCTGTGTCATATACACATCCTCAGACAGGTTCCCGTTAAGGAAAGATGTTTCACATCCATCTGCCTAATTTTGTAATCATGGTATGCTGCAATAGCGAGCAAAACTCTAATGGATTTTAACATGGCAACAGGCGAAAAGGTTTCGTCATAGTCAACTCCTTGTCTTTGCTTATAACCTTTTGCCACTAACCTAGCCTTGTAGGTAGTAACGTTACCGTCCATGTCGGTCTTTCTCTTAAAGACCCATTTGCACCCTATAGGAACTATTCCTTTGGGCGGATCAACTAAGTTCCAAACTTGGTTGGCTTTCATGGATTCCATTTCAGAATTCATGGCTTCTAGCCATTTCTCTTTGTCTTGCCTTAATATAACTTCCTCATAAGTTCTAGGGTCCTCCTCTTCCATAAGATACACGTAGTGTACCTTTCAGGTTCACGGCGTTCCCTGGTGGATCTTCGAGGTGCTAGTGTGTCCACGGTAGAGGTTGACGTCACATCTATGTGGGGCGTCTCATGTACTTCCATCAACTGACTGTTATCCGTAAGTGGTTCCTGAATTTCTTCAAGATCAATCTTACTTCCACTGACCCTATCCAGAATAAACTCTTTGTCCAGAAAGTGCCCAGTCCTGGAAACAAACACCTTTTGTTCCTCAGGGTGGTAAAATTGGTATCCTCTTATTTTTCTAGGATAACCCACAAATAGACATTTGTCAGATCTGGCTTCTAATTTGTTTGGCATCATTCGCTTCACGTAAGTCGGACAACCCCAAGGTTTAAGATATGCCAGATTCGGTTTTCTCTTATGCCATACCTCATATGGAGTAGATTCAGCCGTCTTTGATGGAACTCGGTTTAGTGTATAGGATGCGGTTTCTAGAGCATACCCGCAAAACGATTTTGGAGGAACTTCATAGCTCATCAAGGATCGCACCATGTCTAGCAAGGTGCAATTTCTCCTCTCAGATACGCCATTCATCTGAGGCATCCCGGGAGGGGTCCATTCAGGTAGAATCCCATTCTCCTTCAAAAAATCTTGAAACTCTCCATCTAGGTATTCTCCACCTCGATCGGATCAAAGTGTTTTGATTTCTTTACCTAGTTGTTTCTCTACTTCACTTCTGAATTCCTTGAACTTTTCAAAGGCTTCAGACTTATAATTCATTAAGTATTTATAACCATATCGAGAATGGTCATCAGTGAAGGTGATAAAATAAGAGTATCCTCCTTTGGCTTGAATTGACATTGGGCCACACACATCAGTATGTATGAGCTCAAGCAATTCATTGGATCTTATCCCTTTGCCATTAAAAGGTGACTTTGTCATCTTACCGAGCAAACAAGCTTCGCACGTATCAAACGATTCGTAATCGAAATGATCCAACAATCCATCTTTATGGAGTATGGAAATGCGATTCTTATTTATATGGCCAAGTCTACAATGCCATAAGTAGGATTCATTCAAGTCGTTTGTCTTGGCTTTCTTGTTATTTATATTAAGTACGTCAACATTCATGTCCAATATGTAGAGACCATTGCTAAGCATGCCAGTACCATAAAAAATTCCATCACGTGAAAAAGAACAACATTTATTCTTCAACGTAAAAGAAAATCCCTCAACATCTAATGCGGAAATTGAAATAATACTCTTCGTAAGAGCAGGAAAAAAATAACAGTTATTAAGTTCAAGTACTAGCCCACTGGGCAACGAAAGAAAATAAACTCCTATGGCTAGTGCAGCATCACTTGCTCCATTCCCAACGCGTAGGTCCACTTCTCATTTCCTTCGCTCTCTAGTTCTTCTTAGTGCCTGCATATTCGTACAAATATGAGAACCACAACCAGTATCTAATGCCTAGTGGTTAGACTTAGAAGAAGTAGTGTTGATCTCAATCATAAATATACCTGAAGTCGAAGCATCAGAATGCTTCTTCTTGGTACTCAAGAAGCCTTTGCAGTTTCTCCTCCAATGTTCGGTCTCACCGCAATGGAAGCAAGCATCCTTGGATTTGTCTTTTGATATTTTAGCCTTTGGCTTAGGTGCAGCCTTCGCCATCTTGGACTTCCTTTGGGCTTTTGCCTTGCCCTTGTTTGAAGTGACCGGCAACACTTGCTTCCCTTCGCCACTGTGCCCTCAGCAGTTTTCAACATGTTCAATAACTTCGCAAGGGAGCAATCTATCTTGTTCATGTGATAATTCATCACGAACTGCGAGTATGAATCAGGTAGAGACTGTAGAATTAAGTCAATACTTAACTCTCGTTCCAACTTGTGGCCCAGCTTCCCATGCCTCTCTATGTACCCGATCATTTTAAGCACGTGTGACCCCACAACAGTCCCAGATTCCATCTTACAACCAAATAGGGCCTACGAGACCTCGTACCTCTCGATCAAAGGCGAGAGAAGCATAGAGTTCCTTTAGGTGGACCATGATTGAGTAGGCATCCATAGACTCATGTTGTTTTTGGCAGCCTCGGTGTCATTGAAGCAAGCGTGATACATGTAGCATCGATCAGCTGTAATGTGGCTTGTTGTACTTCACGACAAAGATCTCGCAGCCGAGCCTCGCCGGGCTTTTCCAAAGAGGGCCTCGTCCAAGACATTGCCAATCTTCTCGTGCCTCAAAACGATTTTGAGGTTTCTTTCCCAATCGAGAAAATTAGTTTCGTCAAGCTTTTTGTCAACGATAAAACGAAGGTTCAATTTGTTTGACATTTTCTACAACAATAAATAAAGATAGAATAAGTAAAAGTTCATGTGTACAAAACCCTAAAATTGCACTTAAAATTTTAATTAGGTTTTGCTCCCACTAGCCAACTATTCCCAATTGGCTTTCAAGAATTTAATTAATTCCTTAGTGGCTGGGATCCCTTCTATTTGTCTCGATTCCCGACGAGGGCCGATCAACCGAGATAATTTCGAAAGGTAGGTACTCCTACCAGTCGCATCACATGCGGCTCCCAGTGGTTGATTAGTCAACTCTTTGACGATTCACATCTCTTTGTGATAGTCAAACCCTTGTCTCTAAAATTAGACGGTCCTGACGAGGGCCAATCACCGCAAGATTCCAGTCGAGTCGTAACCCAAATATTCATGAGATCTTGTAACGATCATATCTCGATAACGACGATATACCCGAGGTAGGTCAACTCCCGACGAGGACCGATCAGTTGGATCTGAACAAGGGCTCTTCACCGTCATTATAATATTGGAAGACAATATTGGCTCGATATTTATCGTGGGAATAATTTTTAAATTAATTCACTTAATTAATTTTATTCATTTTATGGTCTCATCTACTATGTGCATATTACTACGATATCATGTAATGTAAAACATACACAACATTCAGCGCACAATATAACCGGTATGATCATGGACTTTTCCTAGGTGCGGTTTCGAATGCGGGTCACAAACTAAGGGTAGCCACAACCGCCAATAGGATCTTTATTGCTGTACGCCAATGGGTTCTTTATCTCTCATTGGTCTTCAACTTCTTGTTCCATTCTTGTTACATAATAATCTATTTAATAAATAATTACACCCGCCGCACACGGGGTGGGGGGGGGGGGGGGGGAGCTAACGGGAATGGGATAAATGCAAAAAATAAACTAGGTCACGTTCTTCATAACGGCCTAGGACAATTTCAAAAAACCAACATAAAGAAAACATTTCCATCTATCCTATTGGTCGAGCCCATTATCAATCGGGGTCCATATAATCATATTATATCTACACATCTAATCCATACAATTAAATCTTATGAAAAAGATTGTGTTCTAATTTTTAACTACTTATGCGTCTTATTTTATCACATCAAATAATTAATTAACTTTTAATTAATTATATGACTTGATCGAAATTTAAAATTAACATTTAATTTTAAATCGATTCTAATTTCAATTTTATTAAATTTGAACTATTCAAATTAAAATTAAAATTATAAGGTCTCCTATTTGTTTCCTTTCCTTTTGGTTCTAAACTAAAAGTGATGCATTTTCCTAAACCAAAAGGCATCTTCCTAAACCAAATTTAGATTAGGTCTGACCACTTTTTAAAATCAAAATTTTGAAAGTGGCCTAGGCCTAGGCCTTTTACAAATCAAATATTTGAAAAGGGCCTAGGCCTATTCCAAATCAAAATTTGGAAAGGCCAATATTTTGGTTAATATGACACAATGGTTTCCCAATGGCCCAAACTATTTGAACCATTGGTTGACCACATGACACAACTAAACAAAGGAGCAATGCACAATAAATACCACAAAATGAAAAAGGTCGATCTCCCCGTTTGAAAGAGGATGTTCGGACCGGCGGCAGCGACCACTAGAGCCGCCCGCCATGTAGAGAGAGGGGCCACCGCCAGTCGGCCGAGCCCCTCAATCGCACCCTTTTTTTTGTTTTTGTTTCAAACGTTTCACGATTATAGATATTGCATCTATCGATTAATTACTATGCAATTAAATTGTGCTTATTGCTTAAGCTCGATGTTTGGCTCCGATGCAACTGTTAGGAAATCACTAGTTTAACGGAGCGGAATTTAAAATTTGATTTCCTTTTCTAGATCGTTCTTCATTTAAGGCAATAAACAAGTTAAGTAGTTTAACGGAATATACCTTGATGATCTATAAGATCGTCGCTTTGACCATCAACGGAGAGTAGTACAGTGCGCAAGCCGTCCACGCGTCGGGCCTCTATCGTTGATCCACACGAACTCCTCGCCGGAATCCTCCTTGGATTGGTATAGAAAAACTCCGGCTGCTAGACCGGCCTTCTACCCCTCTCTCTAACTCTCTATTAGAAGCTCTCTATTTTACTCAAGAACTATTAGCTCTTGGAATTGTGATGTACAAAAGAGCTAGCCAAGCCCTTTCTTATATAGGGTGAGTGGTGCCGCATTGCCCCCTAATCTGATTAGGAGAAGCTTCATCGAAGACAGATGAAAGAGAAATTTTTTTTTCCCAATGAAATAAGGAAAATAATTTAGATTGATTTATCTCTTTTATTATAATATCTTTTATTAAATAAAAGCTAAATATTGCCAATATCTTATATTGAATATATTTATCTTATTACCATAAATCTATTTTTCAAAATCAATTAATATCCAATATTAATATTATGGTAATCTTATTAATTAAAGTGCACAACCCAAGTGTATCTCATACACCTAAAAGTGGCGCCCCAAATGTCAACTATTTGGGATCCGAAATATGCTTTAGTTAATAATTTATGTATAACTAATATCTTGTATTTTATTTATTCATAATAAATAGATACCACCATATTAATTTACCACTATAACCTTTATAGTCTAGAGATAAACTTTCCTTATTTGGTTATCAACTATAACCACATTTTAATCCGACTCGATGTTCATATGTGTGTGACCCGATAGGCTTCCGAATATGTTGGCCATAGATACAAAGTGCAAATTATGAAAATGCACTCCATGCCTAACGATCACGGGATAGCGTCTAGCAACACACCGTGACCCCCAATCACCGGAAGAGTCAAAAGCAATGACATACTACCTTTCATGTGAGGCATTTACCGTGTAACTTACAATCCTATCGCTGTAATAATATCCATACGATCGTATCTCGAGTGTCAATACATTAATGATCGTATCTTATAATATGAATATCATGCTCTCTCGGAATAACACATTTACTCCCACTTTGTAAAGATTCTCGAGAGCTAGACATTCCTTATAAGAAGGCCATTTCGGACATTCAATCCCAATCATAGGATACGCGATTCCCAGATGACCAGCCACGTATACTCTGCATTCTTCAATATCACACCCAATCACTTCCGCATGATCGCCCCATGGTTAGGGGAAATCTCAATAGTGTCAAAGCATGACAATCCACACCGTGATGCCGTGGAGACTCCGGTCTTAAGGATAATTACACAACCGCCACATAGTGTGACACTTAATGTAAGTGGGTCAGTCTAACGTACGCATTCTCCAATACACGTCCACCTACAGTCCAAGTGTCTCTACACTTCGATAGATGAGATCTATCCCTATCTTCAATAAGATAGAAGCATCCAATATGTGCTAGTCTGATCATACTATCAATGTCTCATTTGACAGTATATAGGACTAGAGACATTTAAGTATCAAACTTGTTAAAATGATTAGAGATCTCATCAACCATAATCACTATCATGGTTTCTCTATCACAGTTTGACATTAGGGACGTTCTTATTTGTATACAACCAATAACATGAAGATAAACCATATATAATAACAAAAGTGCATTTATTAATCATAATAAAGTTATTACATGAACTAAGATAGACTGTAAATGACCCGACCCGGTCGGATCCGGTCCAAACTGATTAGGTTTAGGGCACCTATTCAACAGGTTCGAGGTCTTCCCAATCGTCACTGATGAGAACCTTGACCTCATCCTCCAAAGCAAACATGTCAATCATCGGCCCATATGGCAACTGCTCTCGCTCAGACATAGCTGCAATCTCATGAATGCGGCTATGCATCAGTAGACCAATGTTGACTAGAGATCTCTGCTCCAGATAGAATGTTGGGCATATTCTAAGTTTAATGATGAGTTCCAGACTAGCTGTTATAGAGCAAAGGCAAAAAGATGTCTATATCAAATGTATAGGTTTACTAGAGTTTGATTTATGTATAGGTTTGATCAAACAAGCAATGTAATTAGGTTAGCTGAATTTATCAGCAGACCTGTCTAGGTCAGTAGACTAGTTAGATACCTGCTGATGACTGAAGGCTGAGGGTTCAAACTCAGTTATTGAAGGCTAAGGGATCAAACTTAGTATTTAAAGTCAAGGATATGGAATCAGAATTTAGGGAAGTCTGTGATGACCTAAACTGATTACATATATCTTTTGTACAAGGTCTAAGTTCTTAAGTCAAGTGGTGATTGGAACTTATTTATGTTCAAAATGGTGTACTCTATCTTCACAATAAAAGTTAGATGAAAAGCAGTCAGCTGAATTGTTATTAAAACACAGCAGACTTAAGTCAGCTGACAGATATGTACATCAGCAGAGTAAAACAAGTCAAATATCTGCTGAGAATTTTTCTCGATTTAATCAAGGATTACATTGGAAGATTACAAAGATAAGGACGGATTACAAGGCTTGATATTGTCAACAAATCAATGGAAAAGATAAAAAGAACGTTGGAAAGATTCAGAGGATTAACCAATGGACACAACTCAAAGGGTGGACAGACTGAAAACTGACAAAAAGCAATCTGACAGTGTCAATACTATGAACAGAGACAGAAATCAAGTCAAGATGGAGACAAATCTGAAACGGATATGTTTGAATTTCAAACATAAGTCACAGGATTCTCAGCTATAAATAGAAGACTCCTGATTCAGATGAAAGATGATGAAAAGAAAATAATCGATTTGAAGCAATCAAGTTCTTATCAAGAAAATCACCCTGCTGACATTCACTGAACTTAAACTTATTGATCCACAAAATTCTTCAAGTGTAACCTACTATCAAGTTACATCAAGTATTCAGACTTGAAGATCTCAAGCTGCTGACAGCTGAATCATTTACTTGATTCAAACTTTCTTTTACAAGAAACCTGCTGAAGACAGAGAAGCACTTACGTGTCAAGAACTGTTGTTTGTGGTGGAGCTGGTGAAGAGGCAATCCTACCCTTCAAGGACCAATGGAAGACTTTGGAGCAGCAATTCTACCTGTTTCAAGTGTTCAGTCTGTGAAGCCATAGTTATTGGTGAAGGACAGACAACTTATGGATTTTTGTAACTGGAACCTCAAAGATCTCTAGTGAATTTCCTCCAACATCACATGAGAAGAGTGGACTGACAGAATTACACCACCTGGAACCACTCTAAAATCTTGCCTACTTACTTTCTGCATTTATTTTCTATTACTTGCACATTGTTCACATCAATCTACTGAAACTAGCAACTGAATCACACACTCACACTACTGAGTATCTAAATCTTAGTATCATATTTCAAACAACAAGTACTAAGGCTTAGACTAAATATATTCCGCTGTAACAAATTTAGTAATACCAACGATCGTGAGAGACTACGAGTGGTCACAGAGACCAACGAGCGATCGATAAGAGGTCTGTCGACCTTCTTGAGTTTGTTAACTCCAAAAGTTTTAAGTGTTAAGTTTATTCTAAACTTAACCAAAGCCTTTCAAGGGACCAAAAATTGGTATCGGAGCAGTGCTTCTGTTCTAATGTAATCCTACTTGTTGTGCTTGTGAAAACTCTTTGAAAACTTTGTCAAGTTTCTGATTTTCAAAGCTTTGCATCATGGATAACAATCAGTATGCTACGACTATGTTGATGTGCTCTCTAGATCGTTTTGATGAGTATAAATGTCATATGCAGGCTTATCTAGCTGCAACACATGATGAGATGATGGATGTGCTAACTGATGGACCACTGGAAATCACCAAGTGCATAACTGTGGATGGACAAACTCAGTTTGTTCCAAAGCCAAAAAGAGAGTGGGGTGCTGAAGATAGAAAAAGAACAAACCTCAACAATATTGCTATTGATATCATTTAAAAAACCTTGGATAGCAATATGTACATGAAGGTGAAAGATTGCAAACAGCTAAGGAACTTTGGGAAAAGTTGCAATTAATTTGTGAAGGCACTGATGCAATCAAGAAGAACAAAATCAGTGTGGCAAAGAGGAAGTTTCAAGATTTCAAAATGAAACCAAATGAAACCATTGAACAAATGGAGTCAAGATTCAATGTTATCATGGATGAACTCACCTTACTGAATGTAGTTTATTCAAAAGAAGAAATCAATACAAAAATCTTAGAAGCCCTACCAGCAAAAGAAGTTTGAGAACTGAAGGTTACTGCCATAGAAGAGATGAGAATACTACATGAAGAAGATACCTTCAAATTATTCTCAGATCTAAAAGCCTATGAATTCAGTAATTATCTTGTTCCTGAAATTGAAAAGGAAGAACCAAAGACTATTGCTTTGGCTGCTGCACATAATGAAGAATCATCAAATGCTCAAGATGATCTGCTGGATGAAATGCAAGAGAAAATAGCCCTACTGAGCAAGAAAATCAGAATGATGAAAACAGGAAGGGGTTCTCCAAGAAACTTCAACAAGAAATCAAGTGAAAAGAAGAAGGAAGAATCCAAGAAAGACAATGATTACTTATGCTTTCATTGCAAGAAACCAGGACACTTCAAGCCTGACTGTCCTGAATTAAAACAGAAAAAGGAACCTGATTATCTATGCTTCAATTACAAGAAGCCTGGACATTTCAGACCCGATTGTCCCGACCTACTGAAAAGCAAAAGTCAGCAAAGAAGATCTGGCAAGAAAGCAATGGTCGTTGATGATGAATCAGGATATGAAGTTGAATCAGAAAAAGGAAATGAATCTGATGATACAACACTTATTGCACACATGAATGATTATGCTTTAATGGCAAATATGGATGAAACTGAGGAGGTATACAATTCTGTACCCATAAACACTCCAGCTGAAAGTGATTGTGAATCCACTTGTGGTTCAAATCCTAAAATTTCTGACAGTGAAGAACCTTTGGATGCCATTCTTAATCAATTGAGGGTAATACAATATGGTTTTGAGATTATGAAGGCTGAAAAAGAGGCACTTCAAGCAGAAATTCAAAGATTAAATGCTGAATTAAGACATCTCAAAGGTAAGGAAAAAGATAATGAACAGACTAGACATAAGCCTGCTGTACCATCAGTAGCTGCTGAATCCGTTGCACAATCTAGTTCTACTACTGCATTCAAATCTGGAAAGACTTATGGTGATAGAACAATCCTTGGATTTGAGACTCAACAATCTACTAATAGTGGATTCAGTACGGCTGCTGAACCTAGTACCAGAATTGGTCCTAAGTTTGTGCCTGCACAAGATCCAACTCCCAAAAAGGTTGATGAGGCAGTAAAGCCTACTGAGAAGACTTTAAAGATGCAAAATCAGAAATCTAAAAGGACAACAGTACCTAACAAAAGGGGTAAATCCAAGGGTAGGACTGCTGGACCTTCTAGACCTATTGATAGCGACTCCTGCGATAGCGCAGACTGTTTGGAAAGTATCTTTGGACCACAAAAGGGCAAAAATCAGAAATATTCCAAGGATAAGACTCCCAAATCTAAAAATGTTAATCATTTAAGGGATACTTATCTCAGGGGGAAAGATAGATTTTTCCCTACTGATGATGATTGGAATATTCCTGCCCCTACTGTTAGAAATAATAGACATAACCATAATGCTAGGGTAAAACCTCAGCAGAGGACTCAGCAGAGGACTTACACAAGACCTCAGCAGGGACCTCAGCAGACTCCACATTACAGGGCTGTTCCTAACAGACAACAACCTTATGGTTATGCTTGTACTTCTAACAACAGAAATCACTTCAAACAGCACTATGCACCAAAAGGCCAGAAACAATAGATGAATCCTACACAACCAGAGGATAGATTATGTGGAAATGTAGGATACATATATGAACAAAAGTGTAATGCTTTTCAAAGAAGACCTTATGGAAATTTGCCAAGGGTCATGCTTACCACTGACCACTAGGACCCAAACAGTTTTGGGTACCTAAAATACATTAACTTTGTTTTGTAGGGTGTCTGGTACTTTGACAGTGGATGTTCCAGACATATGTCAAAGAATAAGCACTGTTTGACAAATTATGTGGCAAAAGATGGTCCCAGAGTCAACTTTGGAAACAAGAACACACCAGGATACACAAGAGGATATGGTACACTTATAAGGAATGGATTAACTATCAGAAATGTTGCATTTATGGAAGGACTGGACTACAACCTACTGAGCACTGGACAATTTTGTGACATGCGTTACAAGGTCACTTTTGACAAAGGCTTCTGTGTTGTCATTAGTAAAAGAGGTGAACAAGTTGTGTTGGCTGGAAGAAGACAACAAAACATGTATGTTGTAGATTGGTCTACAGCTGTTCTAGAAACATGCCTGATTGTGCATACTAAGTCAGAATTAAATTGGTTGTGGCATAAGAAGCTGAATCATCTGAATTTTTTTGATATCAATCAGTTGGTGAAAAAGAAGTTGGTGATTGGTTTACCTGAGATCACATTCAAAAAGGACAGTATATGTGATGCATGTCAGCAAGGTTTACCTGTAAATCTTGACCACCCTGCTGAACAAGTTATTGGCAACATACTACAAGGTGTAAGGACCAGAAGACAATTGGAATCAATGTTTACTTGTTTTCTATCTCAAATGGAGCCTAAAGTTGTTGAAGAAGCAATATCTGATCCAGATTGGATAATTGCTATGTAAGAAGAATTGAATGAATTTGAAAGAATTCAAGTTTGGACGCTAGTGGAAAGACCTAGTCATGCAAATATAATTGGAACTAAATGGGTATACATAAACAAATTGGATGAATCTGGTACCATTGTAAGGAATAAGGCCAGACTAGTGGCAAAAGGTTATTCTCAAGCTGAAGGAATAGACTTTGATGAGACATATGCCCCTGTTGCAAGATTGGAAGCTATAAGACTATTCTTGGCATATGCTGCTTACAAAAATTCAATGTATACCAGATGGATGTCAAAAGTGCATTTTTAAATGGCATTCTATAGGAGGAAGTTTATGTACAACAACCTCCTGGTTTTGAAGTTAAAGATCAAGAAGATAAAGTTTACAGACTTAACAAGGCACTTTATGGTTTGAAACAAGCACCAAGAGCATGGTATGAAACTCTATCTCAATTCTTGGTGAGCAATGGTTTTACCAAAGGCACCATTGATAAGACTCTTTTCAGAATCAATGAAGGGGGCAACACCCTGCTGGTTCAGATTTATGTTGATGACATAATCTTTTGTTCTGAAAATGACTTGCTATGTGAAAAGTTTGCCAATCTCATGAAAAGCAAGTTCCAAATGAGTATGATGGGAGAAATGAACTAATTTTTGGGACTACAAGTCAAACAAATGAAAGATGGAATCTTCATTCATCAATCTAAATATACCAAGGAGCTACTGAAGAAATTTGGTATGGAAAATAGCACCAAAATATCAACTCCTATGAGTACAAGCATCAAATTGGATGAAGATAAAGAAGGCAAAGATGTTGATCAGACTTTATACAGAAGGATGATAGGAAGTCGCTACCTAACTGCCAGCAGACCTGATATATCATTTGATGTAGGTGTTTGTGCAAGATTTCAATCCAAACCTAAGGAAAGTCACTTGGCTGCAGTAAAAAGAATTCTCAAGTATCTAAAAGAGACTTTGGGAGTAGGAATATGGTATTCAAAAGATAGAAGTTTCAAAGTTATATCGTACTCAGATTCTGATTATGCTGGTTGCAATATTGATAGAAAAAGCACCATAGGAACTTGTCAGTTGATGGGAAATAGACTTGTTTCCTGGTTTAGCAAGAAACAGAATTCAATATCAACTTCCACTGCTGAAGCTGAATACATTGCTGCAGGAAGCTGCTGTGCACAAGTACTTTGGTTGAGACAGCAATTAAAGGATTATGGGATCGAAAAAAAGAAATTCCCATAATGTGTGACAACACAAGTGCATTTGCTATCTCAGAAAATCTTGTTTTGCACTCTAGAATCAAACACATTTGTGTGACATCATTTTATAAGAGATCATGTGGAAAAGAAAGATGTGATGGTTCTTTACCTCTGTACTGAAGATCAACTTGCTGATATCTTTACAAAACCATTAGATAGTAAAAGATTTGCTAAGTTAACGACTGAACTTTGAATTATAAAAGTTGACTGATGTCTTAATGATCAGCAGAGTACAGGATTTCACCAAGGGGATTAGTCTTTGCTATGTTGGGTGTGCTCACTTAGCAGATTAGTCATTGGTATCAACAATTCCATGTACCTGAATAGTTTGTACAGTTGTGCAAATGAAGTTGCCAAGGGGATTGGTCTTTGTCTTGATGGGTGAGCTCACTTGACAGATCAGTCATTGGTATTAAACTTCAATTTGTATTATCAGTTGCACAAAACAAGTATGTTTGAAGATTAGCAGAGTAACCTTGTCAGTAGGCTGCTGAGCCTTCTGTATCAGTAGGCTGCTGAACCAACTCCACTGATGACCAAGGCTGCTGAGTTATAAGTTACAAGACAGTCAAACTTAAATGAAAGTCAATAGTTATTGGATATTATTCTTATCCTTTATAATTGTGGTTACAATATCCAACGGTTACAACTCTTTATGGAACAAGTTAGTGGGACACGTGGCAACATCTCATTCATCCCATGGTTAATCATTGTTAAATGCTACAGTACGTTTCTGACAGTTATCAGACACTAGCCCACTACCCGTCCCTATATATACACAGATATATACACAGACAATGCATACTAGTTCAGATTGATTTTCTCTGAGAATATACAGTGTGAACACAGATTTGCTTGCTTTCTTCTTCTTCATCTTTTTCAAATCTACAATGGAGGATAAAGGTGATATTCACATTGGAACGAGCCAAAGTGTTAGAGGGTTCGTTGTTTATGCTAACAAGACTGAATTGACTATCAATATTGGTAGAAGGATCAAAAGATATGAAGGACTGGAGGATGCTCTAAATCTAAGATTGGAAAGCATCTCCTATACGAATGTTGCAAATTTCTGGTGATATATAGTGATTAGAGATGATAGAGAGGCATTTACTACCACTGTTAATACCCAGGAGATTGAAATTTCTTCAATCCTGCTGAGGGAAGTGTTCGGGTTTTGACATGGAAATGGTGCTCCTACCAATCCTAAATCAATGGAGCTGTCTAGATTGGAGTTTGTTGATGAAATAAAGACAAAAAAATCCATAAAATCATCACTGAGCATCAGTGTGAAGCACATCAAAATGGAGTATAATCTGTTGAGCAAGATTATTGCTAAAAACATTCTTGGATTCAGTGGAAGCCTTGATACATTGTCTGGACCCAAGATTGACATGATGATAATCATATGCAAGAGTATGAAGTTTGATTGGGCAAGATTCTTTGTTCAATACATGAAGAAGGTGATAACAGAAGACAGAGATGGGAAAAGGAAGTCCAAGACACTGCCTTTGGGTTTGATGATTCAGGCCCTACTGACCCACTTGCACCTGCAAAGATCAAAAAGTCAAGGTACAAACCAGAAATCAGTTATCTCATCCCTGGTTTGGATGATGATGAAGATTTAGATACTGATAGGGCAGAAAGTGACAGTGATGGAGATGATAATGATGGTGGTGAGTAGGCTAAGCAAGTTACACAACCAGTTGCATCTAAGAAGGCTACTGACAAAAGAAAGGCTAGTGATAAAAGAAAGATCACTGAGCTTTTAAAGCCCAAGAAGACAAGGCAGCAACCAGTAGACACTACTGAATCTACTGAAGTTCTAGTTGAAAAGGAGGCTGCTGAGATTGCTGGAGCTATAAAGAAAACTGCTGCTGAGATTTTGAAAGAACAACAGAAAGAGGATAGAAGAAAAAGGCATGCTGCTGAGATTGAAGAACAACCTGCAAAAAGAAGGAAACATTGATGACGGTCAAATTATACTCGTAAAAGTCAACAACGTTATCCTTAAATCGAGCTTAATAATATATTTTTCATAGTAAATCACATGTTTATAATGTTTATTTAATGTTATGTGGTTTATAGAATATAATTTGGTATTTATCTATTTTTATTATTAAAATATGATTTACTGTGTGATAATTATTGATTTTACAGATTACGGTAAATCGGGAGGATATCTACCGATATAAGGAAGTAAATCTCAAGATAAATTGGAGCAGAATCGGATCGTATTAAAGATAGACATCAAATCAGCACGAGGAGTGGAGTAACAAACAAGAAAATCCAGCGAGCCAATCAGAGGCTAGTGAGCTCGCTGGCAGCGAAGTGAGAGCTCGCTGGGAGCGAGATCAGGAAAGTCAGCAGATCGGTTCGGAGTTATCTCGACGTGTTTTAGACTCTATTAGGGTTTAGGAAATACGATTTTAAGTCGGTTTCTACAGCTTATAAATACATTGTTTCATAGAAAAACATTAGACAACACAATATAATTTTAATACAACTTTTCATAGCACATATCCTCAGTTTTTCAGAGCAGTTTTTTTACAAGTCAGCAGCAATTATGTGAGTTGCTTGTATTAATTTGTTCTTTGTTCTTTGTAATTAAGTCCCCCCAATTATTGTTTATCGTTTGAGGTTGTTCGTTCTTCACCGAACGTTGTAGATCTAAGGCTACGATATGAGGCAGTGAGGATTCCTTGTCTATAAGGATCCACACGCCCAGATCTGTTATCCGGTGATCTATAGATGACTTTGGTATGATCGACAATCGTGTTTTTAGTAGATCAATATAATTGCTTTATGAATCTCTATTTTATCCGTTACGTATATAGAAACGCTAAGATTTAGGTTTCCGCCGTGCCAATCTAGCCATATTTTTATGGTGTGAATGTCCACCTAGAATTTCTTGTCTTAGTAGGTATGGCTACGGCTACGTTGCTCGTCTGTTTTAATTAAAACGTGTAGTTAGGAAATACCAATATAGTACTCCTAGGTCGGCTCATGAATTGATCTTTCAGGACTTTCAGCGAGATCTAGATCTGTGTTGTATTTGGGAATTGCACGCACCTAATTATACGTAAGTTGTAGATTAACATGATACCTACAAAGTTAGTGTTAATGGGACGGAGACTGATGCGATCACTTAGGAAGTACGCCTAACCACTGGAATGTTGCCTAGGTGAGGAATACGGTTAATATCGGCATCCCTAGTTTTTAAGCGTCATGAGTTATATGAGTGGAGGCCTACGGCGAAGCCACGTAATGCGAAGACGATGATCTAGTGTCTACCCGGAACTAAGTCAAGTTTGGGGATGACTCACATGGCGAATATAAAATAAATACAAATCGGATTAATAGTTATTGAGTCTAGTTTAATTATATAGAATCTCTAGATCACGATTTATATGACACAATTCATAATTAAAGGACTTAAGTACTACAAGGGGGTTTAAGATTATGTTACCAATAACGGGAAGAGTCGCCTTGATCTTCCGATATGTTCTCCAAACGGCGGTTGGTGGACACCCTTCTTGATACACGCGCCTCCTTGATATGCAACACCAAGAAAAACTCAAAGTTTTTCTTCTACTAAAAACCCAAGACAAGAAAAAACTAATTTTTCTCTCTTTTGTGGTGGTCAAGTCGAAATTACCAATGCCTAAGGCTTGGGAGAACTCTCTTTATATAGGAGAGTAATCCTTGTCCTCCAAGGATTAAATAATTAAGAGATAATTATTACATTAATCCTTTATTCCAAATAAAAGATAAATAAAATGATTATCCCAAACAAATTAGGATAAATCATATTATAACCTAATATTCCATGAATTATCATTTAACAAATAAAAGATAAATCACATGTCAAATAATTATCCAAGAAAACTAATTATGGCGCCACCATTAAGGGTCAAAAAGCCCACATAAAATGTCTTTTATGTGTATTATATTATTTAGCCCAACTAAATAATATCCATGCATATCAATTAATTAGCCCAGCCAACTAATTATCACTGAGGCCCAAGTAACAAGATTACTAGTCCGAAATAAAGAAGCCACATCGGGGACCATGGACCTATAACCAGTAGCTCCAATAATTAATTATTCATCGAGCGAATAAGTACATTAATTATTAATTCGGGATTACGCCACCATAAACCCGGCCCGAACTCTACCGATTATAGATGTATACTTATACTCAACCCATGTAGAGTGAATAAGCGTCCATTGATATAATCACTACATACGGATTAACCCTCCATAGATTGTCCCATTCTCGAGTGGGAAGTCTCCGTGAACCCGACTCGAATATCTTATCCTTATTTACCATCAACCCCTGATGATCAATTAGTACACATATCGACAAGTAGCTAATTAGTCAAATGTGAACTCCGGGATCGATCACTTTCTTAGGGCTAACAAATAAGGGGCGCCTCTCTACTTCCCTTGAGGAAGGAATGGATTCCATGTCTGTGAAAATCGAGAACTACTCACTCATCCGGAGATAGTGCCAATGAGAAGTGGCTTGGAACACATATTTAAGTGAACCGTAACTAACACATCAAACACTACCCCGGACAAGCGGCACCACGTGATCACCTCGGATTAAGGTTGATCCATATATGATCATCTAATGATTTAATAAGATTCCTCGATTACGGAATTATACCGAGAAATTCAGATTAAATCGGTCCAAATCCTATATGAATGCCATCATATATAAATGCCCCACGTAGGTACCCTCTACCGGCAGTCCGGATAAGACTATCACACCCTAAGGTGTTCAGGCGCATTATTGGTGTTTTAATCAAGAGACCCTAAACTCGATTAAGTTCACCACGGACTAACAGATTTAAGTATATCACCACTAACTCAATCCTCACGTGCATGCCATACAATTGAGTTAAGCGGTTACATCTTGATACACTTAGGGTTTTGCAGCGATGTATTACTTACAAGCACAAAGCAAGTAATAAGGTAAGATAAATTACATCATAAAAACAATTACACAAATTGTCTTTCGGGCACTACACCTAACAATCTCCCATTTGCACGAAAATGACAAGTAATGATTGTTTTTAGAGCACACCCTTTCTCATCTTATTCACAACACTCTCCCACTTTCTCTAAAAGCAGATGAGATATATTCCTCAATGCCGTACCCTCCAAGCACTAGACTTGGTACAATCGATCGATTTGGTTGTCGGCCCGAGACGATCTTTAGGATCGAAACGTTGCGGTCCATCTAATCAGTCGGTACTCTCTCTCAATATGCTTTTGACCTCTAGTGACTGAGAAAATCCTTCTAAGCTATCTCTTCATTGTTTTCACGTTGAAGTGATATCGGCTTATCAGACCTGGAATTACTTCCAGACCAAAAAGGAAATTCTAAGCACTATGAGTAAACTCTGAGCCCGAGATCAACTTAATGATCATCCTTAATCTGAATACAAGTCAGAATCAGTGTAGTCAACCATATTCAAGTTTGCACCTGAATATACAAGCATATTATTCCTCGTTCTTCAAAGATACTTGAGGACGTACTAAAATGCTTTTCAATGCACGAATCCGAGATTCGACTACTATTGACTTGTGATAACCTGACTTGCCGTTATCCAAGAGAGACTCAATCCCATTTTCTCTTTATCCGGAGATTTAGAGAATCATTCCTGAGATGTAAGGTAGGACTACTCTCGTTGAATGTTGCATACGTATATGCATGATCATCTTAACCAATAAGACGGATGGGATAGCCAATGACTCATTCTTGTGAATTTGACCGAATCAAATTCTTAGAATATAGTCCAATTCTCTCATCCAGAGAATCTTGGCGTGTCAGTTTCCGACTTCAGATAGCACACCTATGTTGTTTCCAACC
The DNA here is from genome assembly GCA_026214975.1 of Gentiana macrophylla. Classification (NCBI taxonomy): domain Eukaryota; kingdom Viridiplantae; phylum Streptophyta; class Magnoliopsida; order Gentianales; family Gentianaceae; genus Gentiana; species Gentiana macrophylla. The sequence goes on from CM047814.1 coordinate 24,498,774, forward strand.
GTTTTAGTGTTATCATTTATGAACACTAATACTACTACTACATTACTAATATTGATATCCAGTCTACGAAAAAAATTATCAATATTTTGGTCAAGTCCACATATTTTAAAACTTGTGACTTTTAAATGACCGAGAGGTTCTCTTAAATCCACAAAGGATATAAGCCATGGCAGGCCTCCTACCAAAGGTTCTTTCTGAATGAATTAAGATATCGTTAGTCTCGCAAAAAGGTCTTAGGGAATCACCCCTATCTTCTGCTTTGTAACAAATCCGTTATTCATTCTTAGCTAAAACCCTTCCGTTCTGAATGAATTCAAATTCCGTTGTTCGGCAAGAAAGTCTCGAGGAATCACCCTTTTTTCTCTTTCAACGAAATCTAGCAAGACCGAGTGGTGAGAGAGTTCAAGGTCCAGTTAACTCTCTACTTGTCGTGAATCACCCCTATACCACTCAACTTTGCGCCGAAAGTTTAAACTTTCCTATTCATTCGACTCTTTTCCGTGTAGATCCAATTGCTCCCATGGGCTGAGACACTCAGGTGGTTCTACAAGAGGTGAAACAGAACTGAGTACCAAAACTCCATTCACGAGGTTAAGGTTTTCAAACCAACCTCTATAATCGAAATCCTATACACCCCACCAAGAGCCATGGGTTATCAATCACCCCAAAGATTTATAAAGTCCACAAAATCACAATGGGTCAACGGTTAAACCATACTCCCATCAAGTGGTGGATTGACATCCCGATCTAGTAGTATTTATCGGTGTAATCACCAACAACCGATGTTGGGCGTGGTCCGATTAAATCGATAGTAACTACCTTTGGGTAACCGTACTCCAAGGTTTAAGGTTGTTTTTATAGATTCTATCGTAAGGCTTGTGACATGATTCAGCCGTCACTTTACGATCTCAAGAATCTTATAATCAACCTTCACTCGTCTCATTAAGATATTTCACGAACAATACACAATCTGAACGTATGCATAAAATCTCGATCCTACCTTTAAGCATTAAATGCTAAATGCCTACATTTACGGAAGTGGTGTGAACCGAATTCACTCCTTATCCATAAATTCACAAGCATCTTTCTAGGTAGACTTCTCGGTTTACATAATAATGTTAACCGTCATTTTGCAACGAATTATCTTAATCGAGTTTAACAATGTATTGTAGCACATTAATAACTATATCGAGGCAAGTCTATGGTTTCTTCCTCGGTGAGAAACATTCCACTGTAGAGGCGAGGCCGAGCATCGATCCCAAGACTATGCGATAGCCTATTTCGAGCATGGAATACTCTATTCTCTGCTAAAATCGAGAGACTCCTCCTCGTATTCTTTTGATAAACTAAATCACGTTTGAGTAGTTATCGGACAAAATGTCACCACTCAAAAACTCCCACTAGCTTGTATCTCTCACTGACCCCGAAGGTCATGGTGAACAAGCTATGTTACCCTTCAAATCTATTACCCTTTCCGATTGAAAGAAAACTTAGTCATTGTTCCTTTGAGATAGTGTTCTAGACTGGGAGATAGGAATCACCCTTAGCCAGTCGTCAAGTCTAATCTCTAGGATATATGCACTAATTAATAGATATTGAAAGGTCGCTTATCTTAATACTGAAACCTTTTACCTTTAATAGTTTTAGATGTGTTATACTTATTCACTTTTTTCTTAGTGGTTCGACTTTATCAAACAAAAGTCCGAGTCTTGGATTAGTACTACAAATGTCATATTCACTTTCTATGAGGCAACAATATATCGAGTTGAAAGTGAATCCATTTGTTTCAACGAATCAGTAAACGAAAAAATAAATTTTTCTCGTGATATTCAAGGATAGAATCCAAATTCATTTCCTTATATCACTCCCACTATTGTAGCTAAAATTACGCCCGTTGTTACTCTATTAATCGTTAATGCACAACTTCCTTGTTCTTCCAAAGAACTAAGCTACCGAGTCAAGTTACTCGGTTAAGAAAGTCGCTAAGATTCATTGGTTAGTGATCCAAATCACTTTCCTTATCCTATACTTTCTTTAATTAATATTTCGGTTTAGCCTTAAAACTTTAGTTAAGATGATTAACACTTATAGACATTCTTTCCCATTCTTAACTTTCCTAAAAGGAAATAGTCTTGAACTAGCGATTCGTTTGAGTAGACACTACTCGTGAACGTGGGATGTCTAATGAAAGTGTTACCCAGTGGGACTGATTTTCTAATAAATTAGAAAAACATAATATAAAAGCTCCCACTAGTTTATCGGTTCCAAATACCGCCTAACTAGCGACACTTTAATTTATGATTCTCCAATTTTTCTATCGTAAAATTTCTCGTGTAGACACTACACAATTCACTAGAAGAATTTTATCGTCCCAATCGTCTTTCAAACTAACTACGGTTATCTCTCGTTACGACGAGTGGCAAAGCGTGACATGTCTATTTACGTCACTTAAGTTTTGAAGGCTTCAAGAGAAATATCTCTTCCGAAAAAGTAATCGCATGTGAGATTAATAAATACAACGTTCTAGTTACTTACCACTTTTAACGAAGTCATTACTAGTCAATTTTACACTAGCGAGTCTAGCACCTTAGAGATATATATATGATTGTAAATAAAATTGTGAAAAATAAATCCAAATCATACACTACTAAAATTTTAGGAACATAAACTAAGTACTTATAGTCTATCCTACCGCTCCAAGGATTTAATCTAATGCCTCGAGTGCCGCCTTAGGGTAGGTCAAAGAGGTTTCGATTAATATTGAAGATCGATTGAGAATCGAACATCTCATTTGTGATCGTCAATCACCTTTCCTTTTTCAGCCAAGGTACTACCAAAAATACCATTTATGAGTGTGACCTCTGCTCTCGATTTTTAGGTAGACCCCAAGTGTGCCGCCTTAGGGTCGGTCTGCAGCGACCCGACGAGTACCCAAAATCCTATCCTTTCGGAGACCAAGCCTTGAATTTTGATAGCGGTGAAGGCCTTCTCCAGGGGCCGGCCGTCCCGAGGCCGACACGGCGTCACCATTCTCTCACGTTGCTTGTGTCAACATAGAGGCCGTGGGGTCGGTGTCGCCTCTCCGCTCCCACTCAATATTTTGAAAAAGTGGTGGGTTTCTCGATCACGTTTTTTGGACTTGATGTTACATTAAGGAACAATAAATCATAGGCCCGAATGTTGTCGGTTATGTGGGGTAGCCCACCCGACCTATTCGTTAGAACATATGTGGCCGTCGGACGGGTCAAGGCTAGGAGAGGTCCGTTGAGCCGTAGTAGCTCTTCGGATGGCTCAGTATTGCCAGACCCCCGTGCAAACGCCACACGTGGAGGGTGAAGTCGATTGAGCCGTAGCTCTTGTTGACCACCCAACCGTGGTTAAACCACTTTCGAACCTGTTTGCCCGTGATTATCAAATCCTTAAACATCAAACTTTCACGTAGACACTACGGAACAAAAACGTAATCTCGTCTTAGTAAGGTGGAATTCACCGAGAATCCAACACCTTAACCACGAGGTTTGGGATTTTACTCCTTATGCTTTCGTAGAGTGGGTTTCACCGAGAATCCATCACCCAACCTCGACGATTGAAAAACCCGTGTTCCTCGGTTTTACCTAATTAGTTTCTAATTAATATCAAACAATTAATTAAAACTAATCGTGTGTTTTATACATGCCTAACTAATTGCTCGAATTAATTTCTACATGTATGCATATGGAGTGGAATTCATGATATGATGCATGTCATGGCAATTTTCCGGTTCTACTCATACAATCTACACATGTATACTAGTGCGGAAAATAAACACCGAGATGGACCGTTGGCTTTCATCAACTAATCTATTCGAAAATAAATTAAAATCCTAATCTGCAGCTGTTGAGAATCTTCGACGATCGGCATATCAAACGAACTTGGATCGACGAAACTTTCCAGATCTGATCTTCATTCTTCGGACTTCAAGATGGACGGTCGGATCGGAGCTTTGACTTGTCAATCTTCCTCAGTGAGCCGCCCAACTTGCTGCTGAAACAGACTCTTACAGCAGCGCCTCATTGACTTCCCGAGGCCGATTGGGGATCTAGATAAATCCCGATCGTCCTGAAAATTTTATCTTATGTCAAAAACTCCATGATATGCGATCTGACCAGTCGGATTTTAATTTGAACTGTCCAATTGTTCCCAGAAAATCGAAGCAGTCACAGTTAGGGTTTCTGTGAATCCTGCGTTTTTCTGTTACAGCAGCCACTTCGCAGCAACGAACGGACACCCAAACAGACTCTGATCGACACCAAAATTTGGGGGATTGTTCATCAACTTCTAATCTTAATTCTTACCAGAGGGATCTTCGTTTTAACGGCTCAAACAACGGAAAAAACGAAAACACTATACAGCTGCTAAACAGATCTATTTACAGGAAATTAAACTTGCAATAATAAATAAATTACATAATTTCCTATACTCATATGAACGAATTTTCATCGCTTATATGAGTTTACAATAGATCTAACGGAAAAGCAGTGCCAACCCCAATCCATCTCTTCAACCATAGCAATTTAAAAATTATTAATGCATAATAATAAGTAAAATATCACCTACATGCAATTCCACTCCTTTAAATCGTTTAACTATGATTATGACTATATAAATCGTGGAACCTGGCTCTGATACCACATGAAGGATGCATGTTCTTAGATCTAAACGAGTTAGATCTATGCGCAGCGGATGGATCACGATTTATATGACACAATTCATAATTAAAGGACTTAAGTACTACAAGGGGGTTTAAGATTATGTTACCAATAACGGAAAGAGTCGCCTTGATCTTCTGATGTGTTCTCCAAACGGCGGTTGGTGGACACCCTTCTTGATACACGCGCCTCCTTGATATGCAACACCAAGAAAAACTCAAAGTTTTTCTTCTACTAAAAACCCAAGACAAGAAAAAAACTAATTTTTCTCTCTTTTGTGGTGGTCAAGTCGAAATTACCAATGCCTAAGGCTTGTGAGAACTCTCTTTATATAGGAGAGTAATCCTTGTCCTCCAAGGATTAAATAATTAAGAGATAATTATTACATTAATCCTTTATTCCAAATAAAAGATAAATAAAATGATTATCCCAAACAAATTAGGATAAATCATATTATAATCTAATATTCCATGAATTATCATTTAACAAATAAAAGATAAATCACATGTCAAATAATTATCCAAGAAACTAATTTCTCTCTAATTAAATGACATATATGGCGCCACCATTAAGGGTCAAAAGCCCACATAAAATGTCTTTTATGTGTATTATATTATTTAGCCCAACTAAATAATATCCATGCATATCAATTAATTAGCTCAAAATTAATTATCACTCGAGAGCCCAAGTAACAAGATTACTAGTCCAATTACGTAGCACATCGGGGACCAATGGACCTATAACCAGTAGCTCCCAATAATTAATTATTCATCGAATGAATAAGTACATTAATTATTAATTCCGGGATACGCCACCATAAACCCGGCCCGAACTCTACCGATTATAGATGTATACTTATACTCAACCAATAGAGTGAATAAGCGTCCATTGATATAATCACTACATACGGATTAACCCTCCATAGATCGTCCATTACGGTGGGAAGTCTCCGTGAACCCGACTTCGAGAATATCTTATCCTTATTTACCATCAACCCCATGATGATCAATTAGTACACATATCGACTAGTAGCTAATTAGTCAAATGTGAACTCCGGGATCGATCACTTTCTTAGGGCTAACAAATAAGGGATCGCCTCTCTACTTCCCGCAGGAAGGAATGGATTCCATGTCTGTGAAAATCGTAACTACTCACTCATCCTGGAGATAGTGCCAATGAGAAGTGGCTTGGAACACATATTTAAGTGAACCGTAACTAACACATCAAACACTACCCGGGACAAGCGGCACCTGTGATCACCTCGGGATTAAGGTTGATCCATATATGATCATCTAATGATTTAATAAGATTCCTCGATTACGGAATTATACCGAGAAATTCAGATTAAATCGGTCCAAATCTATATGAATGCCATCATATATAAATGCCCCACGTAGTACCTCTGCCGATAAATCCGGATAAGACTATCACACCCTAAGGTGTTCAGGCGCATTATTGGTGTTTTAATCAAGAGACCCTAAACTCGATTAAGTTCACCACGGACTAACAGCTTAAGTATATCACCACTAACTCAATCCTCACGTGCATGCCATACAATCGAGTTAAGCGGTTACATACTGATACACTTAGGGTTTGCAGCAGTGTATTACTTACAAGCACAAAGCAAGTAATAAGGTAAGATAAATTCTGTCATAAAAAACAATTACACAAATTGTCTTTCGGGCACTACACCTAACAAATATAAAATAAATACAAATCGGATTAATAATTATTGAGTCTAGTTTAATTATATAGAATCTCTAGATCAAAACGGTAACATAATAATTGGGGAGATTAATTACGTTGTGTATGTGTTGTGTCGAGTCAGTCTTTATCTTTCTTGTCTTTTGTTGGTCGTTGACCGCCTCTGTATGCTTGACATGAATGATTAATTATTTTTATATAAATGATCCACAATTGGTTCCCTGTGGGATCAACCATGATTCTGTTAGATGTAGTGCCCGAAAGACAATTTTGTAATTGTTTTAAATTAATAAATGACAGATTTTATTATTCATCTTATTTGATTCGTGCTTATATAGTATACACTGCTGCAAACCCTAAGTATATCTGTATGTAACCACTTAACTCAAAGGTATGGATTACACGTGAGGATTGAGTTAGTGGAGATATGCTTAAATCATTAGTCCGTGGTGAACTTAATCGAGTTTAGGGTCTCTTGATTAAAACACCAATAATGCGCCTAACACCTTAGTGTGTGATAGTCTTATCCGGATCGTCGGTAGAGGGTACCTACGTGGGGCATTTATATATGATGGCATTCATATAGAATCGGACCGATTTAATCTGAATTTCTCGATATATTTCCGTAATCGAGGAATCTTATTAAATCATTAGATGATCATATATGGATCAACCTTAATCTGAGGTGATCACAGAGTGCCGCTTGTCCCGGTAGTGTTTGATGTGTTAGTTACGGTTCACTTAAATATGTGTTCCAAGCCACATCTCATTGGCACTATCTCCGAGATGAGTGAGTAGTTCGATTTTCACAGACATGGAATCCATTCCTTCCTCATGGGGAAGTAGAGACAATCCCTTATTTGTTAGCCCTAAGAAAATGATCGATGGGCCCGATTCATGTTAGACTAATTGATCACTAGTCGGATATGTGAACTAATTGGTCATCGTGGGTTAATGGTAAATAAGGATAAGATATTCTCGAGTCGGGTTCACGGAGACTTCCCACTCGAAATGGACGATGTATGGAGAGGTTAATCCGTATGTAGTGATTATATCAATGGATGCTTATTCACTCTATGGGTTGAGTATAAGTATACATCTATAATCGGTAGAGTTCGATTTCGGGTTTATGGCGGCGTAATTCGAATTAATAATTAATGTACTTATTCTGCTCGATGAATAATTAATTATTGGAGCTACTTATGTTATGGTCCATGGTCCCCGATGTGGCTTCTATAATTCGGACAATAATCTTGTTATTTGGGCCTCGATGATAATTAATTGGTTGTCTTTAATTAATTGATATGCATGGATATTATTTAGTTGGGCTAAATAATATAATACACATAAAAGACATTTTATGTGGAACTTAATGACCCTATATGTGGTGCCATTTGTGATGGTTATTTGTCATGTGATTTATCTTTTATTTGTTAAATGATAATTCATGGAATATTAGATAATAATGTGATTTATCCTAATTTGTTTGGGATAATCATTTTATTTATTTTTATTTGGAATAAAGGATTAATGAAATAATTATCTCTTAATTATTTAATCCTTGAGACAAGAGTTTACTCTCCTATATAAAGAGAGTTCTCCCAAGCCTCAACACACTTGGCAAATTTCACCACTATAGCAAAAAGGAGAGAAATAATTAGTTTTCTTGTCTTGGGTTTTAGAAGAAGAAAAACTCTAAGTTTTTCTTGGTGTTGCATATCAAGGAGGCTCGTGAGTCAAGAAGAATGTCCCACCAACCGCCGTTTGGAGAACACATCGGAAGATCTTGGCTTCTCTTCCTACTATTGGTAACATGATCTAAACCCCTTGTAGTTGTTAAATCCTTTAATTATGTATTGTAATATATAAATCGTGATCCATCCATTTGTGCATGTATAGATCTAACTTGGTTAGATCTAAGAACCTGCATCCTTCATGTGGTATCGAGCCAGGGTTCCACGATTTATGTAGTTATAATCATAAATAAACGATTTAAAGGAGTGGAATTGCATGTAGATAAAATTTTATCTTTGTTTTATGCTTTAATAATGATAAATTGCTATGGTTGAAGAGATGGATTGGGGGTTGGCACTGTTTACCCGTTAGATCTATTGTAAACTCATATAAACATTGAAAATTCGTTCATATGAGTATAGGAAATTATGTAATTTATTTCTAGAAAATAGATCTGTTTAGTAGCTGTTTAGATATTTCGTTTTTCCCGTTAATCGAGCCGTTGAAACAAAGATCCCTTCGGTCAGAATCAAGATTGGAAGATGATGAACAATCCCACAAAATTTGGCATCGATCAGAGTCCGTTTGGATGTCCGTTCGTTGCTGCAAAGAAGCTGCTGTAACAGAAAAACGCAGGATTCACAGAAACCCTACCTGTGACTTCCTCGAATTTCTGGGAGAGTTTCGACCGTTGAAACGTAAATCCAACCGTTCAGATTGATAAATATGGAGTTTTGGACGTGGAATAAAAATTTCAGGTCGATCGGATTTCATCTCGATTCCCGATCGGCCGCGGGAAGTCATAGATGCGCTGCAGTAAAAGTAAGATTCAGCAGCAAGTTGGGCGGCTCACTGGAGAAGATTGACAAGTCAAAGCTCCGATCCAACCGTCCATCTTGAATTCCGAAGATTGAAGATTAGATCTGGAAAGTTTCGTCCCGATCCGAGTTCGTTTGATATGCCGATCGTCGAAGATTCTAAACAGCTGCAGATTAGGGTTTTATTTTATTTTCGAATAGATTAGTTACGGGGGTGTCAACGGTCCATCTCGGTGTTTATTTTCCGCACTAGTATACATGTGTAGATTGTATGAGTAGAACCGGAAAATTGCCATGACATGCATCATATCATGAATTCCACTCCATATGCATACATGTAGAAATTAATTCGAGGAATTAGTTAGGCATGTATAAAACACACGATTAGTTTTAATTAATTGTTTGATATTAATTAGAAACTAATTAGGTAAAAACCGAGGAACACGGTTTTTTCAATCGTCGAGGTTGGGTGATGGATTCTCGGTGAATCCCACTCTGCGAAAAACGTGAGGAGTAAAATCCCGAAAACCTCGTGGTTAAGGTGTTGGATTCTCGGTGAATTCCACCTTACCTAAGACGAGATTACGTTTTTGTTCCGTAGTGTCTACGTGAATGTTTGATGTTTAAGGATTGGATAATCACGGGCAAGCGTGTTCGAAAGTGGTTTAACCACGGTTGGGTGGTCAACGGTAGCTACGGCTCAATCGACTTCACCCTCCACGTGTGGCGCTTGCATGGGGTGCGGAAATCTCGAGCCATCCGAAGAGCCACTACGGCTCAACAGAGCTCTCCTAGCCTTGACCCATCCGACGGCCACATATGTTCTAACGAATAGGTCGGGTGGGCTAGCCCACTTAACCGACAACATTCGGGCCTATGATTTATTGTTCCTTAATGTAACATCAAGTCCAAAACGTGATCGATAAACCCACCACTTTTTCAAAATATTGAGTGGGAGCGGGAGAGGCGACAGCCGACCCCACGGCCTCTACTGTTGACACAAGCAACGTGAGAGAATGGTGACGCCTCGTGCCGGCTTTGATTTCGGCCCCCTAAGGAAGGCCTTCACCGCTATCAAAATTCAAGGCTTGGTCTCCGAAAGGATAGGATTTTGGGTACTCGCCGGGTCACTGACCGACCCTAAGGCGGCATACTCGGGGTCTACCTAAAAATCTCAAACAGTAGGTCACACTCATAATGGGTATTTTTGAAGTACCTTGGCTAAAAAAGGAAAGGTGATTGACGATCACAAATGAGATGTTCGATTCTCTATTTGATCTTCAATATTAATCGAAACCTCTTTGACCTACCCTAAGGCGGCACTGAGGTGAGAGATTAAGTCCTTCGAACGGTAGGATAGACTATAAGTACTTAGTTTATAGTTCCTGAAATTTATTAGCAGTTTATGAACATGAATTTAATTTCTGTCATTTTACTTTACAGCATTATGTCGTCTCAGATTTCTTTACTGTTAAATGATAAGTTGACCGGAAACAATTTTTCAAAGTGGAAAAGTAACCTCAACGTTGTTCTCGCTTTTGAAAATGTTCAACACACCTTGACTTCGGATATTCCGGCCTTACCACTCGGTCTTCCAAAGCCGAAAAGAAAGTCGGCGAATGGGTGAGGCGCATAAACAAAGCGTGGGGCATCATGTTAGCCTCAATGTCGGAGATTATAAGGACCAAATGTGAGAACTTTGGCACCGCAAAAGAAATGATGCAACACCTTGTTTCCATGTTCGCTCACCTTCGATCAGGCCCGACATGAGGTCAGTCGGGATGGTCGTTAACGCCAAGATGAGGAAGGTCGATCGGTGACGGGTCATGTAATGAACATGATCAATTACTTCATTGATCTTTGAGACTCACGGTTCCAAGTTTGATGAAGTGACTCGGTGAGCATGATTCTCGAATCATCACACACGATTTCCTCCATTCAAGACCAACTACGTCATGAACAAGCTTAAGTTTGACTTGACGCGGTTGATAAATGAGCCTGCAGATATTCGAGGGTTTCCAGTCTAACAGCCGGGCCCGAGAAGGGGAAAAGAAAGCTGAAGCCAATTTGGCTGAGGCTAAGTCGTCGAACAAAGGGACAAAGGGAAAACCGAAAGCCAAGCCTGTGAAAGAACAGAAATCAAAGCCCATGAAGAAGAAAGGGCAAAAGGCAACACCTTCCAAACCTAAGGGTAAGTGCTTTCACTGTGGAGAAGTAGGGCATTGGCGCAAGCATTGCCCGAAATACCTGAATGAGGCGAAGGAAGGAAAGGGCCAGGCGAACAAGGGGAAGGATAAGACAGGTAATCTACTTGTCTTGGAATCCTACAATGTAGCTAAAGATGTATCGACTTGGATACTGGATTCTGGTACTACTAACCACGTTTGTTCTTCTTTGCAGATCCTTAGTTCATATGAAGAGCTGGAGGATGGGGCGCACCAGATGAGAGTTGGCAACGGTGCAGTCGTTTCAGCCAAAGCAGCGGGAGTAGTTAGTTTAGTCTTTGGGAATAAAGTCCTTAAGTTGGACAATGTCTTTTATATTCCGCATTTTAGAAGAAATTTAATTTCTATATCTGCTTTGCAAGAAAAATTGTATTCTTTATCTTTTGAGTATAATAAGATTGTTATTTCGAAAATGGGCGTGACTTATGTTCTGCAATGATAGAAAACGGATCGTATGTGATTAAACCAACCGATACTCCAACGCTTATCTTGAAATGTTTAGAGTAGCACATCAAAATTACGCCAAAAGGCGTAAGGTTTCTCAAAATGATAAAACATACCTTTGGCACCTTAGGCTAGGTCATATTTCCTTGGAAAGAATCAAAAGATCAAAAAGATGGTCCCTTAAGTGAGTTATCTGTTGACTCACTTCCATCTGCGAGTCTTGCCTGAGGGAAGATGGCCAAGCCGACCTTCTCGTCAAAGGGGTACAGGGCTAAAGAACCTTTAGAATTAGTACATTCAGATCTGTGTGGTCCGATGAATGTGCAGGCTAGAGGCGGATTCGAGTACTTTGTAACTTTCATCGACGACTATTCGAGATTCGGATATGTTTATCTACTGCATAGGAAATCCGAAACTTTTGAAAAGTTTAAGAAATTCGAGCGAAGCGAAAAGCGATTGGGCAAGTCTCTGAAATGCCTTCGCTCGATCGCGGAGGTGAGTACATGGATACTGATTTCACCGACTACCTTTTGGAACATGGGATTTGTTCCCAACGTTACTCACGCTTAAACGCCTCAAAGAAAATGGAGTTCTTTGAGCGGAGAAACAAGACTTTAATAGACATGGTCAGATCCATGATGAGCTACGCGTCACTGCCGGTGTCCTTTTGGGGACATGCCATTCAAACAGCGGTCCGTATTTTAAATATGGTGCCGTCAAAGTCTGTCGAGAAAACACCTCTCGAGTTATGGAGTGGGAGTAAACCTAGTTTGCGTCACTACCGTATATGGGGGTGTCCGGCACATGTGCTGGTTGACAAGACTAGCAAATTGCAAGCACGTACGAAAGTATGTCTGTTTGTAGGGTATGCGCAAGGAACAAGAGGAGGTCTGTTCTATGATCCAGAAGATCAGAGGGTGATAGTTTCAACTCACGCCACTTTTCTCGAGGATCAATACATGAAGGACTTCAAGCCTCGGAGTAAAGTTGTACTCGAGGAGTTACTCTCTGACGAAGTCAGACCACTGGTGACACCTAGTGTCACAAACAACAACACTACTGATACACCTATCGACCCTGACAGTCCTAGATCACTCAGACGTACCACCAGAGTGGTTCGGCCACCAGTGCGGTACGGTATGCAACCAGAGGCAAATATCGCCGTCTCTGATGGAGTACAGGATGATCCAGTGTCCTATCGTAGGGCTATGAATGATTCTGATAAGGACATGTGGGTTGAGGCGATGAATCAGGAGATGGAGTCTATGTACTCTAACTCAGTCTGGAAACTTGTGGATTGCCCTGAGGGTGTACAACCCATAGGCAGTAAATGGATCTACAAGAGAAAGCGAGGAGTGGATGGAAAGGTTGAAACCTTTAAAGCTCGGCTAGTGGCTAAAGCTACACACAGAGAGAGGGAATCGACTACGAAGAAACCTTCTCTCCTGTGGCAATGCTGAAATCCATTCGGATCCTCCTTTCGATTGCTGCATGTCTAGATTATGAGATCTGGCAGATGGATGTTAAGACAGCCTTCCTAAACGGCTATCTTGACGAGGAAATATATATGCAGCAACCAGAAGGATTTTTCGAGAAAGGCCAAGAGCACAAAGTGTGCAAGCTGCTCAGATCCATTTATGGGTTAAAGCAAGCATCTCGGTCTTGGAATCATAGATTTGATGAAACAGTCAAGTTGTATGGTTTCGAACTAAACTTTGATGAGCCTTGTGTATATAAGAAGGTCATCAAAGATCAGGTGGCGTTCTTGGTGTTATATGTTGACGATATTCTGCTCATTGGACCCAATAAGGGGATGTTGTCAGATGTGAAGAATTGGTTATCCACGCAATTCCAAATGAAAGATTTGGGAGAGGCGAGTTATATTCTGGGGATCCAAGTTTTACGGGATCGCAAGAATATGATGTTGGCTCTGTCCCAAGCATCTTACATAGATAAGATGTTGTTGCGTTACAGCATGATGAATGCGAAGAAGGGTTTCCTACCAACCCGACATGGCATTCAACTCTCTAAGAAGCAGTCTCCACAGACTCCTGAGGAAATTGAGAGCATGGGACGAATACCATATGCTTCGGCTGTTGGTAGTCTAATGTATGCTATGTTGTGTACTAGACCAGACATCTGTTATGGCGTGGGCTTGGTCAGCCGATTTCAGTCCAATCCGGGCATGGACCATTGGACAGCAGTGAAGAATCTCCTCAAGTATCTTAAGAGAACGAGGAATTATATGCTTGTATATTCGGGTGCAAACCTGGATATAGCAGGGTACACCGATTCTGACTTTCAGTCAGATAAGGATGATCGTAAATCGACATCAGGCTCGGTGTTTACTCTGGGAGGCGGAGCAATTGTCTGGAGGAGCGTCAAGCAATCCAGTACGGCCGACTCAACTATGGAAGCCGAATACATAGCGGCCTCTGAGGCAGCTAAGGAAGCGGTATGGCTCAAGAAGTTCCTGGGTGATTTAGGAGTAATCCCAAATCCAGAAAATCCTATACGTCTCTACTGTGACAACAACGGGGCCGTGTCGAATTCCAGAGAACCCCGAAGTCACCAGAAGTCAAAGCATATAGAGAGAAAATACCATTTGATTAGAGAGATTGCTCAAAGAGGAGACATTTCCGTCACGAAAATCCCCTCAGCCGACAACCTTGCTGATCCATTTACGAAGACGCTTTCCATTGAGGTCTTTACGAGGCACTTGGAAAACATGGGTATTAAAGACATGAGTCATTTGCTTTAGAGCAAGTGGGAGATGTAGTTCTTGTTGTAGTAGTTAGTGGGTATGCTCTAAAACAATTATTACTTGTCATTCGTGCAAGTGGGAGATTGTTAGATGTAGTGCCCGAAAGACAATTTTGTAATTGTTTTAAATTAATAAATGACAGATTTTATTATTCATCTTATTTGCTTCGTGCTTATATAGTATACACTGCTGCAAACCCTAAGTATATCTGTATGTAACCACTTAACTCAGTGTATGGATTACACGTGAGGATTGAGTTAGTGGAGATATGCTTAAACTGTTAGTCCATGGTGAACTTAATCAGAGTTTAGGGTCTCTTGATTAAAACACCAATAATGCGACCAGAACACCTTAGGGTGTGATAGTCTTATCCGCACTGTCGGTAGAGGGTACCTACGTGGGGCATTTATATATGATGGCATTCATATAGGACTGGACCGATTTAATCTGAATTTCTCGATATAATTCCGTAATCGAGGAATCTTATTAAATCATTAGATGATCATATATGGATCAACCTTAATCCTAAGGTGATCACAGGGTGCTGCTTGTCCCGGGGTAGTGTTTGATGTGTTAGTTACGGTTCACTTAAATATGTGTTCCAAGCCACATCTCATTGGCACTATCTCCAGATGAGTGAGTAGTTCTGATTTTCACAGACATGGAATCCATTCCTTCCTGCGGGAAGTAGAGACAGTCCCCTTATTTGATAGCCCTAAGAAAATGATCGATGGGCCCAGTTCATGTTAGACTAATTGATCACTAGTCAGATATGTGAACTAATTGGTCATCAGGGGGTTAATGGTAAATAAGGATAAGATATTCTGAGTCGGGTTCACGGAGACTTCCCACTCAGAATGGACAGTCTATGGAGGGTTAATCCGTATGTAGTGATTATATCAATGGACGCTTATTCACTATATTGGTTGAGTATAAGTATACATCTATAATTGGTAGAGTTCAGTTTCGGGTTTATGGTGGCGTAATCCCGGAATTAATAATTAATGTACTTATTCTGTTCGATGAATAATTAATTATTGGAGCTACTGGTTATAGGTCCATGGTCCCCGATGTGGCTTCTGTAATTCGGACAATAATCTTGTTATTTGGGCCTCATTGATAATTAATTGGCTGGGCTAATTAATTGATATGCATGGATATTTTTTAGTTGGGCTAAATAATATAATACACATAAAAGACATTTTATGTGGGCTTAATGACCCTATATGTGGTGCCATTTGTGATGGTTATTTGTCATGTGATTTATCTTTTATTTGTTAAATGATAATTCATGGAATATTAGATAATAATGTGATTTATCCTAATTTGTTTGGGATAATCATTTTATTTATCTTTTATTTGGAATAAAGGATTAATGAAATAATTATCTCTTAATTATTTAATCCTTGGAGGACAAGGTTTACTCTCCTATATAAAGAGAGTTCTCCCAAGCCTCAACACACTTGGCAAAGTTCGACCACTATAGCAAAAAAGAGAGAAATAATTAGTTTTCTTGTCTTGGGTTTTAGAAGAAGAAAAACTCAGTTTTTCTTGGTGTTGCATATCAAGGAGGCTCGTGTATCAAGAAGGGTGTCCACCAACCGCCGTTTGGAGAACACATCGGAAGATCTTGGCTTCTCTTCCTACTATTGGTAACATGATCTAAACCCCCTTTTAGTTGTTAAATCCTTTAATTATGTATTGTAATATATAAATCGTCATCCATCCGCTGTGCGTATAGATCTAACTTGGTTAGATCTAAGAACCTGCATCCTTCAGATTCGCTATAGCTATACTACGATGGACCTAGTCCTCTTGCTAGTATTGGTTTATGGTGATCGAGTATTTTATTATCACTTGACTAATCATGTCAATCAAGTTTTTGGAGCCGTTGCCAGGGATCCAAAAATCAATTCTATATATAAATAATTTTTTATTCATGTCGAGTTTTCTATTTTAGAGTCCGTTTTTACGTTTTTAGAGTCTCTCTGGCTGTCCGTCTGTCTGAAAATCACCAGAAACTAAAAATCTGAGCTGGCTCCCAGTGAATGTATACTCATTGCCGCCAAATGAGACCACCTTTTCAACGATTCGGGTTTTCGTTGTGTCTGTTTTACCCTGTTTGTAGTCTCAGTAGGTCTAACGGCGGCATGAGTAATCATCATGTTGTTAGTTCTTGCCGTTTGCATGTTTTTTCTTATGTTTGCAGAGAGCCGGAGAAATCAATTGTTCCATCAATTACTGTTCAAGCCAAGCTGAA
Organism: Gentiana macrophylla; assembly: GCA_026214975.1. Taxonomy (NCBI): domain Eukaryota; kingdom Viridiplantae; phylum Streptophyta; class Magnoliopsida; order Gentianales; family Gentianaceae; genus Gentiana; species Gentiana macrophylla. The sequence continues at coordinate 24,515,411 of CM047814.1, forward strand.
AATGTCGACTAATCAATTTTCTAAAGCAAGGAAGGAAGAGGTTAATGTCTTACACACTAAAACCACACCATTGAGGTCGGATAAGCAAAAGAAATTGGAAGAACGAAAAAGACGGAGGCATGAGTGAAGGGAAGCAAGAAATTCCACTCTTTTCCAAGGTATGATTGCTCGTACCCCTATTGTTATTTATGATTCTGATTATAGTTCTAGTTCTAGCTCTAGTTCTGAGTCTGAATCTGACCCCGAGTATCTACCATCTCTTTCCCCACCTCCTGAATATTCGTGTTCTGATTCTGACCATGAGTCTGACTTCAACACTAAACCCCTAGTGTCCTGCCAACCTGAGGCAGAAGACTTAGAGGATCGCGCTCGTTTACTACCCAAGTTAGGAGATCCCGGAGCGTTTATTGTTGATGTTGTCTTAGATAAGAAGAAGGTTGGCTTAGAACTGATTGATTCTGGATCGAGCCTGAATATTGTTCCTTTTAGCGTTTGTAGGAGAATCGGTGTTTATGTTTTTATGAATACGCCAATGACCATTCGTTTTGTGGATGGCTCTCGTACTGTGAATACCGGAGCCCTGAACAACATGATTATAGGGATTGGGAAGCTGCGCTTCCTAGTTGACATAATTGTGATGGACATAGAGGAGGATCCTAACTGCCCGCTTTTTCTGGGCAGAGCATTTATTGCAACCTCCAAGGCTAAATTAGACATGGCTTACCTCGAGCTTACACTGTCTGATGCTAAAGGCTCGGATGTTCATAGATTCTTAGACCTCGGTATCCGCTTCCGCCTAGTATTTCTGTAATCAAGGTTCATGGTGCGGAGGAAACTGCCTTGACTCCTAGTCGAGGAAATGTTGACGAAGTTGACGCTGCCACGAGCAATTGTGAGTTAGAGTTCCTGTCTATCTTAAGAAGAGAAATAGACGCTCAATCCCAGCATACAGTACCGGAAGATACCTCAATGCTTTTGGCTGACGAGCCAGAAACTGTGTACGGAGGTGGGTTCGCCCCATCCAAAGGAGATGCTGAGGGTCGAGAGAGCTTAAGTTCAAAAGATAGACGGAGGCGTGTTAAAAAGAGAACTCATAGAGTTCGATCTTCAAAGAGTTCACTAGTTTCTGAGGCAGAGGCTGAGGTTGGTGCCTATTTTGACGGTACGGATGACTGTGTTTTCTTAGGTCTCACGACCTGAGGAAAAGCACGCATTCTCAGAGAAGGTAAACAAACCTCAGTAAAGGCTAACCGGGTGCAAATCTAGAAGGCAAAGGACGGTAGCTCAATGGAATAATAATGTTTGGAAAGTCGAGCTGAGGACTTTAAGAAGCTCATAATTCTTTCTATCCCCTAGGTTTTCGTAGTTTTTTAGGTTTTTAATCCTTTTCCTTATCTTTTTCTTTTTTCTTTTCTTTGAGTCAAATAAAAGTAACGTTAAAACGGTTGAGGTTTTTTTTTTATTTTTTTTTATTTTTTCCATGTTCTGATGACCATTGGGTTAAGGATGTGCAAAAGTTTTTTTACACGGTTCGTTGCGATGTGAAATAGAGTTTCGTAGGTGTGTCTAGGATAGTATGCTAAATTAGGAATAAAAGGTATACGATCAAGCCGAGAAGAAGATGGGAGCGAAGCATGAGTTTTAAAATAAAACTGACTGGAGGCAGGATGGAGAAAATCGGAGACAGTTTGGTCAGATTGCCCCTTGCGTAACTATCTATTTCAGTAGGTAGTGTCCAGATTATTTTTAGAAAAATATTTTTGATAAAAGTGTGAAAGTATCAATAAATTTTGGTTTACCCTCATATTTTCAAATTAGGGCTGAGCTTGGGTCGGGTTGGGTTCGTTTGAGTTGGGTTTTTCATAGTATTAGTCGGGTTGGTTTAAAAAAACACTAACCCAAACCAAACCAAATTATTATAAAACCCAATGGTTTGGTTCGGGTTGGTTTCGGGTTGGGTCGGGTTGGGTTTCGGGTTTTAAGCCATAAACAATGTATTCATAATCAAACTTTGATGTAATAAAATCCATACATGTATTCTATCGAAATTCAAATTTTTTAGCACATGTCCATAGAGAACAATATCTAAAGACAATTTGTTTTATGGACATCATATTACGAATCCAATAATCTATGACACAACCAACAACGTATAGAGATAGTAACAAAGAACAATACTTAAGTATTAAGGAAATCATACATGAAAATTTAAAAGTTAAAGAAATGATCAATGATTCATTCGAAAAAATATTATATTCATCAAATAGTCATTTTAGTCTAATTCTGTAATCCTACAGATGTTTCTTCATTTTTCAATTATCACACCACAAAAATAAATGTTGATCGAAAATGAATAGCAATAACCTGTTTCATTAGCTATCATTAGAATTATCTATTGTAATGTATTTCGGGTTGGGTTGGGTCGAACCGAAGAAAAAAATAAAAACCCCAAACCAACCCAATAGCATTCGGGTTGGGTAAAAAACCAACCTAATATTTTTGGTTTCAACTGGTTGGGTTATTTTGGGTTAGTTCGGTTTGGGTTTTGGGTTGGTTCGGGTTTATTGGGTTTTTCGCTCGGCCCTATTTCAAATTCAAATTTTTGAGGGTCAAAAAGTAAAAAGTGGTCAACACTTATTCTACATATCCCAATCTTCCAACTTTACCTTTATCACTTTCCACCTCATCAATCCTCTCCTCTCTAAATCCACCAATCACCAAATTTCTCAAATTCAAACTCATTTTCACTTCCCTATCTTTTTCCCTTATCCTTTAATTATTTAAACCCCTCTTTTACCTACATTTCTACCACACCCATTTCATAAATTTCTAACCATCTATCATTTCTACTCTTATCATTATTTCTCTATCATTTTTCTAAACCCATCACATTCTAAACCTCCATATTTTCTTCTCCAAACACCCAATTTATGTAGAAAAGTTGTGGTGATGCTATCTTAGCTAATTTATACCATTTTTTACCCAAATTTATTCACTGTCTATCTTTTTCCAAATTTTATAAATTGAAATGAAGCCATTTCTCATTCAATTTGGTTCTTAAAATTCTGGAAATTACACATTTCGGGCTGTTCAAGGTGTCAATTAGCAAAACGAGCTGAGGCGAGCCAGGACTGGGTAACTCGCCCCCAGCAAAACCCTGGCTTGCCCCCTGCGAGTCCATTTCGAGCCAGAAACTGAGTTGGGGTGCTTCTCTAGCGTAGCAGGATGAATCGGAACAATCGTAGTAGAAGGAATCAACCACAGATTCATCGGGCTGGAGCGCAAGTTCTTGATGGTGACGCTATACCGGTAATTGACGGGGTGCCGTAATTTGTTAGCCCCATGGTATACGAGGCATTTCGTACCCATTGGAGCAATGCAACGGTGCATCAAGGAAGAGGCGTAGATCTTGAGAATTGCAGGGAGCTCGTTAGAGATCTTATTGCTTATCATAATTGGGAGTACGTGGCCGAGCCGCCTACTCGTTGTAACGGGTCCATGGTAAAGGAATTCTATGCTTATTTTGAGGTGCATCCCCATTCCCACACTGCCACGGTTAGAGGCCGCACGTTTGCTATGTCACCTACCACTATCAATAATTATTTTAATTTGGATGATTTAGTGGATCACCCGGAGGAATTTACAAATGTGTATGACCATTCTGACGCACTGTTGGCGGAAATCGGTGATCACTTCGATATCGAGTGGCATGTAAGTCGATATGCTCGAAATTTTCAAGAGGCCACATTCTCCACTTGGGAAGACAAGTTTTTACACCGGTTTATTTGTTCCGATATACTTCCATCCGGCCATACCTCCACAATTTATGACTATCATGCTGCCTTGATGTATTGGTTGTGGTTAGAGCGACCAGTAGACTTGGGCACAGTCATACGAGGAAACATGACCGAGGTAGCCAGGAAGCAAAGGACCGTTCTGCCTTACGGTTCTATGATTTCAACTCTTGCAATAACGGCTGGCTGCCAAGAGTTAGGGGCCGATATGTATGTTGACCCGGAAACTCCTTTGTCGAGAGCATCTGTTCCGGCCCTCACCAATGCCAACCCACATCCACGGCCACCCCCTCGACCCCGCCAAGCTAGGAATAATGGTGAAGGCAATGCCGCCGGACGAGGGCGAGACTTGGAGCAACTATTTGCTCCTATCAATGGAATGGAGCGGACAGTGGCTGAGACCCATCACATGGTCGGGAGGATTGTGAGAAATATGGATGGAGATGATGTTTCTAGGACCCGACGTGAACGTCGGCCTTCACCACCACCTGGTTTTGAGGGTCAGGAGCCCTCTCCTTATCGTATCCCTCCGGGTTTTGGACGATCTTTTGGTGGAGGCGATTGATTGTATCTTTATATTTCTCTACTAGTATGTTTTCCTTTGTATCGAGACTGTTGTCGTATTTTCTGAATAATAATGTTGTACTAAAAACAAGTCAGGATTAGTGGTTTTAATGTTCAAATATATAATTGTAGTGAGGACTTAAAAATGTTTAAGGTTTAGTGTATTCCTTTTACTGTCCCTTTTATTCGATTATTACTTTTTATGGGCTAACGCTGTAACGAGTTTCGAGCTTTGTTGAAGAATTATTTTGCAGTGATATACTACTTGTTCGATCTATGGTTTGTTGACATGCCCCGAAGTTCCATGACGTGCTTGGATTACGTCTGCATGCTGCATCTTACTTGAGAGCCGTTTCCAGAGCTAAGTCTTTTTCTTAAATTCTCATTTTTTTTCTTTGTCATTGGGGACAATGCCATGTTTAAGTGAGGGGTAGGAGACTTAGCTATTATATGTGTGAAAAAGAAACCGGTGGAAATTGAAACAAATGAGAATAAAGACAAATTAATAATCTCGTACCCTTAGAATTGTGAGTTCCTAGCTGTGAATTAATAAGAAAGGAACCGAGTGCATGAGTACATGATCATTTTATACTTATGTGAATGAAAATTTAAGGATATTCATGCCGACTGTTGCAAGTAGTTATTTATTATTCGATTACTCAATCTTTGAATCGACTTTTACCGCACGAATTAAAATAACTACAGGATTATGTGTACATTGCGTAGATGATTGGTTATGTGAACTTAGTGTCGATGTTTATCTGCTGATGTATTCCTATATTCTGGCCATCAAAGTGGAGTAGTAAGCTTGAGAATTATCTGTGTTTTAACAATGCATTAAACACTGGGCTTGTAGTAAAATACCAAAGTAGCCCCGCGCTTATGGTAATATTCAATGCTATTGACTAGTCCGTGAGAGGAGGAATCTTGCAATGCATACTTTACTTTTAAAGCAAGTTTCTTTCTTGGGAGGTGTTAATGCTTGAAATTATGAAAATGCGAAGAAATTCATTTAAGAAGCTTTGAGTATTTCTCGGCCTCCAAGTCCAAAAACCTCTTGGATAACGCTCTTTTTCTTATTGCACCATGTATTTACCCATGCGAGGCTTAAGAAGTGGGAATACTGATGTTGGTAGGTTGAGATTGCGAAGTTAGCATAAACTCTAATCTCGCCACGATTATATAAAACTGAATGCACATGCACACATCACTTTGATTCATAGCGAGTAGCGAATAATGGATACCTTATGAGCATAACTGGTATGAGTTGACTCAAGTTTCTTGTGTAAGTATGATTTGACCATTGGAAATTGTTATCTTGGGGAATGGCTTATTGATGCTTTGTTCGGGACGATCAAAGTCTAAGTGGGGGGTAGTTGATGACGGTCAAATTATACCCATAAAAGTCATCAACGTTATCCTTAAATCGAGCTTAATAATATATATTTTATAGTAAATCACATGTTTATAATGTTTATTTAATGTTATGTGGTTTATAGAATATAATTTGGTATTTATCTATTTTATTATTAAAATATGATTTCTTGTGTGATAATTATTGATTT
>CM047814.1:24521433-24653569 GCA_026214975.1 Gentiana macrophylla
ATATGGAATTTCAAAATCAAGGTTATTCACGACTATAAATAGATGGCATTGACAGACAAACAAAAATAACGATCTGAAAAGAAAAATCAAGCAGAAGCTCTGTCAATTCAAAAAGCCTTCTCTGAACTTACAAGGATACATCCAGTGATCAACTCAGACATCAGAGCTACAAAGTCATATTCAGCACGGAGATTGATCAAGCAAGTTGTGAATCACATTCACATCAATCTGAAGCAACTGAATCAGAGGCAATCTGAGAAGGAGTTGAGTCTGATGATAGCCGTTGAAGGATTTTGATCTCAATGAGCGACAAAGGAGACTGAATCATCAAGCCGCATTGCAGATCAAGGAGTGATAGTCTTGTAGATTGTGAAGCTTGGGAAGCCAAGACAATCATACTATTGTATCTGTGAAAACAATAGTGAATTCCTCCAATCATCACAGGAGAAAAGTGGATTAAGGGATTACACCACCTTGAACCACTATAAGCCTTGTGTCAATTTACTTTCTGCAATTTACTTTACAACATTTACTTAAATTGCCTAGATCATAACTTATATCTGTGACTGCCTAAACTGATTTGAAAACAACATAGTAAGAAGGGATTTATCCGCTGCCCAAAAGCTTTTAAACATAAGAAAAATTTTTGAAACTCCACTATAGCCATTCACCCCCCCTCTGACTATAGTTTCACCCTTCTCTTTGACCAACAATTGGTATCAGAGCAGTGTTCCTAGTATCAGAACCTGTTCGGATCTAATTTCTGGTAACAAGGAGATCACATATTTTCAAAGTAGTTTTCAAATCTGAGCTTTCCATTCATTCACATATAGATCTATTATTTTCAACTTATGGATTCATCAAACTTTTTGTCAAAAGTACCTGTTTTTAATGTTAATAATTTTGATGAATATTAAATAAGAATGCTGTCTCATCTTGCAGCAACTCATGAAGAGATGCTGGATGTAATCAATGATGGACCAATCATAATCACTACTGTGGTAGGCACAGGAGCAGATCAAGGGAAGGAAATTGATAAACCTAAAAAGGATTGGACCAAGGATGACAGGAGAAAAGCAAATCTGGACTTTGTTGCAAAAGACATGATCTTGAAAACCCTAAATAGCAACATGTTCATGAGAATCAAAGATCGCAAAACAAAGAAAGGAGATGTGGGACAAGCTATCATTGATAAATGAAGGATCTCAAGCGATTAAAGAAAACAAATTATCTCACAGCAAAACGTAAATTTGAAAATTTCAAAATGAAGACTGGTGAATCCATTGATCAAATGGACAATGATTCTCCAAATCATCATGAACTGCAATGACTTGGACACACATATCCCGAAAGAAGTATGCTTGAAGATCTTGAGAGGACTACCTGAAGATGGAAGATAATAACATCGATGTCGAGAGGAACAACAAATCTTACAAGCCTGAGACACTCTGACCCTGATGTCCCAATTAAAAGCTCATGAATTCGAATTGAACGGTGAAGATGGTGCTCCGTCAGAGACTCAAAAAACCACTGCACTGATTGCACCCCAGCAAAGTAACTTTGCTGATTGTATCAGCAAAGAGACACATGAACTTAAAGAACAGGTAGCTTTATTAGTTAAACGTTTTGACAGGTTTAGTAAAAAGAAGCCATTCAAAGGAAACTCATCATCAAACAAGAGGTCAAGCTCAAACAAGGACATGAAGAAGAAAGATGATGAATACAGATGCTTCAACTGCAACAAGAAAGGCCACTTCAAGGCTGATTGCCCTGAAGAAAACGATAAAGATGATAAGAAGAAGCACAAGCCATTTGAAAAGAGAAAAAGCAAAAAGGCACTCAAGGCTGAATCCAGCAGTGAAAAGAATGAAGAATCATCTGATAATGATTCAGATGATAGTGATGAAGAAGACAGCTCAGAAAATGAAAAGGTATTCCTATGTCTCATGACCAAAGAAGTAAATGAAGATGAAGGTGACAGCTCAGACACTGATTTATGTCTAATGACCAAAGAATCAAATGAAACTGAGGTAACATCTAGCTCTCACACTTCATCTAATGCATCCACATCTGACATTGCACAATCTTCTGCTCTCCCATTAGATACAGCAGACCTAGTCCAAAATCTCATGACTAAATTTGATGAAATTGAAATGAATCATGAAATTCTGGAAAAGGAATGCAAGGATCTAAGAAAAGAGAATAAGAGATTAAAGAAATAACTGGATGAAGTAAAAGCTGAATTAACTAGTAAGGAGACCCACTTAATTGATCAACAATAAGCAGATGATCATACATTTGTTATTGACAGATCAGTTAAGAAAATCTCCCCACCAGTAAAGGTAACCACTACACCACTAAATGCACCAGCTTACAAACCCTCAAAAAGGTATGGATCCAGATCTGGTCTTGGCTACAACAGTCAGGATGAGAGTAGGAATAATGGTCAACACAATTCTAAATTCAGGACCAACAATGGACCAATATTTAGAAAGGGACAGACCATAGTTCCAACAAATCATCCCGCTCCGGTGAAGTCAAAACCTGGTGCAGTGAAACAGCAAACTAAATCCGCATTCCAATCAACCAAAAACAAAAGTCTTCTGAAAGGTAAATGAAGACTTTACTCTTCAGAGGATGATTGGAATGTTGCACCTCCAAAATACAAGAAGAAACCATTCCATAATATGCATCATGTGTTCAAGAAAAACCAATCTAGATATGTTCCTAGACATATGAAGCAAGAAAGGTTTCCCACTGCATATTGGAAAGTAAAGAAGGATGTAAATGCACCAAAAGGTAGAGAAAAGTATCAGAATACCTTCAGCAAAAATATTAGAAGCTATTCTGCCATGCCGTATACATATGAAGTTGATGACTTCAATTATCCAAAAAGAAGAACTTTTGGATATACACTTGGTATGGGAGGCATGATCACTATGAGTATGGACCCAAACAAGTTGGGTACCTAAACTTAATTAATTTGTTTTATAGGATGTCTGGTACATAGACAGTGGATGTTCCAGACACATGACAGGAAATAAGAAATGGCTCACTGACTACAAACCTTTTGATGGACCTAAAGTCACATTTGGAGGCAAAGAAAACCCTGGCAAGATTAAGGGGGAAGGCACAATACTCAAGAACAATTTGAAGATTCAAAATGTAGCATATGTTAGAGGACTTAATTTCAATCTGATGAGCACCAGTCAATTCTGTGACAAAGGCTACAATGTACATTTCAGTAAGGAAGGATGCAAAGTGATTCACAGCCAAACCGACACAGTAGTTCTTGCAGGAAGAAGACAAGACAACATGTATGTGGTGGATTGGAAAACAGCCAAGGCAGAAACATGTCTGCTTGTCAAAAGTAAACAATCAACCAGCTGGATTTGGCACAGAAGTTAAATCACTTGAATTTAAAGACCATTAACAAACATTCAAAGAACAAGTTAGTTGAAGGTCTGCCCGAGATCACATTCAAGAAAGAAAGTCTATGTGATGCATGTCAGAAAGGAAAACAAATCAAAAGTTCATTCAAGTCAAAGCCTTATCAATCTACAACAAGATTTTTACATCTGTTACACATGGACCTGTTTGGACCAAATCCACCATGAAGTGTAAGTGGTAAGAAATACACCCTAGTAGTGGTGGATGACTTTTCAAAATACACTGTTAAGGCCATATTTATATGATTATTAAAGGTTTATTTCATTATTATTTTCCCCACATTTGCATAATTTACATGAGAATTAAGGGTTTAAGTGTAATTATTTAGTAATGATGATTTTAATATGGTTATTTGCAAAATTGGTGATTTTAAGTGTTGATTTAATGAAATTATTATTATTTGGATTTTATTACATTTTTGCAATGTTTATTTATCATTTAGGAGGCTTAATTTCGAGTGCATAAAGTGGATAAATGAAGCTCAAGTCGAATTATAAAAGATAGAGTTGGAATTGGCTTGAAGAAATTGGATAAAGATGAAGAAATCCGATCCTAAGCAGTTCAAACGAGCGTCCGTGCAGCGTCCATTCCAGACGGGCGTTTGATAAAGTGGACGAGCGGCCGGAATTGTATTTTACATTCAGAGTGTTCGGACGGAGGACGAACGAGCGTTTACTCAGCGTCCAGGCATTCTGGACGGGCGTCCGGATATTCAGACGAGCGTCCGTTGCCGACTCAACCCTAGCCGACATCAAACTCTATATATAGCAGCAGCCTCTCAACCCTAATGGATACCACATAATTGAGATCGCGATTTTACACCAAAAAGCTGCGGCCACAAGCCTTTTTACACAGAGATGAACTTCTCCAATCCAACAATCATCTTCAACATGATTGTTGGCTAAATACCTTGCAGTGAGTCGACGGAGGAAGCCTATCAACCACACAACCAACTAGAGGAGTTCGATGCTTTACGTTTAGTGAGTTTATTTCATAGTTTTTCATTACTTTGGATCTGTTTTGTATTGCTTAAGTTTTATTGAATTAAGATTTGATGAAACGATCTATGTTTAATTTATGCTTGAATAAATTTGTGAAGATATGTTTATTTGAGTTCTCTTTTATTCAAAGTAATGCATCTAATTATGTTTTAAGAGATTATGCATGATTAGTTGAGTAAGAGTTTGGAAACAATCTTGTGATTGAGTTTTGATTGCTGTTTAGTTTGTTTGAAAAGATAAACGAAACCCTAGAATTTGGTTGAAGGAATTTAATTGAATTCGTGAATAAATCACTACTAAAAGCTATGTCTTTTTAATCACCGTCTAGTTGGATTGTTGGTTGATAGGTGGAATCTAGTCGCCTTGCTGTGTTTTCCTTTAATTGTTTGAATTAAATCGTTTGCATAAGCTTAGTTTAAGTTTTAGTTTTTTAAAACCTTTAGATTTCCTGCAACTTTTCTGCAATTTTCTGTTCTGATCGTAGATGGACGCTTCGTCCGCAATAGCGAACGCCCGTCCGTTAGCTTTAGTTTCAGACGCTTCGTTCACTTTAGTGAACGCCGTCTATCTTTCTGTTTTAAAGTATTTTTTGCTTGTTTTTATTCTTGTTTTAGTTTCAATTCTTAGGTTTAGGTTTTAGTTAGCTTCAGCCTTAATTTAGATAGATAACTGTGACATAATCGATATAGAATTTGTGCTAGAATCCGATAAACATTCCATTCCCTTAGGACGACCCGTTAACATCCTATACTACGATCCTTATATTTGGGGTGTTTCGGTTATAAATTTAAAACGTGTTTTTACCGAACAAGTTTTTGGCGCCGTTGCCGGGGAATCGGTTTCGGTTGTCAGATTCTTTTAGGTATAAATTTTTATATTGATTCTAATTTTAATTCGTAGTTTTTAATTTTAGGATTACATTTATTACTGTTTTATTTTATTTGATTATTTTCCTTACTTTTTTATAGCTTAGATCTGTTTCCGTAATTATAGATTTGTTTTATTTTGTTTCCATAAGTCTTTTCTGCTCTTATTTTTTATCTCGGTTTTAATTTCTGGTAACCTTAGTTCTTAGATTTTCGAAGTCTGGACGAGCGTTCGTTAACTTGAACGCCCGTCCACTTCAATCTGTCTTCGGAACGACCGTTCACTAACCTGAACGAGCGTTCGGCCCTGAACGAACGTCCACTAATACTGGACGCCAGTTCAGTCTTTTCAATCATCACTTCTTCTCTTTTCTTCTCTTCTCTTCTCTCTTTTCTCTTTCTAAACCTTTTCTAATCAACCCCAAGGGTTGATTTCTTCCTTTCCTTTCTTCTGGTTTATGCAAGCGAGAAGTAAGAAGGACTTCGATCTTTGATCCCGAGCCCGAACGATCTATCCTTAGAAGAAGGCTTCTCCTGATTTGGACAAAATGGCGGATCAAGATCCACCAATTCCAAATCCCGATCCCCAAGCTCGCTTAAATTTAATTGCGCAGCAGATGCAAGCTCTGCGAAGAATAAAGAGAATCGACAAGTCGGGCATAAATCAACAACTCCAAAATTTCGCCAAAAACAAATTTAATCAATCGAACCAGACCCCTACACCCCATATCTTAATCAAGATTTTCTCGAGGGCATAGACTCTATTCGTCCCTCCCGATATGGGAGGAGCGAATTTCGATCTAAAGAACGGAGTGGTTGCACTAGTTCGAATGCTCTTTCCATGGTATCACATGGAAGATCCACACGACTTCCTATCCACATTCGCATAAATCATGAAGCGGGCCATTATCCTGGTGTTGATTCAGAGATCGTAAAGTTGAAGCTATTTCCTTTTGCTTTAAAGGGTGAAGCAAGTCGATGGTTTAAGTCATTAGCACATCATTCCCTTCATACATGGAATGATGTCAAAAGAGCCTTCGCTCTCAAGTGGGTTTCACCAGGCAAAATTATGGAGATGAAACGGGAAATAGCTACGTTTGAGCGGATGGAGGCGAGAGTGTTGGTAAAGCTTGGGAGAGATTGAACCTTTTAATGAGGAAATGCCCCAATCACGGATATGACAGACATGAGTTGTTGGAACTATTTTACGTAGGAGTCTCTCAACCTAATAGAGATTATCTTGACTCCACACACTCATGGATCCTTCTTAGGGGAGGTGATGAGATCGCTTACTGAGTGGTCGAGACCATCGCCAAGAACAATATGTGGTCGACTCCCAAGAAGACCAATGTCACAAGAAAGAAGGCATCTGCAGTAATCCCGATACACACCGTTGGTTGCTCGGATGGAATTGATAAGCAAGCAAATGGCCAATCTTCAGCGCAGATCTTATGATCCGGGAATGCAGGCGGGGAGAGATGACGGAAGAAGTAAATCTAATGGATAATCAAAACCAACCTTCCGAACTTCAACCGAACTAACTACTCAGATTTCAAAGACAAAACTTCAATCAAGCCAAGTTACCACCGGCCCTTCAAATTCGAATTCTTTCAACTCGAACAATCAAAGAACAGCTTCGTAACTCCCAAAGGCCTCAAGGTGGCTGGAATCAACCTCGTAACAACAATCATACCACCTCATGTGTCCTCTCGGACAAATTCGATGAGTCGGTAGACATGGTGAAGACCTTGTCTACTAGCGTTAAAGCAATTGAGAGACAAGTTGGTCGATAAGCGGACCCGACAAGCAAGCGGACCTCACGGTAAACTCCCGAGTTATACCGAGAGAAATCCAAAGTCGATGTGAATGTTTGCACCGCCATTACACCTCAAAGTGGGAGTATGGACAAGAAGAAGAGATGAATGAAGTAACTTTGAGAAGTGGTAAGAAGGCTGGACCCGGAAAAGTGTCGGGAAACGAGTAGCCCCTCCTGACGCCATAAGTTCAGGAGGGGGAAATCAGAACTCTAGAGCCGAAGAAAGCAACGATGAGGAGCTCAGTGATAATTCTTCGGGAGACGACAATGATTCTGATGATGAGGAAAGAAAGGAAAGTCAAGGGGCGGTACCCCTGACTAAGAAAAAGGAAGAAAAATTCGTGAGGTGGAAAGATAAGGAGGATGAGGCAATAAAGAATCAAACCACAAAGAATGATAAAGCTCTTCCTTATCCACCTAAAAGGAAAGAGAAAGCCCTCACTAAAGACAAGCAGTATGATGGAGTGAGGAGGATGCTTAGAGACACTCAAGTTAGTATGCCCTTAGCCGAGGTATTAACTGAAATGCCTAAATGCTCTAAGTATCTAAAAGAATTCTGTGGGAGTAAGAGAAAGCTTCAGGGGATGGCTGAAGAAGTGCTACGCGAAGATTGCGCGATGGTTTCACAGAAAGTTGCTGTTAAGCGAGGTGACCCTGGCAGACCTTCAATCTCCTGTGAGATCGAAGGCCACCTGTTCGAAAATGTCTTATGCGACTCAGGGGTCTCCATTAATGTGATGCCATTAAACGTATGCAAAAAGCTCGGGCTAGATAAAAGGATGCGGGAACGCCCTATTTCTCTTCAGATGGTAGATAGATCTAGCCGGTCTGCAGCCGGTTGTGTAGCTAATGTTCTCCTTCAAGTTGAACATTTAGTCTTTCCTACCGACTGGGTCATTCTAGACTATCCACCTGACAAGGAGATGCCTCTAATTCTAGGCCGAACCTTTTTAGACACTTCTAATGCTCTCATCGACTTTAGCAAAGGACAGATCACTCTTAGAGTCGATGACACATCCATTACCTTCACACAAGGGACATATCCTGAAAGAGCCGTAATTAATGAAATATCGTTTGTTGAAGCAATTTACGAGGATGGAAAAGATGCCTACTCTGAAGAAGCAGAGGAGTTGACAGAGATAGGTGTTTTTGAAGTCATGGACATTGAGGACTCAGCTGACTGCAGACCACCTTCTAATTCATTGCAGGCAGTAGTCATTGACGAGTCGTCTGCACTCGTTCATACTGAGCCTGGGTTAGAAGCATGGAGATTCCCAGCAACAAACGATGAATTTAAAGGACTGAGTCAGGAAGACTTCATCTCTGGTGAAGAAGAAGCTCTGATGGGTAGTTGGGACGAGGTAGAATTTTGGAAAGAAACTGCCCATTGGGAAGTAGATGACTGGGAGGAGCTAGCAGAAGAGCTTAAAGACGAAGAGTTAAGAAAAATGGTCGAACACAAGAAAAAGGAAGCAAGGGTTGACAGAAGAATTCCTATGGATGATTTGGTCCAGTACCTTTCTGGGGTTACACCTCGGAAAGATGAGTTGTTCTTTAGTCAACCCCTCCAAGCTCACAAAGAGAAAGGTGGCCCTTTAAAGTCAAGTATTGAGCAACCACCTACTGATTTAGAGCTCAAACCACTTCCTAAACACCTTAAGTATATCTTTCTTAAGGATGGAGACAAATTGCCTTTGATCATTTCTTCGAAACTCGATCCTGAGCAAGAAGCACAGCTGATAGAAGTGCTTAAGAAGAACATCCTCGCGTTCGGATGGCAAGTGGGTGATATCAGAGGAATCAGCCCAGATGTATGCATGCATAAGATCCGAACGGAGGAGGGAGCTAAAAAGGTAAGACAACCTCAGCGAAGGCTGAATCCGCATATGCAGGAGGTTGTTAAGAAGGAAGTTATAAAGTGGCTTGATATGGGAATTATTTATGCCATAGCTGATAGCGAGTGGGTTAGCCCTACTCAAGTTGTGCCAAAGAAGGGCGGAATCACGGTTGAAAAGAATGAAAAAGGGGAGGAAGTTGCCTTACGTCTTGTTACTGGCTACAGGGTCTGTATTGACTATCGTAGACTTAACGAGGTGACTGCCAAGGACCACTTTCCCCTACCCTTCATTGACCAGCTTATCGAAAGACTGAGTGGTCACAAGTATTACTGTTTCCTCGATGGATACTCTGGTTATTTCCAGATAGCCATCGATCCCAATGACCAGGAAAAGACCATATTTACCTGTCCATCTGGTACTTTTGCGTTCCGCAGAATGCCATTCGGCTTATGCAATGCACCCGCGACTTTTCAACGGTGCATGTTAGCCATTTTTGATGGACTTGTGGAGCAATGCATGGAGGTCTTCATGGATGACTTCTCAGTCTACGGCGACAGCTTTGATGAAATCTTAAGGAATCTAGATATGGTACTCCAACGTTGTGTTGAGAAAAATCTTGTGCTTAACTGGGAGAAATGCCATTTTCTAGTTGAAGAAGGGATTGTCTTGGGACACAAGCTGTCCAGTGCTGGTATCCAAGTTGATAAGGCTAAGGTTGAAGCCATTGAAAAGATGACGTACCCTAAGACTGTGAAGGAGGTACGAGGTTTTCTAGGCCACGTTGGCTTCTACAGGCGTTTTATTAGAGATTTTTCTACTATTGCCAAGCCTTTATCAAATCTTTTGAAGGAAGATGTTGATTTCTTGTTCGATGCGAAGTGTAAAGAAGCTTTCAATTGTCTGAAAGACAAGCTTATCAGTGCCCCTATTTTAGTAGCCCCTGACTGGACCAAACCTTTTCAGTTAATGTGCGATGCCTCTAATTACGCCGTGGCGCAGCTTTAGGTCAAAGAGTTGATAAAAGGTTCAGCCCATTTATTATCTGAGTCGCACCTTGAACCCGGCTCAATGCAATTATACCACAACTGAGAAGGAATTCTTAGCTGTTGTTTTTGCCATTGACAAGTTTAGAAGTTATCTTCTGGGGTCTCAAGTTGTTGTTTGGACCGATCATGCAGCCTTGCGCTACCTTATGGATAAAGCAGACGCTAAACCAAGGTTACTTCGATGGATTCTGATTTTACAAGAGTTTGACCTTGTGATTAAAGATAAGAAAGGTAGTGAGAATACTGTGGCTGATCATTTATCTCGCTTAGTAAATGAGGGTGCAGAGAATCACAATGATATAGGCATTGATTTTCCAACCGAGCAATTGATGAAGCTTGAAACGGTTAGGCCATGGTATGCTGATTACGTCAATTATTTGGCAAGTGGTCATTTAGAAGACATGACGTATCAGGAGAAGAAAAAGTTCTTTTCTGATCTTAAATATCTCGTATGGGAAGATCCTTACTTGTTCAGGGTTTGTAAAGACGGGTTGCTTCGACGGTGTGTTCCTGAGCATGAGCAGTGGGATATTATAGAACAATGCCACAGCGGTCCCACTGGAGGTCATTATGGAACACCAAAGACGGTTGCAAAGATCCTTCAAGCTGGATTCTACTGGCCGACTCTGTTTAAAGATGCAGAAGCCTTTTGTAAAGGTTGTGATAGGTGCCGAGAATCAAGGCGAGCAAAGTGGGATGGAAATGCCACTTAAACCTATTCTTGAATGCGAAGTTTTCGACGTTTGGGGCATAGATTTTATGGGACCCTTTCCATCTTCATGCGGTAATAAATATATCCTCGTCTGCAGTATTAACTATGTTTCCAAGTGGGTTGAAGCCATAGCTACCCAAACTAATGATCATAAAGTCGTGAAGAAATTCTTGCAAAAGAATATCTTTACTCGATTCGGCTGTCCGAGAGCACTCATTAGTGATGAAGGTACTCACTTTTGCAATGCGCCACTTGATAAAATCCTTGAAAGATATGGTGTCAAGCACAAAGTTGGTACACCATATCATCCCCAAACCAGTGGCCAAGTCGAGGTAAGCAACCAGAGCTTGAAAAGAATTTTAGAAGACCGTGAACAATTATCGATCTAATTGGAGTCTTAAGTTGGATGACGCGTTGTGGGCTTATCGTCTCGCATTCAAGACCCGATGGGCACGTCACCCTTCCAAATGGTCTATGGCAAAGCTTGTCATTTACATCGTCGAATCGAACACAGAGCTTTTTGGGCAATTAAATTCTTAAATTTTGATAGCCAACTCTGTGGGGAGAAACGGCTATTACAGTTGAACGAGCTCGACGAATTCAGACTCAGAGCATACGAGAATGCTAAGCTTAGTAAGGAAAGGACAAAGATACTCCATGACGCTAAGATCAAGGACCGAGAATTCAAAGATGGTGAGATGGCTTTACTCTATAACACTAGACTTCATTTGTTTCCAGGTAAACTCAAGTCTAGATGGTCTGGTCCCTTTGAGATTCTCGAGGTTAATCCTAGTGGAGTAATTACTCTGAACGGGTATGGTAATCAAGCTTTTAAAGTGAATGGCCATCGACTTAAGAAATATTTTGGGCAACCAAAGGAAAAGCTGAGACTCTCTATTTCCGGAGAAGAGATGAGAGTCTGGATGTCCCGATTTGTGAAGAGATTCCATCTTATTTCTTTGAGTCGATGATGATGACATTCCTCCTCTACTGTGAGGAACCTTCTCTTGAGACTCCTGAGAATGTTAGCACACCTATGCCGATCGTCCGCCAGAACAAGAAGAAGAGAGTCAGTGTAGTTTGGAGAGAAAAGTTTAATAATCTTATTGCTCACTTGACTTGTTGTTGTGGTGAAAATCATTTCCGCCCCAGTGCTCCTGATTCTGATACTGAGGTGGCGGCTGTTAAACCGAAGTGGCCCGATCCGGGTTGATCTTTTGAAATTTGTGTCAAGCTATTGACATTAAAAGAGCGCTCCTAGGAGGCAACCTAGTTTTCTTTATTCGTTTCCTTTTCTTAGGTTGTTTTGTTTTATTGTTTTAGACATTAGTTGATTTTGTGTTGATGGTTATTCCTCCTACATTCATTGTGAGTGTTTTGTGTTATGTGTTGCTCATATACCCCGTGTACCCCGAGATTATATGGTATGTCGAGTGTTGCAGAAACTTTTGAGCAGGTTCGCGAGCTTTTATGTCCAGTGTTGTCTATTCGAGTTGCAGCGGTTCGTTCATGCTCCTGCCTGACCTCTGCCAACTTTCATCCGACAACCACTGTTGAAACCAGCTAAGTTTTCTTTTTCTTTTATTCTGCACATTCTGAGGACATAATGTGATTTAAGTGTGGGGGGGGGTAGCATGGGTATGTTTTCATGCTATATCTGGTAGTATGTGTTAAATTTCTGTATGTTTTCATGCTATATCTGGTAATATGTGTTAAATTTCTGCGAAATTTAAAATTTTTTGTAAATCTCGAGCATGTAATTAGAACTAGATGCTTGCTAGTTGTAGTTTTCTAACGATGATAGTATGTGACTTAGTGAGATAATTATAGCACGTCTTTACTTTTATGGGGACAGTATTCATTTTGCACTCACGAAAGCCTTTGATATTGAAGCAAGATTTTTGTAGTATATCCTTTCATTATTTTGATGATTTATCTTAGGAAGGTCAGTATAGTAACACCTTAGTTAGACCATGTACTGTGAATATCATGAAGTTTGAATGTGATAGGTGAGATGTAACTTATGTCTTTAAAAAGTGAATGAATAAATAAGTAGTGAATTATTAATGAATACGTTTGTCGGAAGCGGTCGATGATTTGAGTGAGGTAGGGTATACCACGTATGTCCTAGACCACTATGATGGCCAAAAGCTCACGACAGTCAGTTTATAGCTACCTTATGATTTGAGTAGGTAGGGGATTATCACGAAATGTCCTATTCTACTATGATGGGTAAAAGCTTATTCTGATATGCGTCAAATTTTGAAAATTTTGAAAATGATGAATACAAATAAAGTGAAGTCTTTGTTATCATGGATCTTATACCCAGTAGAACCGCATGATATGCTGTAGGGATTATCCTACTGAGTGCGTGGGAAGGCTTTGAGTGGAGCTATTACTGTCTGTACTTAGGATAGTCATTGGAATTTCTGAGAGGATATTTCTTTGAAAGGTTTGCTAGATTGAGAATGGCTTGTCACACTTACACCGAATCTATCTCTGTGTTGGTATCATTTGCTATAGTTGTTGTATCTTTTGTTACGTGAGTTAGAGATCTATGTGGATTATTTATAAAGTTGAGCTATAGTTTTGATTGTTTTGTCCGAGGACGTACAAAAAGTTAAGTGTGGGGGTGTTGTTAAGGCCATATTTATATGATTATTAAAGGTTTATTTCATTATTATTTTCCCCACATTTGCCTAATTTACATGAGAATTAAGGGTTTAAGTGTAATTATTTAGTAATGATGATTTTAATATGGTTATTTGCAAAATTGGTGATTTTAAGTGTTGATTTAATGAAATTATTATTATTTGGATTTTATTACATTTTTGCAATGTTTATTTATCATTTAGGAGGCTTAATTTCGAGTGCATAAAGTGGATAAATGAAGCTCAAGTCGAATTATAAAAGATAGAGTTGGAATTGGCTTGAAGAAATTGGATAAATGTCCCGGATTTTATCAATACAAAATAACAAGTAATAAACCGGTTAACCTCAAGTGCAAGGATCGTAGTATGGAGGCTAATGCCGGGTCGATCTTACGGGGAACTAGACGAATGTGAATCCTAGCTTTTGTTTTCAACTAAACTATTGTCACGAAACTAACCTAACGAACAACTAACCTAAACAAATATGCATAAAATAACTAGACAGAGGAGATTAATCCAATGCTAGGAAAGATTGAAAGCGATAAAAATAAACTAAAAGTGCGATTAAAAGTAAACTAAAGCTAAACAATTCAAGTTTTAAGGATTTAAATCAAGTATAACGAATGAACAAGCAATTGATCCACCTATCCTATCAACATTCACTTCTAATCCGGATTATTTCGTGATCTCTACTCAAGTCGTGATTCACCTAATCGAAGGCATAAACTCCTACTCTCGTAGACGAGTTCGTTTTCTAATCTTTTATCTTTCGATGTTAAAGATTACGTCTTTCTAACCTAGGCGTGAAA
Source organism: Gentiana macrophylla (assembly GCA_026214975.1). Taxonomy (NCBI): domain Eukaryota; kingdom Viridiplantae; phylum Streptophyta; class Magnoliopsida; order Gentianales; family Gentianaceae; genus Gentiana; species Gentiana macrophylla. The sequence goes on from CM047814.1 coordinate 24,535,623, forward strand.
TCTTTCAATTTCTAATCTAGAGATTCAATCTAATAACTTTCGTTGTGATTAGATTAAAGGTCTAAACTTTTATCATGGTGTTCTAAGGTTAACATGACTTTCATCAAGCAAACAATAAACAAAAGCACGGATCTTTCGATATAGCATGCAATCAACATATAAAAACATGATAAAAGTAACAACTTTAATAGATACTCACAAAATAATCACGAACTAGAGATCAAATCGTTGAAACGGACGGCTTCACAACGCTTGTTCAAGGAGGATTTAGCCTCCTAGCATCCTTATTGCAAACTCGAATTGATGGAATAAAGAACATAAATCTAACTATCTAATCTAGATGTTTTATTGCATAAAAACTGGAAAATAAAGGAGTAAAAACGCAGCCAAGCTGCTCCCTAGGGTTTAGGGTTCGAAATTATATCTTTAGGGTGAAAGAAATCCGCTGCTTATATAGAGTTTCAATGTCGGCCGCTACAAGAATCGCTCCGGACGCCCGTTTGAAGATTCCGGACGCTCGTCCGCTATTTTCAGCAACAGCGTCCAAACTTGTAACGCTCATATCTCGGGCCTCGTAAGTCGGAATGGAGTGATTCAAAATCCTGTAGAATCCTCTCTTCAAGCCCTACAACTCCTCTCTTGAGGTCCAGAGTCAAATCGGTTGTTATCATATCAAGAACTGCGTTGGAAGTTCAGCGCTACCCGGAATCCTGATTTTCTTCCTCTGACGCCGTCCGATATCTCGACGTTCGCCTTCCTTCAGCGTTGAACTTGTGCCAGACGTTCGTTCATCCAGCGTCCAAACTCTCTGTATCAAAATACTTCCTGGGCGCCCGTCATGCTTTATCAAACGCCCGTCCCACTCGACGGGACTCGGACGAACGCCCATATGTCTTTATAACTTTCGATTTCTTGATCTTTATCTCCTCCTTCTTCCATCTTTATCCTTCTTTTCTCATCTCTATCTTGATTTAGCTCGAATTATATCAACATTTGATCATCAATTTAGCCTCCAACATGTATCTACATCACATTAAGACATCGCAAAACGTAACACAATCCAAATACTCATAAAACCATAATTAAAACACATACACAACCTCATTTTGCGAATAAACTAATTAAAATCTCACTTGCTTAATAAATCATTTAAAACCACATTTCCTATGCAAATCATATGAATTATGGAGGAGAACATCATAAAATACAACGTTATAAAACGTATAAATTCACCCTTAACAACTCCCCCACACTTAAACTTTGCTCGTCCCGAGCAAAACAAAACAAAATCAAGCTCGAGATAGTATAGACGTCTCAACAAATATAACATATATTCAATAACTTAGAAGTTCACCATCGTGTGTGTGCATAGCCATAGAGAACTTCCACTAAATCCAAACTTGAGAAATTCAAAGTAAAACTAGCTAATACCCCCTCGTAGACTAGTAATAAGTGACACTCATAAGGTGCACCCTACAAACGTGACATATCCCGAGAAGAATGATCGAATATATCTAGGGCCTTTCTGAAATACTCAGAGGATAATCCCTACAGCATATCTGTCAGTTTCTACTGGGGATAAGATTAACGAAAACTAAGCCTTATATTCATTTCACTTTAAACACACATTAGAATGAGCTATTGCCCTCATAGCAGAATAGGACATTTCGAGATAATACCCTACCTTACTCCAATCATAAGGCAGCTTTTCCTAACTGTCGTGAGCTTTTAGTCATCATAGTGGAATAGGACATACGTGGTATACCCTACCTCACTCAAATCATCGACTAGCTTTCGACACACCCAATAATTCATTTAATTCAACTTCTTCAATTTGACAATAGCTACGCGTTACTTATCACATTCAAACGTCTAGATATTCACAGTATATCATACTTCGGAACTAAATACAAAATATCATAAATCCCAAGATATATACGTAGCACTAAGCACATGACTTATAAGAAAATCAAAAACTACTAATCCAAAACGGGGTATAACTTTATAAATTAGCTCATCATTCACTATGGCACGTGAAAAATAAATCAGGTGAAACAACTAACTTATCAAACATATGACATAAAGCATCGATGAATATAACAAACCGAACAAAAACGTGCATTGCTTACTCGAGACAAAACAAAAATTTTGAAAATTTAGCTCATTTTAGCATAGAAATAATATCATGTACGCAAATGTATAGAAACATATCGACTTATTCCCTCCCCCACACTTAAATGACAACATGTCCTCATGTTGTGCAGAATGAAAAAGAAAACTTAGCTGATTGTAGTTCGAAAGTGGCAAGTCTGGAAGTGGCCATGGTCCAGATATGCTCGATGAAAACAGTAGACTGTGGACCATCCACCGGAAAACTGGCTTCATCTAAAAGCTCGCAATTGCTATCACAAATATCCTGCACACTTGAAAACAAGACAAGATCTCGGGGGACAAAGGGGGAATATAACATGGCAAAATAGAGATAAAGAGAAGGATAAGGTGAAATTGAATCAACCGACAAGGCAAAATCCACAATTACCCGAAATTAGACTTAAACAAAACAAATAAATCAAAGAAAAGAAATAACATAATAGAGAGTCCTAATATAATAAGGGATATCTAGGATGCCTCCTAGGTAGCGCTAATGGTTATTGTCGTTAGCTCGACACATTTGAAGCTCACTGGATCGAAGCCATTTAACTTTTCTGCCAGCCACTACCTCGTGTAAGCTCCGGTCAGTAGTGTGGTCGCAGAAACAGCAGCGAACACATGGGGTTAAATCTTTGAAAGCTCTCCATACCTTTTTCAGTTTCCCCATGGTTGTATTCTTTCTTCTCCGGTTCCTCTGATGACGTTTAAGTTGTCACTCCCTTTCAAACTCTTCCATATCAGCACTACCTGCTAGAACTTCTTCAGATTTAACACAACCGTCATCCTCAGAAAACAAATCGGGTGAAAACTCGTCAAAGTGGTTGACTTCGGAAGTCCCACACCCGAGGATTTCGAGGAATTTAACAATCAAAGGCTTCTCTTTATGTTCACCTATATAGTGCTTGCACCTCGACCATTAACTCGAACGGTTGATCACCCATAACCTCGTAATTCTAGCACACCTCCAGAATGATTTGGAGAATCTCGAAAGGACCGGACCAACGTGTCCTCAACTTGCCGAAAAACAAATGCAACTGGAATTGTAGAGTAACACTTGCTCACCGACCTTGAATTCTCTCTTCTTTATCTTGGCATCGTGGAGGAGTTTCATCTTCTCCTTACTAATCCCGGCGCTTTCGTAAGCTTGGAGTCTCGAATTCATCCAAATTCATGCAATCAGCTGCTGCGCGGTGTTTGCCACAGGATTGGGAATCGAAGTTTAAAAACTTCGTGGCCCAATAAGCCCTATGCTCTAGCTCGACAGGCAAATGACATGGTTTCCCGTAGACCATTTGATATGGCGATGTACCCATAGGGGTCTTATAGGCAGTCCTATATGCCCAAAGTACATCGTCCAACTTCAGACTCCAGTCTTTTCTATGACTATTCACCGTCTTCTCCAGGATTTTCTTAAGGCCCTGGTTGCTTCGCTCAACCTGACCACTAGTCATCGGATGATATGGTGTGCCGATTTTATGGTGAACACCATACTTCTCGAGGACTTTCTCCAAGGGTCGGTTACAAAAGTGTGTCCCTTCATCACTTATCAAGGCACGTGGACATCCAAACCTCACAAAGATATTCTTCTTAAGGAATTTCATGACCGTTTTATGATCATTGTGAGGAGTGGCTTGAGCCTCCACCCATTTGGACACGTAGTCTACGCAGACTAGGATGTATTTATTACCGCAAGATGATGGGAATGGTCCCATAAAATCGATACCCCATACATCAAAGACTTCGCATTCAAGGATGGGTTTTAAAGGCATGTCAAATCGCCTTGTCAAAGCTCCGGTTCTTTGACAACGATCACAAGCTTTACAGAAAGCTTCTGTGTCTTTAAAGATCGTTGGCCAATAAAAAACCGGATTGAAAGATCTTATGGCTGTTTTCCAAGGACCAAAGTGACCACCTATGGGTCCACTATGGCATTGCTCGATTATATCGCGTTGCTCGGTTCGGGAACACACCTCCTCAAAGAAACCATCTTTGCAGATCTTGAAAAGGTAAGGTTCATCCCAAACGAAATATTTCATATCGAGAAGAACTTCTTCTTCTCTTGATAAGACATTTCAGGATCAAGGTATTTGGCATGAAGGTAGTTCACAATGGAGGAGTACCAAGGAACATCAGGAGAACGGCCATCGATCAACATGATGTTTTCCAGAGGAAAGTAAAGATCTATATCTTCAGGATCACCCTTTTCCTCACTTATCATCCTAGAGACATGATCAGCCACTCGTTCTCTCAACGCTTTTTATCTTTGATTTGAGCGTCAAATTCTTGGAGGTCGGTATCCAACGCAAAGATGCGCGGTTTAGCTTCCTTTTTGGTCATGAGATAACGCAAGGCGGCGTGATCAATCCACACAATCACTTGAGCACCTAGCAAGTAACTCACGAAACTTGTCCATAGCAAACACTACGGCCAATAATTCCTTTTCGGTAGTCGTATAGTTAACTTGCGAAGGATTCAACGTGTGGTGGCGTAATAGATAGGTGGAACTTTCCTTCGATTCGTTGTCTAAGACTCGCACCAACAAGATAGTTGGATGCATCGCACATAAGCTCAAAGGGCAAATTCGATCAGGTGAAATAAGAATTGGAGCGAGAGATCGACGATTTTGAGCTCCTCAAACGCGTGCTTGCGGCTATCATCAAAATCAAAAGTAACGTCTTCTTTTAGTAAGGTAGACGAGGGCTTGGCGATCCTTGAAAAGTCCTGGATGAACCTCCTATAGAAGCCGACATGTCCGAGAAAACCTCGGACTTCCCGAACATTCTTAGGATAACTCATCTTCTCAATAGCTTCTACCTTGGCCCTATCTACTTCTATACCTTTGGCGGACACTTTGTGGCCAAGGACTATACCTTCATCTACCATGAAATGGCATTTTTCCCAATTAAGCACTAAGTCCTTTTCACACATCTTGACAACACCCGATCAAGATTATCGAGGCAATCATCGAAGGATTGACCAAAGACCGAAAGTCATCCATAAAAATCTCCATGCACTTTTCAACTAGCCCGTCAAAGATTGCCATCATACACCTCTCGAAAGGTAGCGAGGGGGCATTGCATAGACCAAATGGCATCCGCCTGTAGGCGAATGTACCATAGGGGCAGGTGAAAGTGGTCTTCTCTTGGTCAACAGGATCGATGGGTATCTGGAAGTATCCTGAATATCCATCCAGAAGCGATAGAATCGTGCCCCCGCCAGGCGCTCAAGCATCCGGTCAATGAATGGAAGGGAAAATGATCTTTCAGTGTGACCTCATTGAGCTTTCGATAATCGATACATACTCTGTATCCGATGAACGAGCCTCAATGCTATCTCTTCTCCTTCTCATTCTTCTCAATAGTAATTCCCCTTTTTTGGGGACTACTCCGAGTCGGGAAACCCATTCACTTTGTCGAAGAATGGCGTAAATGATACCCATATCTAGAAGTTTAATGATCTCCTTCTTGACTACCTCTTGCATGTGAGGTTGAGCCTTCTCTCGAGGTCATCTAACTCGTTTTGCACCCACCTCGGTCTTGATCTTGTGCATACAGATGTCGGGAGATATCCTCGGATATCTCCCACCGCCATCCAAAGGCTTTTTCATTTTTGCGCAAGACGTTTAACAGCTTCACTCTTCATTCGAGATAGCTTGGCAGAGATGATCAAAGGAAGCTTGTCACCTTCTCTTAAAACACATACTTAAGATGTTTAGGCAACGGCTTCACACCAAATCATCAGGGGGTGTCTCTAGACTTGACTTAAGATCCCCACCTTTCAACTCAACATCGTTGAGCTTACTTAGTAGGCCTCATCGCCAAAGCTTCTTCTCTTAGCTCATCCTCAAAATCAGCTGCTAACTGGTCTAGATTAACCATACCATGACTATTCGATTATCGATCAATCGCTCATATTCCGCTTCCACAAAGCATTGACTTGCTCGTCCATACAGTCATTGAAGTCATTAAATGACTCCTCAATAGAAAAGCCGGTTGGAGAACCAGAGGGTACTTGAATGGATTTAGAGACACTATAGCTCACCTCTTGGTCACCAACTCGAATAGTTACTTGCCCACCATCACAATCGATGAGGGCCCTAGGCGTGGATAGGAAAGGTCTCCCAAGAATCGGGGGACTTTCTCATCTTTTCCCATATCTAAGACGTACCAATCAACAGGAAAGGTAAATCTATCGATCGGACTAAAATGTCTTCGAGAATCCCCTGAAGCTTTCTTAGAAGATCTATCGCGAATCAAGGTTCATGGAAGTGGGTTCTAGAAGACTTTGTAAACCCAAATTGCTCACACACGAGACAATGGCATCAGTGATGGATGCACCCAAGTCACATAAAGAATTTGGAAAGACTAAGCCTCCCATCCGCAATGTGAGCACGAATTTTCCGGGTCACCTCTTTTGATTGGTAAGTCCGGATAATTGATCATTGAACAATCCTCACCATTTGCCTGATCCATTTCTCTTAACTTCTTCTTCAAGAAACAACATCCTTGATGAATTTAGTATACTTAGGCATTTCAACCAAAACTTCGAGAGTGGAAGATTAACTGAGTATTTTTCAAAGAGATTAAGCACCTTTCCGTACTTCTTATCTTCATGCAATGGGATGTTGCTCTTTCTCGGTGGAAATGGAAGCTTTTTCAAATCATCCTCGGAAAATATTTTCTTCGAGGACGAACTAACTGCTTTGTCTTCCACATCTTTCCACCTCACCGTCTTACCATTCTTTTTATTAGTCAGGGGATCAGCCACCTGACTATCATTTGATTCATCACTCCTCAGGGGATCAGCCACCTGAGGATTCTTAATTGATTCTTCATTCCTCAAGGATCACCACTCGAGGAATCTCAATTCTTTCACCTATCGTGGATCAGCCACCTGATGTCTTTCAACTTCTACACCTCTCGGGGATCACCACCGAGTACCTTGCCAAGGGGATGATGGGTGCTCGACTTCCCTCTCCGCCTTATCATTTGGCGGGAGGGGCTAGTGGTTTCCCTGGTGAGAGGACCACTCACCGAGAGTACCGCTTCTAAGATGCATTGCACTGGCCTCTGGTATGCCATAAGGAGTTGAAGGAACTAGGTCAGTGCTTTGGCCACAATTGAAATCAGTTTGGGCTACTAGGCCACCCTTCGGATTTTTCTCCATAAAACTGGGCAACTGCCCTGATGGTCTAGAAGCTTGCTGGTCAGCCATCTGCTTCTCAAGGTTCTTGATTGTGCTCATCAACATTTGGATATTATTATTTTGCTCCCTCTGGAAGTTATTGTTCTGCTCCTCTAGCTCCTTCTGATAGGAGTCCAATCTAGCTTCAAGATCGTCGACGCGAGAGGGGCCTTGAGAGTTCTGAATGTTTTGAGAGAAAGGTTGGCTAGACCGACTTTGAAATGCAGGATTGTTAGGCCAACTTTGATTTAACCCTTGATTCAGGTTGGAGGAATTCAAGCTCGGGTTCTGATTAAAATTAGGGTTTCGATTGAGATTCGAGTTTTGATTGAAGCTTTGACGGAAACCCTGATTTTGAAAATTGCCCTGGCCAGAGAATTGATTTCCAAACCTCTGATTCGGCTGGCCATTGAAGGCATTGATCTCTGCGTTCTGTCCAATCATAGGACAGAAACGAGCAGTGTGCCCCATATCGTCACATACTTGGCATGCGACTTGATTATCATCCATGATTACGACGGCGGTGACTTGATAAGGAATGGGGAGATGAATTGACACCGCCAACCATATGGCGATCGAGAACAATTCTCGCGATCTGAGAACTTGAGAGTTCTGTAGAAATGAAGGAGTCTGATAACTCGGATTTGGAGATGTCGTGAGAGTAGCCAGCTGCTGTTTCAGCATGGCGATTTCATTTTGCATTTTCACCTCCTCGATCCTAGGAGGAGGAGGTGGTGCCTGAACAGCTTGAAAGGAGGGGGCATAATTATATTTGGCAATGTCTTCGAACAATGCCCACCCCTCTTGAGGCGTTTTCCTCAGGAATGCCCCACCTGATGAACTATTGACCATGCCCTTGGTGAGCTCGGTCAACCCACTGAAAAAAGTATTGACTTGCCTCTGTAAGTCTAACCCATGGTGGGGGCATTTACGAAGAAGAGCCTTAAATCTCTTCCACGCCTCAAAGAATGATTCTGTTTCCGTTTGATAAAAATTGTATATTTCCCTTAAACACTGGGCTGTCTTGGCAGGTGGAAAGTATTGGCTTAAAAATTCTTTTTCCAATGTAGCCCAAGTGGTAATGGATTCTGTAGGGAGAGAGCTATACCACTCCTTAGCTTCTCCCTTCAAAGAGAACGGAAACAGTGTAAGTTTAATCGCATCCTCACTCACACCTTGAATGCGTGTCGTACCACATATCTCCAGAAATGTGTGTACGTGTGTGTGAGGGTTTTCAGAAGGGGACCCGTGAAACATTGATGCGTCTTGGCATCATCTGAATGAGACCGGGCTTTAGTTCAAGGTCTGGTGCCGTAATGGTGGTAAGACGATAGCCGGGTTAACAGTTACTGCACCAGGCATGGCGTAGTCTGCCAATGTACGTCTATCTTCAGCAGCCATAATTACAATCTCTTCGATTTCCCTTCTTAAAGATTTCTCAAACTCTTGATCTGAAACCTAAACTACGAAAAAATTAAAATAGAAAAACAGAAAACACTAAAACGGGAAGAAAACGTGTTGAAATCTTCTAAGCCCAAAATAGAAGGTAAAACAGTGGATTTTGACCTCGGAAACGGTGTCGGACGGCCTTCCGAATTGGGGTCCTGCGCGCCAAACGGACACTCGAGCCGAAAGTTATGGCTAAAATACTATCAAGTGCTAAAGCGGACCCTTTTATCCTAAAATTTGATCGTGAAAGGTGTGGAGTCGGATGATTCAACCTTAGATGTCCCCAATCAATGTAAGAACGAGAAAAGATAAAACAGATGGTAGAAACAAGAAAAGACATCGAAACAAGAAAATGACGGGCGTCCAATTAATGGGCGGCGCGTGCACTGAGTTTAGGGCGAACGGGCGTCCAAAAATATGGACGTTCGTTCAAGGGGTCAAAAACGTCTGAGATTGAAATTTTCCACAGTGAGCGGGCGTTCATAAGTATGGGCGCTTCGTCCAGATGCAAAAATTTCGAAATGAATGTAAAACGATTGCGATTGCGAGCAGAGAGGATAAGAGAAAGAAAACAGAGCGAGAAAAGGAGGAAGAAACTAATCACAAAAACTTTAAAAACTTCAAACCCTAAAAATCTAAACCAAAAACCTAACTACCTAAAGGTTAAACTAAAAACAAACCTAAAAACGAAACAAAAACAAATCTAAAAGCGAAAACGAAAAAGACAAACAAAAACAAAAACTAGGCAACCGTCCGGTTCCCCGGCAACGGCGCCAAAAACTTGTCCCGGATTTTATCAATACAAAATAACAAGTAATAAACCGGTTAACCTCAAGTGCAAGGATCGTAGTATGGAGGCTAATGCCGGGTCGATCTTACTGAGGAACTAGACGAATGTGAATCCTAGCTTTTGTTTTCAACTAAACTATTGTCACGAAACTAACCTAACGAACAACTAACCTAAACAAATATGCATAAAATAACTAGACAGAGGAGATTAATCCAATGCTAGGAAAGATTGAAAGCGATAAAAATAAACTAAAAGTGCGATTAAAAGTAAACTAAAGCTAAACAATTCAAGTTTTAAGGATTTAAATCAAGTATAACGAACGAACAAGCAATTGATCCACCTATCCTATCAACATTCACTTCTAATCCGGATTATTTCGTGATCTCTACTCAAGTCGTGATTCACCTAATCGAAGGCATAAACTCCTACTCTAAATAGGCGAGTTCGTTTTCTAATCTTTTATCTTTCGATGTTAAAGATTACGTCTTTCTAACCTAGGCGTGAAATCTTTCAATTTCTAATCTAGAGATTCAATCTAATAACTTTCGTTGTGATTAGATTAAAGGTCTAAACTTTTATCATGGTGTTCTAAGGTTAACATGACTTTCATCAAGCAAACAATAAACAAAAGCACGGATCTTTCGATATAGCATGCAATCAACATATAAAAACATGATAAAAGTAACAACTTTAATAGATACTCACAAAATAATCACGAACTAGAGATCAAACTGTTGAAACGGACGGCTTCACAACGCTTGTTCAAGGAGGATTTAGCCTCCTAGCATCCTTATTGCAAACTCGAATTGATGGAATAAAGAACATAAATCTAACTATCTAATCTAGATGTTTTATTGCATAAAAACTGGAAAATAAAGGAGTAAAAACGCAGCCAAGCTGCTCCCTAGGGTTTAGGGTTCGAAATTATATCTTTAGGGTGAAAGAAATCCGCTGCTTATATAGAGTTTCAATGTCGGCTGCTATAGTAACCGCTCCGGACGCCCGTTTGAAGATTCCGGACGCTCGTCCGCTATTTTCAGCAACAGCGTCCAAACTTGTAACGCTCATATCTCGGGCCTCGTAAGTCGGAATGGAGTGATTCAAAATCCTGTAGAATCCTCTCTTCAAGCCCTACAACTCCTCTCTTGAGGTCCAGAGTCAAATCGGTTGTTATCATATCAAGAACTGCGTTGGAAGTTCAGCGCTTCCCGGAATCCTGATTTTCTTCCTCTGGACGCTCGTCCGTATCTCGACGCTTCGCTCCTTCCTTGGCGTTGAACTTGTGCCAGACGTTCGTTCATCCAGCGTCCAAACTCTCTGTATCAAAATACTTCCCTGGGCGCCCGTCTGCTTTATCAAACGCCCGTCCACTCGGGCGGGACTCGACGAAACGTCCATATGTGCTGTAACTCGATTTCTTGATCTTTATCTCCTCCTTCTTCCATCTTTATCCTTCTTTTCTCATCTCTATCTTGATTTAGCTCGAATTATATCAACATTTGATCATCAATTTAGCCTCCAACATGTATCTACATCACATTAAGACATCGCAAAACGTAACACAATCCAAATACTCATAAAACCATAATTAAAACACATACACAACCTCATTTTGCGAATAAACTAATTAAAATCTCACTTGCTTAATAAATCATTTAAAACCACATTTCCTATGCAAATCATATGAATTATGGAGGAGAACATCATAAAATACAACGTTATAAAACGTATAAATTCACCCTTAACAATAAAGATGAAGAAATCCGATCCTAAGCAGTTCAAACGAGCGTCCGTGCAGCGTCCATTCCAGACGGGCGTTTGATAAAGTGGACGAGCGGCCGGAATTGTATTTTACATTCAGAGAGTTCGGACGGAGGACGAAACGAGCGTTTACTCAAAGATCCAGGCATTACGGGCGGGCGTCCGGATATTGAGACGAGGCGTCCGTTGCCGACTCAACCCTAGCCGACATCAAACTCTATATATAGCGCGAGCCTCTCAACCCTAATGGATACCACATAATTGAGATCGCGATTTTACACCAAAAAGTCTGCGGCCACAAGCCTTTTACACGAGATGAACTTCTCCAATCCAACAATCATCTTCAACATGATTGTTGGCTAAATACTGCGGTGAGTCGACGGAGGAAGCCTATCAACCACACAACCAACTAGAGGAGTTCGATGCTTTACGTTTAGTGAGTTTATTTCATAGTTTTTCATTACTTTGGATCTGTTTTGTATTGCTTAAGTTTTATTGAATTAAGATTTGATGAAACGATCTATGTTTAATTTATGCTTGAATAAATTTGTGAAGATATGTTTATTTGAGTTCTCTTTTATTCAAAGTAATGCATCTCATTATGTTTTAAGAGATTATGCATGATTAGTTGAGTAAGAGTTTGGAAACAATCTTGTGATTGAGTTTTGATTGTTTATTTAGTTTGTTTGAAAAGATAAACGAAACCCTAGAATTTGGTTGAAGGAATTTAATTGAATTAAATGAATAAATCACTACTAAAAGCTATGTCTTTTTAATCACCGTCTAGTTGGATTGTTGGTTGATAGGTGGAATCTAGTCGCCTTGCTGTGTTTTCCTTTAATTGTTTGAATTAAATCGTTTGCATAAGCTTAGTTTAAGTTTTAGTTTTTTAAAACCTTTAGATTTCCTGCAACTTTTCTGCAATTTTCTGTTCTGATCGTAGATGGACGCTCGTCCGCAATAGCGAACGCCCGTCCGTTAGCTTTAGTTTCCAGACGCTCGTTCACTTTAGTGAACGCTCGTCTATCTTTCTGTTTTCGTATTTTTTTGCTTGTTTTTATTCTTGTTTTAGTTTCAATTCTTAGGTTTACGTTTTAGTTAGCTTCAGCCTTAATTTAGATAGATAACTGTGACATAATCGATATAGAATTTGTGCTAGAATCCGATAAACATTCCATTCCCTTAGGACGACCCGTTAACATCCTATACTACGATCCTTATACTTGGGGTGTTTCGGTTATAAATTTAAAACGTGTTTTTACCGAACATACACCTGAACCATTTTCATAAACAAGAAGAAAGAGACACTCAAAAAGCTGCCAGATTTGCTGAGAAGACTGCAAAATGAAAGAGAACTGAAGATCATCAAGATCAGATCAGATAGAGGCACTGAATTACTAAATGAAATCATCAGAATCTACTGTGAAGAAAATGGAGTGTTACATCAACTATCTGCAGCAGGAACTCTACAACAAAATGGTGTAGCAGAAAGAAGAAACAGTACTCTCAAAGAAGCAGTTAGAACAATGATTGCGGAAGCATGCTTACCAAAAAGATTTTGGGCTGAAGCAGCAAACACAGCATGCCATACACAAAACAGATCAACCATCAACAAGTATCATGGAAAGACTCTATATGTAATATGGAATGGTAGAAAGCCTAATGTCTCATACTTTCATATGTCTGGATCGAAATGTTTTGTTTTGAACAGGAACCAGCAACATACCTTTGATGAAAATGCTGATGAAGCAATCTTTATGGGATACTCAGACACAAGCAAAGCCTTCAGAGTACTCAACAAAAGAACCTTTGTGATTAAAGAATCAATACATGTAGTTTTTGATGAACCAAATACAAATGGTGAAGATCTTCAAGATCAACAAGAGGAAGCAGCACAAAGAGAAATCTATACAAATGCAACCATACCAGCTTCTATCCTGAATCATCATTTTGAAAATCAAGATGAGCCATATATCAATACAACAGAAGAAGAACCAGAATTTGAAGTTCATGCTCAACATGAAGGTATGGAAGCACCAAGTGAAGAACAACTTCAACCTGATCTAAATTGACTAAGAGATCATCCTGAAGAACAAGTCATTGGAGATATTCACACAGGAGTTAGAACCAGAAGACAACTGGAGCACATGCTAACATGTTTTCTATCACAAGTGGAACCCAAGACCATAGATGATGCAATCCAAGATGCAGATTGGATCACAACCATGCAAGAAGAACTAAATGAATTGGAAAGAAATGAAGTCTGAAGCTGGTTGATGAGACTGAGATATAGCCAACATCATTGGAACAAAATGGGTATTTAGGAACAAGATGGATGAGCAAGGGACTGTTGTCAGAAACAAAGCAATGCTAGTTGCAAAAGGCTACTCTCAAGCAGAAGGGATAGATTATGATGAAACATTTGCACCAGTAGCAAGATTGGAGGCAATGAGACTCTTTCTAGCATTTGCTGCATTCAAAGACTTCAAAGTCTATCAAATGGATGTCAAGAGTGCATTCCTAAATGGACTTTTGAAGAAGAAGTATATGTAGAACTGCCTCCTGGCTTTCAAATCAAAGGAAAATAAGACAAAGTATACAAACTCAAGACGGCCCTCTATGGACTCAAACAGGCACCCAGAGCCTGGTATGAAACACTATCACAATTTCTGATCAAGAATGGATTCAACAAGGGAACTATAGACAAGACTCTATTCAAACTAGAAGTGATGTGATTCTTACGAATCAAATCCTTTGTTTTGCCCAGGAAGAAATTGATGATAATCAATGGGAGCTAAATCCGCGCCTTAGACCAAGACAACGGTGGGAACGCCACAACGTAATGCTCACTTACGTTGATAAGTTCCCACCGTTGTCTTGGTCTAAGGCGCGGATTTAGCTCCCATTGATTATCATCAATTTCTTCCTGGGCAAAACAAAGGATTTGATTCGTAAATCAGCATCGATTAATATCGAGCTCGATGGTGAGGGTAATCAAATATCCCTTTCGTTTTTTTTTCTTCGTTTTCTTTTCGTTCTTCGTTGTTGTTTCTTGTTTCATACATTTTTGTTCCTGAAAATCTGTTCATCTTTTGATTAAAAAAAAAAAAAAATCTTTCTCTGTTCGTCCTTGTTCTTGGGCGTTCATCTTCAAAAAAAAAAAAAAAAAAAAAAAAAAAAAAAAAATCCCTAAGATCAGCGTTGTTCTTCTTTTATCATCAATTTACTTTTTTCTTCTTGTTGGCGGCGGCGCTAGTAGCAAATACAATTTGACCTAAATTTTATTGTTTCTCTTATTTTATTTTATTTTTATTTTTATTTTGTTTAATTCCCCAAACAAAGTTCTGCCCAAAAAAAAAAAAAAAAAAAAAAAATTCATCTTTTAGCCGAAAATATCCAACCTAGGTGTGAAAATTTTCACACCCGTGCAACTCTACAGTCATCCATTTTCTTTCCTTCTTTGAGTCCTTTCTTTTCCCAGTTCTTCCTAATCACCTTTAGCAACTTTCCTACACCTCAAGCACTAGCCTAGATTCGTTTTGCTCGTTATTTTGATTTGTTTATAAAAGGGTGCTTTACTTTCCACAAGAGCGAGGGTGAGTGTAAACACGAGTGTCTTGGTGAGGGTTTATTGTCTATCCTATGGAGGACGATAAACATTCTGAGGATCTGAGTAATGATTATCTTGAAGAGAGGGTGGCTGCCCACGTCAAGGAATCTAATGCCGAAAATAATGCAAAGTTTGAAAGGATTTTTGCGGATATGACTGCTATAAGGGCTTCTATTAAGACTTTAACAACGCAAATGGCTGATTTTAATCGTGGTGCACAACCTACTGTTGCACAACCAGCTGCTATTGCTGCGGTACCTAGACTTCGACAACCGGTCCGTGTACTTCATGCTCCGAATGACCGTGATCATGCAGCTGAAAATGTTGACGAAGATGTGCTCATCCCGGATAATAATATGACACAGGTAAAGATGAAGCTTCCTAGTTTTGCGGGTTCCGGTAGTGCTTCGGTATATCTTGATTGGGAGAGTAAGCTAGACCAGATCTTTACATGTAATAATTGTACGGAAGAGAAGAAGTGCAATCTAGCTCAGTTGGAGTTTACAGGTTATGCCATGGTATGGTGGAATCAGTTGCAATTCATGTGTACCAAACATAGACAGCCACCTATACGTTCATGGACACTATTGAAAGAAATCATGCGCACTCGTTTTGTTCCTTTGTCGTATTATAATGACCTCTATCGTGCTCTTCAGACAATGAAACAGGGAGAACGTTCGGTAGATGATTTCTATGAAGAGATGATGACTACTTTGGCACGATCACAGGTTGAGGAAGAGGACATGGTCACCATGCAACGTTTTTTATGTGGTGTGCGATTGGAAATTGGGCAACCATTGGAGTTACGTGGTTGTACTACTTTGGATGACATGTTACAAACGGCTCGTACGATTGAGAGGCAGCTGAAACGACAAAAATCCAATGTTAACAAATCCATTGGAGGTACTTCTTCGTCTTTCCATCCGTTTCAGCCTAAAGGAGATGCTCAGAATTTTGTACGGAGTGCACCTCGGACAGCCCCTACTACTTCCTATGATGCTACTAAAGCTAAGGAAGGTGAGAAGGGTAAAGGTGTTGACCGCCGCATTAAGCGACCTCGTGATGTTAAGTGTTTTAAGTGTACCGGAGTTGGTCATGTTGCGTCCCGAATGCCTACTAGGCGTAATATGGTAGTAGTTGAAGAGGCGTAGATGATGATGGTTTTAATGCGGAGGACTTTGAGTTTGGATGAGTATGTCGTTGAAGAGGATGATATTGAGTGTGACCCACCTGCTTTGGTTCGATTTTTGTACTTAAAAGGTTCTAACTACCATGCTAAACTTGAAGACGGTGTCCAACGTGAGAATATTTTCCATACCATTGTTTGCTAAATGGTAAACTTTGTTCTCTTATTGTTGATTCTGGTAGTTGTGCTAATGTTGTTAGCGCGGATTTGATTGATCGTATGGGTTTGCCTACTGTTCCTCATCCCCACCCCTACAAATTGCAATGGCTGAATAATGTAGGAGAGCTGAATGTTATGAGACAGGCATTGATTTCTTTTAGCGTTGGGAAATACGAAGATGAGATATTATGTGATGTAGTCCCCTTGGAAGTCAGCCACATTTTATTGGGTCGTCCGTGGCAATACGATCGAAAGGTTTTGTTTGATGGGTTTTTGAACAAGTACATAGTTCGTCATAAGGGAAAGAATTATGCATTATCCGCCCTTACCCCTGAGCAAGTCCGTCAAGATCAGCTCGCACTCACACGAGCTCATGAGGAAAATAAAAAGAAAGAGGGAGAAAAGTTGAAAAGTGAACAAAACAAATTGACGGGAGAGAAAAAGAATGAGGGCCTTCGGACTGAGGGAAAAATAAATGTTGAAAACAAAAAATTGGTAAGGGAGGTCGATGTAGTTTCTCGACGAGGGAGTGATAAAGTAGAAAAGTCAATTGTGAGTGTCGGTGCCACATCTAGTGAGGGAGGTCATAAAGTTGAAAAGTCAAAATGTGCGCGCGTGTGTAGGAACTTCTATGCCAAAGCCACAGAAGTCATTGATACCATTGACTCCGACCAGGTTGTATTTCGTTTCTTATGTAAAGACCCCATAATCCCTCCCCCTACACTTACAACCGGCCCCACACACTCACCAAGGGTGACTTGGCCGAGTTGCCCCCTCCCCCTTCCCATTGTTTAATGCTTGTAAGCGATCTCACCGGTTCTCTACCTAGTGTTGTGTGCTCTGTTTTACAGGAGTTTGCTGATGTATTCCCCGAAGAGGAACCGAGTGGCTTACCACCACTACGAGGCGTGGAGCATCATATTGACTTCGTGCCGGGCTCTGCATTGCCCAATCGTCCGGCTTATCGAGCAAACCCAGCCGAAACTTTGGAGATAAAGAAACAAGTCAATGAGTTGTTAGCTAAAGGCAAAATTCAAGAGTCTATGAGCCCTTGTGCAGTACCAGTTCTCGTTGTGCCCAAGAAAGGAGGTGAATGGAGAATGTGCATGGACAGTCGTGCCATTAATCAAATTACGGTAAAGTATCGTTATCCCATTCCTCGTTTAGATGATATGATAGATGAACTTAAGGGTGCTAAAATTTTTACTAAAATTGATCTTAAGAGTGGTTATCACCAAGTTCGTATTAGGGAAGGTGATGAATGGAAGACAGCCTTTAAAACCAAATTTGGATTATATGAGTGGTTGGATATGCCCTTTGGCTTGACTAATGCACCTAGTACTTTCATGCGTTTAATGAATGAGGTGCTTCGCGAGTTTATAAATAAATTTGTGGTAGTTTATTTTGATGATATTCTGATTTATAGCCACAATTTAGATGATAACATAGTTCACCTACGTGCCGTTTTGTCTACGCTTCGCGATGCTCAGCTCTATGCTAATCTAAAAAAATGTTCCTTTTGTTTGGATAGAGTTGTTTTTCTCGGTTTTGTAGTAAGTGCACAGGGTGTTGAAGTTGATCGTGACAAGGTTAAAGCTATCGAGGATTGGCCTACACCTCAAACTGCGGCTGATGTGCGCAGCTTCCATGGCTTAGCGAGCTTCTACAGGCGTTTTGTCAAGGATTTTAGCACCATCGCGGCCCCCCTGAACGAGCTTGTGAAGAAAAATGTACCCTTCTATTGGGGTCCACGGCAAAGGGAGTCTTTCGAAACTCTAAAAGCTCGTTTAATTTCAGCCCCTATACTTGCACTTCCTGATTTTAATAAGCATTTTGAGATTGAATGTGATCCATCGGGTGTGGGTATTGGTGGAGTCTTAACTCAAGAGGGCAGACCTATTGCATATTTTAGTGAAAAACTTAAAGGTGCCTCTTTGAATTATGCGACTTATGATAAGGAATTGTTTGCGTTAGTTAGAGCCCTTCACACTTGGCAACATTATTTACGTCCACGAGAGTTTATCATACACACTGATCACGAATCGCTTAAGTACTTGAAAGGGCAGGGTAAGTTAATTCCGCGGCATGTTCGTTGGGTTGAATTTATTGAGTCGGATTTATTGGTGCGTGAAGCACATAGTGGTGGTCTTATGGGTCATTTTGGCATTACTAAAACGCTTGATATGCTTAAATCTCATTTTTATTGGCCTCGTATGAAAGTTGATGTTGCTAAATATTGTGATGCTTGCATTACTTGTAAGTCTGCTAAGTCTACATCCCACCCCCACGGTTTATATACGCCCCTCCCTATTCCTACGCAACCGTGGACTGATTTATCTATGGATTTTGTGTTAGGCTTACCCCGTTCTAAGAGTGGTCACGATTCTGTTTTTTGTGGTAGTGGATAGGTTTTCTAAGATGGCACACTTTATTGCATGCTCTAAAACTAATGATGCTTTATATATTGCTGATTTGTTTCTTAAGGAAGTAGTTAAGTTACATGGTGTGCCTAGAACGATTGTGAGTGATCGAGATTCAAAATTCATTGGTCATTTTTGGAGAGTTTTGTGGATGCGTTTAGGAACTAAGTTACTTTATTCTACTGCTTTTCATCCTCAAACTGATGGTCAAACTGAAGTTGTTAATCGTGTGTTGGGTCAGTTGCTTCGTTGTCTTGTTCAGAAAAATCTCAAAAATTGGGAAGATTGTTTACCTTACGCTGAATTTGCTTATAATAGGTGTAAACACTCTGCCTCTAAATTTACTCCATTTGAGATGGTTTACGGTTTTAATCCGGACACGCCTTTTACGTTGGCTCCTTTACCTGATATTGCGCAGGTTATCTTGGATGGTGAACAACGGGCTGCACTTGTTCGAGAGCTACACGAGAAAGCGCGGAAAAATGTGGAGGCAGCCACGGCGCGGTATGCCAAGCAAGCTAATAAAGGTCGCAAGGAAGTCATCTTCGCACCTGGCGATTATGTTTGGTTGCACTTGCGCAAGGATAGGTTCCCCAAGCAACGCAAGACTAAGCTGCATATGAAAGGCGAGGGACCGTTCCGAGTACTCGAGCGGATCAACAATAATGTGTACAAGATTGACTTGCCACCGGATTGGAATATTTCTTCGTCTGTCAATGTAGCCGATTTGACTCTTTTCGACAATC
The DNA here is from genome assembly GCA_026214975.1 of Gentiana macrophylla. Taxonomy (NCBI): domain Eukaryota; kingdom Viridiplantae; phylum Streptophyta; class Magnoliopsida; order Gentianales; family Gentianaceae; genus Gentiana; species Gentiana macrophylla. The sequence goes on from CM047814.1 coordinate 24,555,079, forward strand.
CATTTGATCTGAGGACAGATCCTTCCCAACCGGGAGGGAATGATGTGATATATGATGAGTTTTACGATGAGGATCCCGATCCATTGGCAACCGTGAAGATGATTGATCCATTGATCATTAGAGATGGACCGTTGACAAGGCTCCAAAGGAAGAATATGCGAGAAGCCTTGAATACATTGTTGCAAGAGATCCATGAAGAGTTTGGGCTGCCCAAAAAGAGTAATGAAGCCCCGATATTGTTTATGCACTACACTTTTGGGCCGAGAGAAAACGACAGTTGAGGCCCATGCTTGAGGCGCCGATTACTTAGGTTATTGGACTTGTATTATTTATTTGGAGTTGGATTTTACTTAATAATTATCTTGTGGGCTTAGTTGACACAATAAGGACTAGAAAAGCCCACTAAAGTGGCGCCCCCCCTTTAGGTTTAATTATTTAGGTTTTTATTTTGCTAAGTTAATTCTCCCACATTGCTTAGGAGAAGAACTAGTCTTTTGTTTGTAGCCTATATAAAGGCAAGCTTCTTTCATAATAAAATATACCTATATTGAGTGAAATATTATTTGATTAAGCATTGTCTTAATTGTGCACCTTTGTGTGTGTGAGGTTCTCTTGGATTGGAGGATCGCCCCCTTGGAGAACTTATCAACGTAAGTGAGCATTACGTTGTGGCGTTCCCACCGTTGTCTTGGTCTAAGGCGCAGATTTAGCTCCCATTGATTATCATCAATTTCTTCCTGGGCAAAACAAAGGATTTGATTCGTAAGAATCACATCAAGAAGAATGAACAAGTACATTGCTAGTACAAATCTATGTTGATGATATCATATTTGGTTCAGAGGATGAAAAGATATGTGAGAAATTTGCAAACCTGATGAAGAGCAAATTTCAGATGAGCATGATGGGAGAATTAAATTATTTCCTTGGCCTTCAAGTAAAGCAAATGAAGGATGGTATCTTCATTAGTCAAGCCAAGTACACAAGATACTTAATACACAAGTATGGGATAGATACAAGTGGCACAGCAGACACACCAATGTGTGCAAGAGTCATTCTTGGAAAAGATGAAGCAGGAAAAGATGTTGACCAGAAAATGTATAGAGGAATTATTGGATCCTTCATTGCACTTAATCGCAAGTAGACTGATATAGCATTTGCGGTAGGAGTATGTGCAAGATTTCAAGCTCAACCAAAAGAATCACATCTTCTAGCAGCCAAAAGGATAATCAAATACCTCAAAAACACTATTAATGTTGGTATTTGGTATCCAAAGGATGGAGGATTTAAATTGATATCATATTTAGACTCTGACTATGCTGGATGCAAGATAGATAGAAAAAGCACCTCTGGAACATGTCAAATGCTAGGCACCAGACTAGTCTCTTGGTTCAGTAAAAAGCAAAACTCCATATCTACATCAACAGCTGAAGCAGATTGTATAGCAGCAGGTAGTTGTTATGCACAAGTACTTTGGATCAGACAACAGCTAAGGGATTATGGAGTAGACGAGAAAACAATTCCAATCATGTGTGATAACACAAGTCCAATATCTATTACTGAAATTCCAGTGTTGCATTCAAGAACAAAGCACATTGATGTAAGACATCATTTTATCAGAGACCATGTTGAAAAGGGAGATGTCATCCTAAAATACATACCCACTGAAGATCAATTGGCTGATATCTTCACTAAACAACTCAGTGATGAAAGATTTAGCATGTTGAGAACTGAGTTAGGAATGATTGAAATTGACTAAATCAAGAAGCGACTAATCGGAGTAATCGGCTAAGTGACTTCATCACCGGTTCAACCTTTGCCGTTACAGAGATGTAGCGGTAAGGCACTTTGTATCCAAATGAAGTTAACTTAACTGATTGTTAGGAACGATTGAATGGAGCAGCTAGGTGAAGAATTCACTATATCGGCTAAGTGACCAGTCAAGGCTCTTCACCGAAATAAAGACTTGGATAAATTAAAGTGTGAACAAAATCCATTTTTACTACACGTGGAGAATAAGGAATTTAGGGAGGATTATTCTGTGGAAGATTACACACGTGGAGATCAACTTAATTATGGAGGTAACCATATTTTTTTCAAATGCCTCGATTCCCGGGCTCTATCATTACTTACCTCAAACCACTCCCCTATTACGCTCGAATATCGCGATTTACATACACAAAATCATGCCATTATGTCACAAAATCCTTCCACATTCAAACCACGTTCACAGTACCCAAATCAACCTATATAAAGGCTACTTAGAGATTTTCAGAAATCTTTACACTCTCTTGCAAATTACAAACCCTATTTTTGATTTTCACTAAAAACTTGAAGAACTCTTTTCTAAACATCAATTAACTATCAATGGCTTCGTCTTCCACAATCTCTCCAACTTAAAAATACTACGAAAAATTAATCATCACTGGTTCATTTTTCAAACCAGAACTCTATCTCTCTTTTTGTGATAATGATGCACAAGCGCAACGCTTGGTCGATTGCGGTACAAATTTGGGGCTGATGACCTTCCTAAACCCCCCAATAACTAGAATATTCTATGAAAATCTGATAGCATTTTGGAAAAATGCCAAGTTTGTGCCCAGCACAAAGAAGACTGAAGTCGATTGCATACAAAGCTCAATCTTTGGAAGAGAAATAGTCATCACGCCTGGTACACTCAACAGATACCTGCAACTTCCCATAATCGGTCCGGCCAATGTCAAGTCTGTGACGATCGACACCAAGAAATTCTGGGCTGAAATAGCCAAGAACCGCAGAAGCAACAACAAAACATACAATCTGCCCAGATCAATGCTCAAACTTCCGTTTGCTGAATTTGCACCTGTCATCACCAAGAATATCGAAGGCAGAAAGGGGTCAATGGAAAACCTAACTGAGGTGAGGATCATGTTGGTCCCTTGGAAAGGCTTGGATAAGTTTAGAGGGGGGGGGGGTGAATAAACTTATCTCTAAAAACTCGGAGTTAAAACAAACTCAAGAAATTTCAAAGAGTTATGAAGTCTCGATGAGAGCTAGCGATGATTCAATAAGTCTGTGATGTCTCGGTAGCCCTCACTGACTCAAGTTTACTGAATATGTTGCAGCGGAAATATAAGAGTATAAGCCTTTTTAAATATGTTGTGCTTGTGTTAAGTCAAGTATTAACTGCTTAGTGGTGTCTTGTGTGTAAGTAAATCAGTATGCTAGAGTATATGTGATAAAGATTAGAAAGCACTAAGTAAATAAGACACGTAAATCTTTATAGTGGTTCCGTGTGGTGTAATCTCAGCACTCCACTCTTCTCCTGTGGTGTAGGAGGTATCACTAAGAACTTTGAGGTCACAGATTACAAAGGTCCTAGCTATCATCCCTGACCAATCACTATGGCTTCACAGATCACAAGAAACTGAAGAAGGTGGTATTGCTCCTCCAAGCTTCTCCACTGGTCCTTCAAGGGTAGGATTGCCTCTTCACCAGCTCCACCACAAACACAGTCCTTCACACTCCAAAGTGCTTCACTGCACCAACAATTTGATTGTAAAATCAAGGATTGAATCAACTGAATGATTCTGTCTTGAGCAGCTTGATCAGCAGGGTGACCAGGAGCTTCAGGAACTTCAAGTGATTGACTTGATGCGACTTGACAGCTTATGTCTTGTTACACTTGAAGTTAATTCTAGATCTTGCAATATCAGCTTCAGCAGAGTGTTCTTCTTGATTTTTCTTTCAGTTCAGCAGGGTATTTAACACTCTGTAAGTTTTCTTGATCTTTCTGTATTTAAATTTTTATCTACAAAAGATTTTCCTTTCTGTATATATCATATTATATCTTGTTGTTCTCTCTTTATAATCTGATCAGGAGTCTTCTATATATAGGCTCCAATTCTTGAAAATAGCCGTTGCTTTTGTCCTTTTTGGCTTCTGATGGATGACAATCGAAACAAAAATCTTGACATCATCGATCTGCTTTTTGTCAGCTTTCTAGGCTGTTCAATTTGACTTCTGAAACACTTCAACGTCTATTTAATCTCAGCCATTCATCTTGCAAAGTAGTTAGATGTCTCTTTCCATCGGATTTTTATCAGATAAGGTATCTGTACCATCAGCAGAGTGTTTTACAAGGTCTGCTGAAAACAGATTAATTCGTCTCCATTAATATATGATAAATCACATATTAATCTTTTATATCTAACTTTATTTGATTAAGTTAGATAACACCATTTCATCTTATAACTAAGTTCCAGTCCTTCAATTAACTTTAAGGAACTCAGACCTTCATCCATAGGTATATGATCAATTTAGGTCACCACAGACTTGCCTAAATTTAAATCACATATCCTTATCTTTAAATACTAAGTTTGATCCCTTAGCCTTCATTAACTGAGTTTGACTCCTCAGCCTTCAGTCTTTAGCAGGTTCCAGAGAAGTCTTCTGACCTAACTACCCTACTGACCTAGACTAGTCTACTGAACCGAGTCAGCTGACCTTTACAGTACTTGTTTGATCAAGCCTATACAAGGATCAAACTCTAGTAAATCCTATACATCATATCTAGACATCTTTTTGCCTTTGCAAACTATAACAGCTAGTATGACACTCATCACCAAAACCTGAGGATTGTTAAAAGGATGTACAATGATTCTCAACAATGTTCTTTCTATTAAAAATCTGTCCAACAATTTCCCCTTTTTTGGTGATGATGTCAATACCCTCACTTACAGCAAAGTAAAAAGATTAAACACAAAAACAGAACAAACTTGGTCAGTTCTCATTAAAATAAGTTGTTCAATTATTACATTCTAGATGCAACAAGGATAAAGACATTTCACTTGCTTCTGTTGTATTCCCTTCATATTCCACTTTGCTTCTGCTGTATTCCCTTCTTCCCCCTTATTGACATTATCAACAAAAATGGTACATCAGACCAAAGGTACTCTTCTGAGTAAATATCTTCTTCCCCCATTGATATTGTCCTTGTATCAACTGCAGTAATTTTTGAATAGAAGGTCTACTTCAGTAGGTTGATCCTCTTAGTAACATAAGGATCCTATCCAGCAGACTGAAATGTTCCAGCAGCTTCAGCAGGCTCTATTTTGCACCAGATTTATCAAATCATCAAACTTTTTCTCTTGCCTGTCCAGTTGAGTTTTTAGATTGGCAACATCATTTCTGATAGTTCTCAGCTCTTCCAGGACATGTGCTGGTATTCCACCAGCCATTTCTTCAATCATTCCATCAGCAGGTTCTTTGTTAGCATCTTTACCTTGCTGACCTTGCTGATCTACAGTAGACTTCTCAACTTCTTTTAATGATCCTCCAACAGGAATGTTTGTTTCTCCAACTGGAACTCCACTTCCTTCTCCTGGAAAAACTGGTTCATCATCATTATTATCAACTGAATCTGAGAAATCATCACTGTCATTAGGTCCAGATGGATCTTTGATGTGTATGCTGCTGTTCTTCCTACTTTCATCCAAGATATCCATCAGTCTGGTTTGCAGAAGGGTAGTGTCCAACAATTCACTTAGGTTATCTATACCCAACTGACTAAAAGCCAATGTTCAAAATTTGTCATAGACTCAGCAGCTGGCTTTTGCTTCTGGTATAACCCAAATTTCCAAGCAAAGTAATTACTAATTAGCTGTATGTCTGGATTGACTCTATTCTTTTCCTTCTTTGCCTTTTCTATTTTCTCATAAGGCAACCAAAACCCTGTTTTCTTTGAAGTAGATGGAGCAAATTGTTGATCCAATAACTCTTCAGCTAAATACTTGGTGAATTCCATTTCTGCGTCTATCTCAAGGGAATCTGCCTGCAACAACTCATGAGTTCTCAACTCATTTGCTTCTAAGAAATATTCTTCTTGGATTGCAAGTTCATCAGCAGGGATGTCAGTAGATTTGTATTCCCCCTGAAATCTTGCTTCCTCTTCAACAACAGGTTTCTCAACTTGTTCAGCAGACTGCTCATGTTTTCTATGTCTTTCAAGAGTTCTCAACTCTTTTCTCTTTCTATGTTTCTTCTTCTTTAATATCTTTTTCATTTTCTTGGACAAGGATTGCTCATAATCATCAAATTCAGAGCTTTTTCTTTTTATGGACTTTGCGGTCTTTGCTTCTACTTCAGTAAGAAGTTCAGCAATCCTTTTATGCTTCTTTTTCGCTGGTGTAGACTTGGTGAATACGGATTCACTTTCTTCAACAACTTTAATCTTCTTCATTCACTTTTCTAGTGTTCCTGCAACTTCAGCAGGTTGCTCAAGAACAATATCTTTTCTCTTCTCCTTTTTCTCTTTTTGTTTTGGTTCAGCAGACTTCTCTTTTTGTACAGTCTGCTGATCAACCTCATTATCATGATTATCAAGATTATCATCATTTTATGAACCTTCAGACATCTCTAACTCTGGAATAACTTGTGTAACCTCAGGCTTGTACCTTGACTTGTTGATACTTATAGGTGTAACATCAGGCACAGCAAGATGGTTCAGGATGGATTGCACCAACAGTCCCAAAGGCTTTGTTTTAGTTCTTCTAACTTCATTCTTTTCTTCTGAAAAGACTTTTCTTAGATAATAGACAAGATAGCCAGCCCAGTCAAACCTTCTGCCTTTGCAAATGATTGCCATCAAATCTATCTTAGATCCACTTAGTGTATCCAAACTACCACTGAATCCCAAAATATTCTTTGCAAGAATCCTGCTTAAAAGTTTATATTCCAACCTTATGTACCTGACATTTATGCTAGGAGAGGAGGGGATGGTTTTGTTTGTTTTTATTTGATCTACAAATCCCACTCTGTCAGTTCCTGCATTTTCTGGATACTTGTGAGCATTATTGGCAGGTCCAAAACCATAAATTTCTCTTAAGGTATTTGAATCAATCTTGAGGGTGTAGCCATTGACAGTTGTCTCAAAGCTATCATCATCTTCTTCATCTATCTTCATGTTCTTCCAAAACTCAAGAACATTGACAAAAGATATCGTTTCCAGACTATTGTTGAGTAACTTTTCTAATCCAGGTATCCTCTTGATTTTTCGTCCTATCTTGATGGACAGCTTTGACACTCCACAATCTGAAACATATCTGGCAATGCTTTGACAGGTTCCAATATGAACTTGATCCGTCATTGATTCTGTAGAGAAATCTTAAGAGAAGATGGGTTGAGATTGACACTTGGGAAGAAAGGATCAGGAGATTTCGTTCACACAGTGATACGACATAAATAAGATAGAGATCTAATGAATCTTGGTGCATTAAACCATGATTTGAATTGGGTTTTGTGAGATTCCGACACGTGGCCCACTATCTAGCTTCATGACTGTTGTAACCGTCCGATCCATTAACTAAGGTCATAAAGATCATTTTGGCGCGAAAGAGGGTTGTCCAATAAAATGATTTGACCAATTGACTTTCTTGATGGCGATATTTCATAGGATCTTGATAGGTGAAACGACTTTCACAGATCGCGACAAGGAGATCTTCATTCAGATTGTCGACAAGAGGTAAAACAGTTCTTTGATTCCTTCAATTGATCCAATGTCCAAATCCTGTCCTTATCTTGACTTTTGATTGGACCAGTCACTGTTGAGCATCAATTAATCTGCATGACAAAATCAATGAATTTTGGGTACCCATATCTGTTTGGGTCCTTGATTGTTAGTGGCAAGTATGATTCTTGGTAGGTTTCCATAAGGTCTCCTTCTGAATGTATCATACTTGGATTCATATGTATACTCTACACTTCCATAGGATTTGTTGATAGGTTGTGTAGTAGTTACATGTGTTCTCTGGCTTTTTGGTCTGTAAATCTTCTTTGAATGATTTTGCTTGATAGAAGTAGATGCATAATCTTTATAGTGCTGTTGATTGTATACAACTCTATATTGAGGAGTCTGCTGAGGTCTCTGCTGAGGATTTGTATAAGTCCTCTGCTGAGTCCTCTGCTGAATCCTAGCATTGTGATTATACTCCTTATTTCTAGCAAATGGTGCAGGGATATTCCAGTCTTCATCAGTGGGAAATAATCTACCTTTCCCCCTATGATAAGTATCCCTAGAATGATTAAAATTACTGGATTTTGGATACTTGTTCTTGAAATATTTCTGACCATTCTTTAGTGGTCCAGCAGACTTGGTAGTAGGTCTGCTATCAGCAAGTCTAGAGGATACATCATTTTTCTTTTTGGATTTATTTCTTTTTCTGGATGCTGTATTCTTCTTTGACTTGTGATTAGGCTTCTTAGAGGTCTTCTCAGTGGACTTCACTGCTTCAACAATCCTTTTTGGAATAGGATTTTGTGCAGGTACAAACTTAGGACCAATTCTGGTACTAGATTCAGTACCCTTACTGGATCCATCCCTCTTGGATTGTTGAGTTTCAAATCCTAGGCCTGTTCTATCTCCATATGGCTTACCAGATTTGAATGCAATGAAAGAAGAAGATGGTTCAAATAGACTCATTTACTCATCGATGATTCAAGATAGACTTGTCTTTGATTCTTTTCAATAATCTTTTCTTTTCCTTTGAGATTATTCAATTCAGCTTTCAACCTTTCATTTTCTGATTGTAAAGCCTCCTTGCTTGCCTTCACAATCTCATATTCAGATTGTATTTTCCTTAGTTCATTAAGGATGGCATCCATGGTTTCTTCATTATCAGTAATTCTAGGAGTTGAACCACATGTGGATTCAAAATCATTATCAGTGGATGTATTGACAGAAGTAGAGTTGGATACCTTTTTAATATTTGCTGAGAGAGTATGATTTTCAGTTTCAGCAGCACCAATCTCTTGTTGCTTTAATTTGTTTTCAACATAATCAGCTACTTGTATTAATTCCTTTTCTGCTTCATCCGAGAGATCACTAAGTGATGGAAATCCTCTGGATTGGTCATCAATTGTGTTGAGGTTGATTTGCACATCATCACTGAATTGAGGTTCTTGATTTGTATGAGAACTTGTAGTACTGAACCTCTCATGTATTTGATCCTGAAATTCAGATGCAATGTTTTGCAGATATTCGATTCTTCGGATAGTTTAGCCAACTTCTAATTCTAGATGTATCCATGATGCAAGCTTTTGAAAAAGATGTTTTAAATTTTTTTTTTGTAAGACTCTGCTGAGAGCACAACAAACTGGATAACTTCAGAACAGAAGCTCTGCTCCGATACCAATTGTTGGTCCCTTGGAAAGGCTTGGATAAGTTTAGAGGGGGGGGGGTGAATAAACTTATCACTAAAAACTCGGAGTTAAAACAAACTCAAGCAAATTTCAAAGAGTTCTTGATGTCTCAAGATCAGCGATGATTCATAGAGTCTTTGATGTCTCGGTAGCCCTCTTGACTCAAGTTTACTGAATATGTTGCAGCGGAAATATAAGAGTATAAGCCTTTTTAAATATGTTGTGCTTGTGTTAAGTCAAGTATTAAATGCTTAGTGGTGTCTTGTGTGTAAGTAAATCAGTATGCTAGAGTATATGTGATAAAGATTAGAAAGCACTAAGTAAATAAGACACAGAATCTTTATAGTGGTTCCAGGTGGTGTAATCCTGTACTCCACTCTTCTCCTGTGGTGTAGGAGGTATCACTAAGAACTTTGAGGTCACAGTTACAAAGGTCCTAGCTATCTGTCCTTGACCAATCACTATGGCTTCACAGATCACAAGAAACTGAAGAAGGTGCTATTGCTCCTCCAAGCTTCTCCACTGGTCCTTCAAGGGTAGGATTGCCTCTTCACCAGCTCCACCACGAACACAGTCCTTCACACTCCAAAGTGCTTCACTGCACCAACAATTTGATTGTAAAAGCAAGGATTGAATCAACTGAATGATTCTGTCTTGAGCAGCTTGATCAGCAGGGTGATCAGGAGCTTCAGGAACTTCAAGTGATTGACTTGATGTGACTTGACAGCTTATGTCTTGTTACACTTGAAGTTAATTCTAGATCTTGCAATATCGGCTTTCAAGAGAGTGTTCTTCTTGATTTTTCTTTCGATTCAAAGAGGTATTTAACACTCTGTAAGTTTTCTTGATCTTTACAGTATTTAAATTTTTTTCTACAAAAGATTTTCCTTTACGTATATATCATATTATATCTTGTTATTCTCTTTTATAATCTGATCGAGTCTTCTATATATAGGCTCCAATTCTTGAAAATAGCCGTTGCTTTTGTCCTTTTTGGCTTCTGATGGATGACAACTGAAACAAAGTACTTCGACAACTTTGTCGATCTGCTTTTTGTCAGCTTTCTAGGCTGTTCAATTTGACTTCTGAAACACTTCAACGTCTATTTAATCTCAGCCATTCATCTTTAAAAGTAGTTAGATGTCTCTTTCCATCGGATTTTTATCAGATAAGGTATCTGTACCATCAGCAGAATGTTTTACAAGGTCTGCTGAAAACAGATTAATTCGTCTCCATTAATATATGATAAATCACATATTAATCTTTTATATCTAACTTTATTTGATTATGTTAGATAACACCATTTCATCTTATAACTAAGTTCCAGTCCTTCAATTAACTTTAAGGAACTCAGACCTTCATCCATAGGTATATGATCAATTTAGGTCACCACAGCCTTCAGTCTTCAGCAGGTTCCAGAGAAGTCTTCTGACCTAACTACCCTACTGACCTAGACTAGTCTGCTGAACCTAGTCAGCTGACCTTTACAGTACTTGTTTGATCAAGCATATACAAGGATCAAACTCTAGTAAATCCTATACATCATATCTAGACATCTTTTTGCCTTTGCAAACTATAACAGCTAGTATGACACTCATCACCAAAACCTGAGGATTGTTAAAAGGATGTACAATGATTCTCAACAATGTTCTTTCTATTAAAAATCTATCCAACAGATCAGACTGATGGCCATCATCTACGAAGGTATCAAATTTGACTGGGCAACATTTTTTTTTTCAATCGATTGAAGGATCAGATTCGGAAGGAAAATGATTTGTCAATTATGGCACCAAGCAAGGGTTTGCAGAAAAAGGGCGATTTCTGGGAGAGGAAATCATATGGATTCCCTCTTCAGCACCTATTCAACGCATTGAAGGTACAACCCACCAATTTGCAATCACCACACAGGTCTAAGACAATGTTCACTTACATCAAGGCATCCATGAAACCCAAACTCACTGCTGGGAGCAAAAAAACAACAACGAAACCAGAAGATCGAGAGTGGGAAGCGGGCTGGATCCCAGAAGGCACGAGAAAACATCTCTCGACCTGGAACCAGCAACTTGAATAAACTCAGACAATCAGTGATGACACATCAACAGAAGAAGAAAAGGAGCAAGAGGAAATCACCTACCTGGAGGAAGGTGAGGAAGGATACATAATTACCTCGTCCGAGGAAGTGGCGATGGAAAAGGAAGAAGCAGAGTCAGAGGATGGACACTCAGGCAGTGATCATTTTGAAGCAAGTCAAGAAAATCTGGAGATTTCTGATGATGAACTGACTCTTCAAGAAGTGCTTTTCAAAAGCATTGACAAAGTTGACAAACAGCTAAGTGAGCCAGCTGAGAAAGCTCACTCAGCCGAACTTGTCAACTCCCCACAATTGCACAAGGGGAAATAGTAGCAGATGAAGTAGCCCACACTCAACAACAACCTCTAAATGACCCTGCGTCTAATGAGGAAGAACAAGAACAGATGGAAGAAAGAAAAGAAGAAACACAAGATGAAAAGGAAAAGGAAGAGGAGGAAAAAGAAGAAAGAGAAATCGAAGAGGAGAATGAGAAAGAGCAAGATGAAGATGCTGAGGATGAAAATGATGGAGATGAAGAGGATGTCCATGCAGCACAAGAGGAAATTGATCCTGAGAGGATTTTCAATTTGGACATTCAACCCCTTATTGTGGACATGGAAATGCAGTATCACAGCAGGCAAAAACTGAAGAATGCCTTAAGGAGTGAAGCAACCTCCTTCAACCACAAGATAGAGGCCCTCATCAATCATATCAAGATCCAAGATGAGGTCATGGAGAGACAGGAAACCTGCCCTGCAATCTACAGCTACTTATTCCTCACCATGTCCAAACCAATCTTGAGTTCTATGCTGAGACAATTAACAAGAATCTTAAGCCATTGGTGGACACCCTCAATGCTCACACTCATCAAATTTAGCATCTGGATGAGGTGATGGAGCAATCTGGCAAGGAATTGGACCTTCTAATCAAAATTGGTGAGGCCAACAACAAGATACTGGAAAGGAGGTATGGTCCTCTCCCTGACTCTAACGCAGAACCGACAAATCTTGAAGCATTATTTAGTGCTACCAAAAAGGGGGAAGGAAGCTCTAAGCCTGAAAGCTCCAGTCAAAAGAAGGCAAGCCCATCAGAAAAGAGCAAGGGCAGCAAAGGCAAAGGTATCAGGTTTGAAGATGTGAAGAAGTAGACCTTACACTTAATTTTAATTATTTCCTCTATTTGCTTTTGTCTTTAAACAAAAAGATGCAATATCATATTGCCCAATGATGGATGAATAAAATTGTTGAATTTTTGTTCTGTTGTTATAAAAAAAAATTTGGATTACTTTTGTTTAGGCTTATGAGGGTTTTGGCATCATCAAAAAGGGTGAAATTGTTAGGAACATTTTATTATGTTTTGATGATGGCCATACTAGCTGTTATAGAAAGCCTGAAATAAGTTAGAATTCTCTGTATAAGTCTTTACTTAGAGTCTGACATGTTGTATAAGTTGAGTCAGACAAGTATTGTACTAGTTGGTAGGACGGCAAAGTAAAAACAGACATTCGGTAGAATGAAGCCAGTCAAGCACCAGCAGAGATACAATGAAGACATTATGGTCTGACTTATACCCAAGGAAGTCTGTGATGACCTTGGATAAGTCTAAGTTATGTTTTAAGTAATGAAACTTAATATTCAAATATGGTGTACACTGATCTCACCCCAATCAAGGATCAGTGAAGTACAAATATTCACCTTAAACTGAAGCAAAGAAGGAAACCGTGAATCGGCTGAGTAAACTGACTTTCGGCTGAGTAATGACGAAACGGTGAAGAAAGATTCAAAATGGCTAAGTCAGAAGGATCACTCGACCATTCAGAAAACGGCGAAGTAACACTTACCAGATCAGATTTAATATATGTTGAAGATTCAGAAGATCATGCATTAAATGCACAATCAATGGAGGATCAATCATGGACAAATTTTATGCTATACGGTTGAAGGAAAAAGTCCGATCACTGAAATCAAGAAGAATGCAATTAAGGGGGAATCAAGAATAAAATCAAGAATTATTCCCTCATTAATATAGTTGATGACGGTCAAATTATACCCGTAAAAGTCATCAACGTTGACCTTAAATCGGGATTAATAATATGTATTTTATATTAAATCACATGTTTATATGTATTATTTAATGTTTTGTGATTTATAAAATATAATTTGGTATTTATCCATTTTATAAGATATAATTTGGTGATTATCCGTTTTTATTATATTTATCCGTTTTATTTAAATATGATTTATTTCGGGATAAATATCTATTTTGCAGATTTGGATAATTATGGAGGATAAATACAAATGGAAGAATTAAATCTCAAGATAAATCAAAGGAAAATCAAGATAAATATCGGATTAGCACGAAAAGATCGGATGAGCATGGCAAACCACTCAAAGATGGCGCCACTTTAAGGATATGCATGAAGAGGGGGGCGCACTTCATCTTTTGGAGATCGGCCGGGAGTTATCTCTTATTTGTTGTGATATTTTGATGTATATCTCTTAATTAGCTTGAACCCCTATAAATAAAGGCATGTTATACACGCCTTTTACACACTTCTTTACACAATACATTTTTTACACTTCTCAGTTTATAATAAAATCTTCAGTTTTTCTTAGAGCAGTTTTTATGCAAGATCTGCAATAATGTAAGTTCTTGTATTTATTTGTTCTTAGTTCTTTGTAATTAAGTCCCCAACTATTGTTTATCGTTTGAGGTTGTTCGTTCTTCACCGAACGATGTAGATCTAAGGATACGATATGAGGCAGTGGGGATTCCTTGTCTATAAGGATCACACGCCCAGATCTGTTATCCGGTGACCTATAGATGACTTTGGTATGATCGACAACCGTGTTTTTAGTAGACCTATATAATTGCTTTATGAGTCTCTATTTTATCCATTACGTATGTTGAAACGCTAAGATTTAGGTTTTCGCCGCGTCAATCTAGCCACGTCTTTATGGTGTGATTGTCCACTTAGAATTTCTTATCTTAGTTGGTATGGCTACGGCTACGTTGCTCGTCTGTTTTAATTAGCGTATTATTAGGAAATACCAATATAGTGCTCTAGGTCGGCTCATGAATTGATCTTCCGGGACTTTCAAATGAGATCTAGATCTGCATTACGTATTAGGGAATTGAGCTCACCTAGTTATACGTGCATCGTAGATTAACATGATACCTAAAAGTTAGTGTTAATGGGACGGAGACTCGATGCGATCGCTTAGGAAATGCGCTGAACAAAGGAATGTTGCCTAGGTGAGGAATACGGTTAATATCGGCATCCCTAGTTTTGTAAGCGTCGCGAGTCATATGAGATGGAGGCCGAAAAAGCGAAGTCACGTGATGTAGCATAGTGATCTGGATGGCCTACCCGAGCTAGATCTAGTTTGGGGATGACTCCGTAGCCAATATAAAAGAAATACGAATTGGATTAATTGTTGTCGAGTCTAGCTTAATTATATAGAATCTCTAGATCCAAACGATAACATGATCATTGGGGAGGTTAATTACGTTGTTTATGTGTTGTGTCGAGTCGTGTCCTTTACTTTTTCTTGTACTTCGTTGGTCGTAGACCGCTTTGTGTCCTTGACATGAATGATTAATTGTTTGTATATAAATGATCCACAATTTGGTTCCCTGTGGGATCGACCTTGATTCGCTATAGCTATACTACGATGGACCTAGTCCTCTTGCTAGTATTGGTTTATGGTGGTCAAGTATTTTAATTATTACTTGATCTACGTGCATCAAGTTTTTGGCGCCGTTGCCGGGGAACCAACGGTCAATTTTATATATAAATAATTTTTTATTCATGTTGAGTTTTCTGTTTTAGAGTCTGTTTTTATGTTTTTGAGTCCCTCTGGTTGTCTGCTCTGTGTAAAAATTCCAAAATCTGGAACAACTGGTTTCGATCCCAGCAATAGCCAACGGACAGAATTTCAAAATCAAGGTTATTCAAGGCTATAAATAGAAGGCATTGACAGACAAATTAAAATAAGGATCTGAAAAGAAAAATCAAGCAGAAGCTCTGTCAATTCAAAAATCCTTCTCTGAACTTACAAGGATACATCCAGTGATCAACTCTGACATCAGAGCTACAAAGTCATATTTAGCACTGAGATTGATCAAGAAAGTTGTGAATCACATTCACATCAATCAAAACAAATCAATCGAGGCAATCTGAGAAGGAGTTGAGTCTGTGATAGCTGTTGAAGGATTTTGATCTCAAGGAGCAACAAAGGAGACTGAATCACTGAAGCTGTTGCAGTCAAGGAGTGATAGTCTTGTAGATTGTGAAGCTTGGGAAGCCAAGGACAATCATACTATTGTATCTATGAAAACAATAGTGAATTCCTCCAATCATCACAGGAGAAGAGTGGATTAAGGGATTACACCACCCTGAACCACTATAAGCCTTGTGTCAATTTACTTTCTGCAATTTACTTTACATCATTTACTTAAATTGCCTAGATCATAACTTATATCGGTGATTCGCCTAAATCGATTTGAAAACAACATAGTAAGAAGGATTTATCCACTTTGCCCAAAAGCTTTTAAACATAAGAAAAGTTTTTGAAACTCCACTATAGTCATTCACCCCCCCCCCCCTCTGACTATAGTTTCACCCTTCCCTAGGACCAACAACTGGTATGAATTCGCAGTAGACCAAACAGAAAGAAAGATATTAATAATAATAATAATAGTAATAACAATAATAATAATTTGCAACGGTGGTATTTATTTTCCTAAAAAAATATTACACGGCACAATGTGGTATGTATGTCATTTGAGACATTAATTGGAATGTGGTAAAGTCTAACTTCCGACTTCAGGTGCCTTAGCATCAATCGCCACAACTGAGACCCTCTGCGGGGAGAAGGTGGTAGCCCTGAAGACGATTGTTTAGACCTTGCAGGGTCATTGGTTTAGTAGCCATTGATGTCTTTTACAACGTGCTAGGTAGTTAGTCTAGATTGTCTAGGACTAGATGTCCTTAGGAAGCCTTTTAAATGGAATGAACTTAGGTGGTTAGATTAACTACGTAATAAACATATGTGATGAGTCTAAAAGCGAAAACGTTGTAATTCTTGGTCAGACACATTTATGATTCGCAGCATGGAATCATTTCTCATACGTAACGGACAATATTCGGGTTTTGAGAAATGTTCCACACGGAACCATCCGTGGCATATGAGGTGCTGAATACCCATCATTCGGGCATTGTGTCCTTGAATTACAATGTAACATAGATAATTGCTCGTGATGGTGCTAGCAGACCTAGCAGAGGGGAGTGTATTTTAATGCAACCTATGTGGTAGAGATTGTAGACTTTGTCTTGATGTATATTATATAAATATATTGTGTGACCGTTTCTTCTACCCCTTACTAAGTACGTAAGTACTTACCCCTTCTTTCTTTATTTTCCCCACCCCGAGAAGGTGGTTGTCAGGATGATGATGAGTACGGTTATGATGACGGAGCTGACGTTTGAGCTCAAGAGATTATGATGTTATGGACTTTTATTTTGTGCGATTTTATTCTTCAGTTTTTGAGAGATATGCTTTAGTATCTTTTCATTTTCAAATTTGGATGCAATAAGTTAAACAACGTTTATTTCGTTGTTTTGTCGTTTCAGTTTTCTTAGACGTAGATTTTGGGTCTGGTGATCCGTTGTTTGTCGTTTGACAATCTTTTCCGAGTTATCTTTAGTTTTAATTTATTCTGCTTTTACTCTGATTGATTGTTACGAGGCTTATGTATATATTACTTTTGACGATTTAAAAAGTTAATATATGCATGCCGGGCGTTATTTCCGGATAATGACTCAGTATCCGGGACGGGGCGTCACACTTCTGCTCTTAAATAATTATTTCTTCATTTTCACACACTTCAATCCTGGATGCCGGCTGAGCTTAAGCTCATAACCTAGTGGTTACACCTAGGGTCTAAAACATGGCTCCAGTGTGGAGACCAGAGTTCGATCCCCGTATGGGGCGTGTGCGTGCGTGAGTTCCTTTCGTTTCTGATAAAAAGAATAAAAAATTCATGGATGCCGGCTCCAATTTTTTTCCTAAAAGTCAATTACAAATTACCGCAAAATTCTTATGTCATTTACCATCATCATTCACCTTATATAAAAACAACATAATAACAAATGAAAAGAAAGGGTATGGCTTTATGTTCCAAAAAGTCAATCTGATACTTATCGGATGCTTGACATCTGTACCAAACCGTGCTCCGATAGCAATTGTTGGTCCCTTGAAAATGCTTTGATTAAGTTTAGAAGGGGGGGGTGAATAAACTTAACACTTAAAACTTTTGGAGTTAACAAACTCAACGATCAGATGAGACTATCGAGTGTCGCCAGACTCTTCAAGTATCGAAGAGTCTCTTGAAGTCTGCTTGAGTTTGTTAACTCCAAAAGTTTTAAGTGTTAAGTTTATTCACCCCATCGATGATCTCTTTGAAGCTCCTGAGTTTGTTAACTCCAAAAGTTTTAAGTGTTAAGTTTATTCACCCCCCCCCCCCTTCTAAAGTGTAGTGTGTGGAGTCGTTTACGGAACATATCCGTAATTCACGGATTTAATTACGGATAATTAAATGCAGAAAATAATTAACTCGAAAATAAAATTTATTTAATTAAGTAGATCTAATAAAATAAACTACTAAAGGATAGATCTAATGAAACAAAACTATTACAATGTACATCTAAAAATTAAAGTCATCACAGTACTGATCTTACTCGGAACTAAAGGAAAATAAAGTACGATGCAAAAATAATGACAAAACGAGGCGCGTATGTTACTCTTTCCTTAAGACATAATTTTCCAGTATGGTGCCACGGTAGTAGAAACTGCCTCCCAAGATACATCGGCTAATGTCTTGGATTGAGTGGCACTTCAACAATCCATGTTGCGTGAACCTACAGAGTGCTCTGACTTATCTTCGACTCATGGATTGAGTGGCACTTCAACAATCCATGTTGCGGTGAACCTACAGAGTGCTCCGACTTATCTTCCACTCAAGAACAAGGCTATATGCTCGACCCTTTAGTAGTGGAAGGAACCATAGAAAACTGAATGGTTGAACCTTCATCTATGGCTTCGTTTATATAGTAGAGAGGAGGAGGTAATGATTGTGTTGGTCCCTTGAAAAGGCTTTGGTTAAGTTTAGAGGGGGGTGAATAAACTTAACACATAAAACTTTTGGAGTTAACAAACTCAGCAACTTTAGCGACTGCTTTGATACTTGATGGTCTGTGACACTCTCGATAGTCTCGGCGGTTGTTGAGTTTACTAAATTTGTGCAGCGGAATAAATCAAAAATTAAGCCATGTTACTTGTTGTTAAATGTGATACTAAGTATTAGATACTCAGTAGTGTATGTGTGTGAAATCATTTTCTAGATTCAGTAGGTTGATGTGCAAGATATACTAAATTCAGAAAGTAAATGCAGAAAGTAAGTAGGCAGATTTTATAGTGGTTCTAGGTGGTGTAATCCTGTCAGTCCACTCTTCTCATGTGATGTTGGAGGTAATTCACTAGAGATCTTTGAGATAGCAGTTACAAAAATCCCTAAGTTGCTTGTCCTTCACCAATAACTATGGCTTCACAAACTGAACACTTGGAACATGTAGGATTGCTGCTCCAAAGTCTTCCACTGGTCCTTGAAGGGTAGGATTTCCTGTTCACCAGCTCCACCACAAACAACAGTCTTTCACACCCAAAGATGCTTCACTGTCTTCAGTAGATTCCTTGTAAAAGAAGGTTTGAATCAAGTAAGTGATTCAGCTTTCAGCAGCTTGATCAGGATGATATGATCAGCACCTTGACGTCTTCAAGTGTGTAAACTTGATGTAGCTTGAATGCAGATTACACTTGAAGAAGTTTACTGGATCAGGAGATTAAAGCTCAGTAGGGTCACCAGGGTGTTTTTCTTGATCAGAAATTTAAGTTAAGGATTATCTGTATTTTTATCTTAAATATTCATCACTTGTATCTGAATTAGGAGTCCTCTATTTATAGGTAGGAATCCTTGTGGCTTATGTTTGATTCAAACATAGCCGTTTCAGATTTTGTCCCATTTGACTTGCCTTCTGTTTAGGGTGAATTTATAGTGTTTTTAACGATATGTTTTATATCAATTTCCCCCATATGTGGATGTTTTTCATAGAAATCGAGCTTTATAATTGAAATATTGAGCAAGTGGTGTTTTCAATAGTTAAATTGCAAAACGTAACGAATTGTGTGCTTATATTGTGATTTTATATTATTTTGGAGTTATATTACGCTTTGGTATGTTTTATTTATCTTTTAGATACATGTTCTCGAGCCGGATTTTCTGATGAAGAGAAGAGATAGGGATGAGAAGGAAAGGATAAAGATGAAGAAATCAGCTTCCGTGCATGATGGACGTTCGTTCATGTCCCGTCCACTATGGACGGGCGTCCATTAAATCAAATCAAGCGTCCGTGAGAAGAAATCGAATGAGAGTTTGGGCGTTGTATGGACGAAGCGTCTCGCCTAGCGTCCCAAAGCGATTGGACGGGCGCCCAGTGTTTTGGACGGGCGTCCGTCCGGCCGACTTAGCCCTGGCCGACTTAAAACTCTATAAAAGCAATGCGCCCCAACCCTAAAAGATATCAAAAATTCTTCATACACCAAATACTACTCGGCCGCACTTCACGAGGGAGTTCCAGGCGGTCACCCGAGCCTTGTGCTCGGGTGATCCGGATTAGATTATGATGTTTTATTTTCGTTTGTTGATTCATGGAGATCATCCATTGTACCAAACTATGTGAGTTTATCTTTTAATTTATTCAATCCTTTTTTTTATTTTTTCGTGATCTTTGATTTGTTTTGTATCTTTCTATGATTTATGATGCTATTGTGTGACTAGATCGAGAGATTGGTTGCTAATTGTTGTCTAACGTAGATGAGAATCGTTGTTAGGCTAGATCACTATAGAAAGATAGGATCTTTAATCGTTAATTAAGTGACAAATTAATTGGTTAATTATCTAGGTTGCTAGATTCTAAAATACGAGTTAACTTGAATCTACACCTTCGTTTTGTATGGAAATTGGTCTCAACATTCAAGAGAGGAGAGATCGATAATTGAATTCACTAAGAGATTAGGAGTTCATAGCTTGAGAAACGGATTCACTAAGAGATTAGGAGTTTGTATCTCGTGTAAAGGTGAAACCACAATATCGAATTAAAATCATGAGAAGAACTTGGATTGAAATCACTTGGTTTGTATATTGGTTGATTCCATGTATCTTTCTTCTATGTTTTTCTTAGTTGTTATAGCTTAGATTTATTTTATCTGTTCTATGTGTTTATATGTTTGTTCTTTCGTTTATTTGTTTTCGTAAGTAACAATTGAAAGGAATTAATAAAACTAGATTCAACAACCCAATTCCCTGTGGATCGACCCCTTACTTATCCCGCTTTACTAGCAATTACCCGGTATTCGGCCGGTTAGGAGTTAGTTTTGCATATAGGTTAGGGTTTATAAATTGTTTTTGTTTAATGATGCAAAACCATTTAAACACCTTCTGTCACTATTCATAAGACTCGACCTTCGTCGAAATGTTTTTGACAATGATCTGATCTGGCTCCCCCCTTTGACTTGTATCCATTGGATAATCCTCTGAATCTTTCCAACGTCCATTTGATCTTAATCATTGATTTGTTTGATAAAATCAGAGGTTGTTAGCTGTCCCTTTCATGTTTTCTTCCAATGTAACCTTTGATTAAATCGAAATATGTGTCCAGCAGGTTCCTGAGAACATAAGTCTGCTGATATGCACATCAGTAAGCTTATCCTTATTATGCTGTGTTTAAAAACACTTCAGCTTACTGTCTTTTATCTAACTTTTATTTATGAAGTTAGATTACACCTTTTTGCATATAACTAAGTTCCAATCACCACTTAACTTTTGGAACTTAGACCTTGTACACAAGGTATATGTAATCAGTTTAGGTCATCACAGACTTCCCTAAATTCTGATTCCATATCCTTGACTTTAATTATTAAGTTTGATCCTGTTAGCCTTTAACAACTGAGTTTGAGCCTCACGGCCTTTTCCAGCAGGTTCCTCGATCAATCTCTCGACTCAAACTACCCTCTCGATCTAGACCGATCATTGATGTAAATCAGCTGACCTTTATAGTGCTTGTTTGATCAGACCTATACAAAGATCAAACTCTAATAAACGTATACATTTGAACTAGACATCTTTTTGCATTTGCTCTATAACAGCTAGTCTGGCACTTATCCCTAAAACTTAAAATTAAGTCCAACAATTTCCCCCTTTTTGGTGATGATGCCAATACCCTCCTTACAGCAAAGCAAAAAGATTAAAAACAAAAACAGAACAAATATCAGTCATTTCTCATTATAATCATTTATTCAAAAGTATTACAGTCTAGATACAGCAAATGATAAAATAGATCAAGTATGCTTGCCTTTTCTGCTTGCCTTGGTAGGCTCTTATCTCTCTGATCATTTCTCTCATCCAATCATTTTCAATCAGAGAGAAATCAATGTGAGGATTTACTTGTTTCCACCAATGCCATGCTTCAGGTAGAGTAAGATTTATCTGATGTACTCTGAAGCCTAACCTCATGTAAACTTCCTTGAATTCATTAAGTGAATCCTTTGCATTTGTGGTAGGTAAACTTATTTCACCTTTACCACCTCTTCCACCTCTATGTGAAGCCCTCATGGCTTTAACCCTTGCTTCCCAAAATTTGAGTCCAAGAAAGGAATTGAGTCCCTCATGGAAACCTTTATCATGATAAGGTCTTCTTTTGCTGTTGTAGACCTTCTTGTACTCTCTGAGAAGATCATCAGTAAGTGGAAGTCTGCCAGGTGCAGGCTCCCTAAAAGCATTTGTATCAGCTTCCCATCTTTTCTTAGCAAAGATTCTAGCAGCCATTTTTGCTTCTGCTGTTTGGCTCTCTTCCCCCTTATTGACATCATCAACAAAACGGGACAGCAGGCCATGTACACTCTCCTGTGTGAGCACTAGGTTGTTCAGTTGACCCTCCATAATTTCAGTCCTAGTGTCAACAGCTGTGATCCTTCCTTGCATTCTTTGCTCCAGTAGAGTTATCCTCTCAGTAATCTTAGGATCTAGTACAGCAGGTTGCAGTGTTCCAGTAGACTCGGCCATAGCAGGCTTAGGTGTCTCAGCAAGCTTGTCAAGTTTCTCATGAATGGATTCAAATTGATCTTTGAGAAACTTGTCCTTCAGTGTATTACCTTGCTTGATCCCCTTTACATATTGAGCAAGGTCAGCAAGAGCATATTGTGTGGAAGTGATATTTGAAGCAACAGTTTCAGTGGTTCTTCCTCTATTCTCCACTAAGTTCAATAACTCTTCGAATCTTTGCTCTTGCCTGTCAAGTTGAGTTCTTAAATTTGCAATGTCATTTCTGACAATCCTCAACTCATCCAAAACCTTTGCTGGTACTCCACCAGCCATATGTCCAGCAGCTCCATCAGCAGGCTCTTCCACTGTGTATAGTGCCCTTAATCTGCTGACAATCATGGCATAGCTCATATCCCTTCCAGCAGGGTTAGGTCCCTGAAACTCCTCTAGAATAGGATCTAGGGCAGGTTCCTCAAAAATAGGTACAAATGTCTGTTGTGGTTCATCATCAACATGTTCTTCCTCAGGCATTTGAATCTCCTCATCACTGTAGTCATAGTCCACCAGCTGCTCATCCTCAACAATAACAGCAGTATGCTGACCATCTTTCCCTACAGTGGTCTTGTCTCCAGTAGGCTCCACTACAACAGCCTGTTCAACAACAACAACAGGGGTTTCCTCAAAACCCAAAACTTGTTCCAACCTATGTCCATGTGCTGTTTGTAACTCAAAGAAACTGTACCTCTGTTCCAACTCGTGTTCAGTCTTTCGTTTGAACCTCAAGCACTGAACCTCCAGTTCCAACCTTTGTTCAGCCTGAACCTCCTCAATCAACAATGGAGATCCTTCAAATCCCATAATCATGTCCAATATTTGTGCCACCACTGTTTGCTCCTCAGTGATCAGCACCCTCTGTACAAGGATTGCAGGGAATTCAACTCTATTTTCTTCTTGAAATCCTTCAGCATTAATTGGCAATCCTTGCCAGTGTATAGACAGTCTTGAAAAGAGTGTCCTGAGTGTCTATCCAGTCTTGATATTGATTTGAATCCTCAGAACTGACATCAGGTTCACTATGATCAGTGACCCTTTCCTCATCCAAATCCAGATTCTGCTGATCATTAGTGTGCTCAGCAGGTTCTTCAACAAACAAGGTGTCTATCTCACCAACCATTCTGTTTGCACCAATATATATTCCCTCATTGATTTGTGCCTCCAGATCATCCATGGTGAGATCCTCATTTATTTCTTCAGTTTGTTGCCTCTCAGTGGATTGTCCAGCACCAGTAGACTGCTCTACTCTTGGTTCAATTATCATAGCAGTTCCACTGGTTCCTCCTGGACCAGAGGGATAATTACCTCCAAAATCAGATGATGATGAATCATCATTATCATCTCTTGGTTCCCTGAATTTGATACCCTCCTCCTTCTATTGTTCATCAAACAGATCCATCAGTCTTGATTCCAAAAGAGAGGTATCAATCAGTTCCAGCAAATTTTCAACTCCCAACTTATCAAAAGCCCATTCTTCAAAGTCTGCCATTGGTTGTGCAGCAGGCTTTTGTCTTTTGTAAAAACCAAATTTCCATTGGAAATAGTCAGCCACTTGCTGGAGTTTAGGATCAACAAACTCCTCATCCTTCTTCTTCTCATGTCTTTCAAAGGGCATAGTTGGCTTTCTAAGAGCTGTTTCAGTACCTTGGTGACCTCCAAAGGTCTCAACAAGTAAATTCAAAGTTTCTTCCACAGATGCCTCTAGATTAGTAGGTTTCTTAGGTTGTATGTTTGTTCCTACTACCTCCATCTGCACTACACTTAGTTCCCCCAGACTTACATGCTCATCAGCAGGGTTAGCAACATATTGCTCTTCCCCCTGAACTATTGTAGAATTTGCAGGGTCTTGTACCAATGTCTCAATTACCACAGTAGGTGCAGATTCAGCAGTCTGCTGTGGCTCTTCATTAAGTTTCTCAACAAAACTGTGTGCAGTTTCATTAGGCTCAGCAGCCTTTACTGGGGAGGATTCAACAACTTCAATAGCAGGTTCAGTTTTAGCAGTCTGTTGTGATTCTTCAGTAGGTTGCTCATCAACAACCTCAACTATCTCAATAGGTTTAATAGTTGTTAGGGGCTCAGATTCAATAGCTTCTCCTTCTTCTTCTTCCCTCTGAGCTTCCAGAATCCTTAACTGCTTTCCTTTGCCATGTTTCTTTTTCTTGGCAAATTCTTTCATTCTCTTGGAAAGATCTTCTTTTTCAATTTCAGTAGCTTTCCCCTTTCTACTGGCTTCTTTATGTTGCTCCTTCAAAATTTTAGCAACAGACTTCTTCTTTCAAACTACAGCAGGGTCAGTAACCTCAATCTCTACTGGACCCTCAGTAGACTCTGCAGACTCTGCTGTTTGCTTCCTTGTCTTCCTAGGTTTTAACAATTCAGTTATTTTCCTTGTATCAGCAGCCTTTCTTTTCTCAGTAACCTTCTTAGGTGTAGCTGGTTTAACAACTTTCTTAACCTGCTCACCACCAGCATTATCATCTCTATCATTACCATCACTATCAGTGGCCTCATCCTCCACATTTTCATCATCATCCAAACTAGGGATAGGATAGTCAATCTCTTTCTTGTATCTAGATTTGTTGATCTTTTCAGGTGGAATATCAGCAATTCCAAAATGATTCAGCAGGGCCTGAACCATCAATCCCAAAGGTAATGCCTTGGATTTCCTTGTCCCTTCTTTCTCTTCTTTTGCTACTTTCTTCATGTAATGGACAAATAATCATCATCAGTTCTATTTTGGGTCCTGATAGAGTATCCATACTCCCAATGAGTCCAAAGATATTCTTTGCAATAATCTTGCTCAGCAGGTTGTATTCATAACCAATATACTTCACATTGATGCCTGGAATTGATTTGATGGCATCATTGGTCTTGATTCAGTCAACAAAATCCATTTTTGACAGTCCTATTTCCTCAGGATTTGTTGGAGCATTGATTATTGGTGCAAAACCAAAAGCTTCCCTCAGCAGGTTTGAGGAAACTTCAATCTCTTGGGCATTTACTGTGGTAGTGAATGCCTCTCTACCTTCTCTTATAACAATATTTCTCCAGAAGCTAACAACATTTCTATAGGATATTGTTTCCAATCTTATATTGAGCACATTCTCCAAACCTTCATATCTTCTTATTCTTCGACCAATATTGATAGCTAATTCTGTTTGGTTAGCATCAACAACAAAGCCTCTTACACTTTGACTTGTTCCGATTTGAACATCATCCTTTTCTGCCATTGTTTTAAGAAAAAGATGAAGAAGATAACTCTCATATCTGTGTTCACACAGTGTAAATTCAGAGAAAATCAATCTGAGATTTTTGAAAGTAACTTCTATGTAAGGGTCTGTATATATAGACAGATGTAGTTGTAACTATCAGAGCACGTACAGTGGTATTAACCACGATTAAATCTGAGTGAATGCTGTGTTGACACGTGGCCCATTACTTTTCCATAACGTTTTGTAACCGTCAGATCATGTAACTACGGTTATAAGGATAGAATAAATATCCCGCCATTTGCTTTTTGACTTTTGTAAGTTTGACTGTGTAACGTTTCCTTCAAAGACCTTTGTCATCGATGGACTTGGCTCAAAGGCCTGACTGTTGACAAAATGTCTCGGACTTCTTGATAGAGTCACTCTGCTGATGTCTAATTCCTTTTGTATTGTCCAATTGATAATACAAGATGAAGTTTAATACCAATGACTGATCTGTCAAGTGAACTCACCCAACATGACAAAGACCAATCCCCTTGGAAACCTCATTTGCTCAATTGTCCAAACATAAGTACATGGAATTGTTGATACCAATGACTAATCTGCTAAGTGAGCTCACCCATCATAGCAAAGACTAATCCCCTTGGTGAATTCCAGTACACTGCTGATAAAATAGAATGTCAGTCAACTTTTATAATTCCAAGTTCAGTCTTTAGTTTAGCAAATCTTTCACTATCAAGTGGTTTAGTGAAAATATCAGCAAGTTGATCTTCAGTAGGGATATAAAGAACCACCACAACTTTCTTTTCAACATGATCTCTTATAAAATGATGTCCCACATCAATATGCTTGGTTCTTGAGTGCAAAACAGGATTTTCTGTGATTTCAATAGCACTTGTGTTGTCACACATAATTGGAATTTCTCTTTCTTCAATTCCATAATCCCTTAACTGTTGTCTTAACCCACGGATTTGTGCACAACAACTTCCAAAGACAGAATGTATTCGACTTCAAGAAGGAAGTTGATATAGAATTGCTTCTTGCTAAACCAGAAACCAGTCTATTTCCCATTAACTCGATGTGTTCCTTTGGTGCTTTTTCTATCAATCTTGCATCCAGCATAATCAGAATCTGAGTAGGATATAACTTTGAAGCTTCCATCTTTTGAATACCATATCCCTACTCCCAAAGTCTCTTTTAGATACTTGAGAACTCTTTTTACTGCACCTAAATGACGTTCTTTAGGTTTTGATTGAAATCTTGCACAAACACCTACAGCAAAGGATATATCAGGTCTGCTGGCAGTAAGGTATAGCAGACTTCCTATCATCCTTCTGTATAATGTCTGATCAACATATTTGCCTTCTTTGTCTTCATCCAATCTAATATTTGTGCTCATAGGAGTTGATACCTTGGTGCTGTTTTCCATACCAAATTTCTTCAGCAGGTCCTTGGTATACTTGGTTTGATGAATGAAGATTCCATCTTTCATCTGTTTGACTTGAAATCCCAAAAAGTAGTTCATTTCACCCATCATACTCATTTGGAATTTACTCTTCATTAGATTTGCAAACTTCTCACATAGCAATTCATTTTCAGAACCAAAGATTATGTCATTAACATAAATCTGTACCAGCAGGGTGCTGTTCCCTTCATTGATTCTGAAAAAGAGTCTTGTCAATGGCGCCTTTTGTAAAACCATTTTCCACCAGGAATTGAGATAGAGTCTCATACCATGCTCTTGGTGCTTGTTTCAAACCATAAAGTGCTTTGTTGAGTCTATACACTTTATCTTCTTGATCCTTAACTTCAAATCCAGGAGGTTGCTGAACATAGACCTCCTCTTCCAGAATGCCATTCAAAAAAATGCACTTTTGACATCCATTTGATATACTTTGAAGTTTTTATAAGCTGCATGTGCCAAGAATAATCTGATAACTTCCAATCTTGCAACATGGGCATATGTTTCATTAAAATCTATTCCTTCTTCTTGAGAATAGCATTTTGCTACTAGTCTGGCCTTATTTCTTACAATGGTACCAGATTCATCAAGTTTGTTTCTGTATACCCATTTTGTAGCAATTATATTTGCATGACTAGGCCTTTCCACTAGTGTCCAAACTTGATTTCTTTAAAATTCCTCTAACTCTTCTTGCATAGAAATTATCCAATCTGGATCTGAAATTGCTTCTTCAACAACCTTGGGTTCCATTTGAGATCGAAAACATGTAAACATTGCTTCTAACTGTCTTCTAGTCCTCACACCATGCTGTATATTGCCAATAACTTGTTCAGCAGGGTGATCCCTTAACCATTGTGGATTTTGGTTAGATTGATTATCAGGAACCTCATCTTCAGTAGGGTCTGCTATTTCTTCATTAGGGGGTTAAGCAGATCCTTGAACTGCCTCAGTTGTTGCATCAGTAATATTACCAGCAGGGTGTTCAGCAGGGGCAGAATCAGAAACTTTTAAGTCATTAAATCTTTCCAAAACTTCAACACAATCTGGATCAGTGACTTGTAGATTCTCAGCAGGTTCACAAGCTTCATCTTCCGTACCAGTGAACATAGGTTCATCAAACACAACATGGATTGTTTCTTCATGTTTTAATGACCATTTGTTCAGTACCCTGAATGCCTTGCTGATCAAGAATATCCCAAGAAAATTCCTTCATCTGATTTTTGTTGGAATGTCTTCAATTGTTCCTTATGTATTAGAATAAAACATTTGCTTCCAAATGGATGGAAATAAGATATATTAGTTTTCCTTCCATTCCAAGTCTCATAAGGTGTCTTCAGCAGCTTCTTGTTCACTGAGGTTCTGTTTTATGTATAACATGCTGTATTAACTGCTTCAGCCCAATATCTTTCAGGTAGCAATGCTTCACAAATCATAGTTCTTCCTGCTTCTTTTAGAGTTCTGTTTCTTCTTTCAGCAACCCCATTTTGCTGAGGTGTACCAGCAGCAGCAAGTTGATGTAGTATACCATTCTGTTCACAATATTCTCTGATAACTTTATTGAGAAATTCAGTACCCTCGTCTGATCTGATTTTTACTACTGTCAAACTTTTCTCATTTTGTAATCTCTTCAAAAGTTCAGGCATCTTCTGAAGTGTTTCACTTTTCTTGTTCATGAATATCCACAACTACCAAAGTGTACTTCTTTCCTGTAACACTTGTTGGTGTAACTAGTCCAAATAGATCCATATGCATCAGCTCCAAAACTCTATTAGTTGATTGCTTAGTTTTTGACTTAAAGCTTGATTTTGTCTGTTTACCTTGCTGACATGCATCACATATAGCATCCTTCTTGAATGTGATCTTTGGTAAACCAATCACCAGTTTCTTCTTCACCAACTGATTGATATCATCAAAATTGAAATGATTAAACTTCTTATGCCATAACCAATTTAGTTCTGTCTTGGTATGCATAATCAGGCATGTTTCTGGAACAGCAGTAGACCAATCCACAACATACATGTTTTGTTGTCTTCTTCCAGCCAACACAACTTGATCACCTCTTTCACTACTGACAATACATGTGTTTTTGTCAAAAGTGACCTTGTATCCTATGTCACAGAATTGTCCAGTGCTCAGTAGGTTGTAGTCCAGTCCTTCCACATATGCAACATTCCTGATTGTTAATCCATTTCTCACAAGTGTGCCATATCCTCTTGTGTATCCATGTGTATTCTTGTTGCCAAAATTTACTCTTGGACCATCCTTTGCCACATAGATTGACAAAAAGTGCTTATTCTTTGTCATATGTCTGGAACATCTACTGTCAAAGTACCAGACACCCTACAAAACAAAGTTAATTCATTTTAGGTACCCAAAACTTTTTGGGTCCATAATGGTCAGTGGTAAGCATGACCCTTGGCAAGTTTCCATAAGGTCTTCTTTGAAAAGTATCATACCTTTGTTCATACATGTATTCTACACATCCATAAGGTCTAACAATTGGTTGTGTAGGATTCACATATGCCTTATGGCCTTTTGGTATGTAATGCTGTTTGAAGTGATTCTTGTTGTTTGAAGCTTTAGCATAACCATTGGATTGCTCTCTGTTAGGAACAACCCTGTAATGTGGAGTCTGCTGAGGTCCCTTCTGAGGTCTTTTATAAGTCCTCTGCTGAGTCCTCTGCTGATTCCATTGCTTAGGTTTTACCCTATCAGCATGGTTATACTTTCTGTTTCTAGCTGTGGGGGTAGGAATATTCCAACCATCATAAGTAGGGAACAGTCTACCTTTCCCCCTGAGATAAGTATCCCTCAAATGATTGACATTTTTAGGTTTAGGATTCTTATCCTGGGAATATTTATGACCTTTACCTTTTTGTGGTCCAGCAGACTTGGTATCAGGTCTGCTATCAGTAGGTCTAGAAGGTCCAGCAGTCCTACCTTTGGATTTACCCCTTTTGTTAGGTACTGATGTCCTTTTTGAATTCTGATTTTTCTTTCTTGAAGCATTCTCAGTAGGCTTCACTGCCTCAGCAACCTTACTAGGAGTTGGATTTTGTGCAGGCACAAACTTAGGACCAATTCTGGCACTAGGTCCAGTGACCTTACTGGATCCACTCTTATTGGATTGTTGAGTTCCAAATCCAAGCCCTATTCTATCACCATAAGGCTTTCCAGATTTGAATGCAGTGGAGGAACAAGATGGTTCAGCAGACTTAACAGCTACTGAATGTACAGCAGGCTAATGCTGATTCTGTCTAACTTCTTTTTCCTTACCCTTGAGAATTCTTAATTCAGCATTCAACCTTTCAACTTCTACTTGAAGAGCTTATTTTCCAGCCTTCACAATCTCATAACCAGATTGTATTATCCTCAGTTGATTAAGGATGACATCCAAAGTTTCTTCATTGTCAGAATTTTTGGGATTTGAACCACATGTTGATTCACAATCACTTCCAGCAGGAGTATTAATAGATACATAATTGTATACCTCCTCTGTTTCATCCATATTTTCCATCAAAGCATAATCATCCATATCATCAACAAGTGCAGTGTCATCAGATTCATTTCCTTTTTCTGATTCCACTTCATATCCGGATTCATCTTCAGCAACCATAGCCTTCTTGCCATGTCTTCTTTGTTGACTTTTACTCATCAGTAGGTCTGGACAATCTGGTCTAAAATGTCCAGGCTTCTTGCAAATGAAGCAAAGATAATCAGGTTCCTTACTTTTTTTTAACTCAGGACAGTCAGGTTTGAAGTGTCTTGGTTTCTTGCAATGAAAGCATAGATAATCATTGTCTTTCTTTGATTCTTCTTTCTTCTTTTCACTAGGTCTCTTTGTGAAATTCCTTGAAGAGCCCTTTCCAGTCTTCATCATTTTGATTTTCTTGCTCAGTAGGGCACTCTGCTTTTGCATCTCATCCAGTAGATCATCTTGAGCTCCTGATGTCTCTTCTTGATGTTTAGCAGCCAATGCAGTGGTCTTTGGTTCTTCCTTTTCAGTGGTAGGTGCCAATTTCTTGCTGAATTCATAAGCTTTAAGATCTGAGAATAATTTGAAGGTATCCTCTTCATGTAGTTTTCTCATTTCTTCTATAGCAGTAACCTTCATCTCCCAAACTTCTTTTTTAGGTGATGCTTCCAAGATTTTTGAGTTGATTTCTTCTTTTGAGTAGCTTACACTCAGTAAGGTGAGTTCATCCAGGATTGCATTGAATCTTGATTCCATTTGCTCAATGGTTTCATTTGGTTGCATTTTGAACTTTTGAAACTTCTTTTTGGCCACACTGATTTTGTTCTTCTTGATTGCATCAGTGCCCTCACAGATTAACTGTATCTTGTCCCAAAGTTCCTTTGCAGTCTTGCAATCTTTCACCTTCATATACATATTGCTATCCAAAGTTCTATATATGATGTCAATAGCAATATTGTTAAGGTTTGCTCGTTTTCTATCATCAGCAGTCCATTCCTTCTTTTGCTTTGGAATGTACTTTGTCTCATCTCCCACTGTTATTGACTTGGTAATCTCCAGTGGTCCATCTGTCAGCACATCCATCATTTCATCATGAGTTGCAGCTAGATAAGCCTGCATACGACGTTTATATTCATTAAAACGATCTACAGAACACATCAAAATTGTTCTAGCATACTGGTTGTTATCCATGATGCAAAGCTTTGAAAATCAGTAACTTGAAAAAGTTTTCAAAGTATTTTCACAAGCACAACAAGTAGGATTACTTGAGCGAAGCAATCGCTCCGATACCAATTGTTGGTCCCTTGAAAAGGCTTTGGTTAAGTTTAGAGGGGGTGAATAAACTTCACACTTAAACAACATTTATTCGTTGTTTTGTCGTTTCAGTTTTCTTGGACGTAGATTTTGGGACTTGTGATCCGTTGTTTGTCGTGTGACAATCTTTTCCGAGTTATCTTAAGTATTAAATTTATTCCGCTTATACTCTGATTGATTGTTACGAGGCTTATGTATATATTACTTTTGACGATTTAAAAAGTTAATATATGCATGCCGGGCATTCTTTCTGGATAAAGACTCGGTATCCGGGACGGGGCGTCACAGTTGGTATCAGAGAGAAAGTTCCTATCTTACGTCTAAGATCGTAGTCTAAGATGAATTTTTATAAGTCTCTTTAGCAGCTTAGCTGACCCTTTCTTCTTGTCTCATGGCTAAGAATAGTGCAAGGAGCACTAGTAAGTTAGTCCGAAGCAATCAATCCTTATGGATGAAGTCTTTAAACCAAACCACATCACCTAGGATTAAGTGAAACCCCTCTAAGTAAAGCTTTGGGATCGGAGTCTTATGCCTAACCTTTAAGTTGATGTCCTCTTGGTTGATATTCTTTACACTCCTTATTGTGATCTCTCCACTTCTTTCTACACCTCAATGTCATAGCCTACACTTTGGCTTGACCTATTCCCGTAGAGAATGATGTCCGACTCAACTCTACAAATCCTCCACTCCCTCCATTCCCGTAGAGAATGTTTACCAAATTTCTTTGACCTTGCTTTGATCGAAATGGGTTCTACACGAACTCCATATACAATTCTATCCTTTCCAAGTGCTTCTCACTCGTTTATATTATTAGTGTTAAATGCTTCCTTGCTTGTGCACATAGTTTTCATCATCCTAGTGGTTGGCTTTATCCAACGCGAGTGAATGCCTTTTGTTTTGGTGTTTTCCTTTCATGTAAACCCATTTCCCCTGCTCCAAAAATTTTGAAAATTTTCCGGAAGATATATCACTATTTTATCTACAACTTCTCTTCTTACATCAACTCGATAATCATTATGGATTGTTCAGAAAATTTATGTTGATGCTGGACACTCTGTCCAGAAAATCTGCAGCAGCACTTTCACTTCTTCTTCTGTTTTGAACTGGTTAACCACATTCAAATGACCTGAATTTTTGATATGTTGTACACAACACTTTTATCTATAACTTTCCTTCTGAGATTAAGTTCAAATTCCTTTTCGTTTGATCGTAATATTCAATTCAAATCAGTGTTTACTAATCTGGAAATTCTGACAGCTTGTGTATTACACGAAAATAATTGTTTTTGACCGACTTCTTCTCATCCAAAATTCTAATCTTTTGCTGTCACCTGGGAAACTCCTGTATCTATATCTTTTCTCCTTTGATCGTGCGCAAAATCCTTTTGGTTTGGGCTGCACAAGTCGATAATATCAGATCCGGAATAAAATATCATTGACAACAGCCTAAAAGGAATCCTCACTACCTTGACTTAGGGTTTGGGCTAAGGGAGTAATAAGTTATGATTGTGATGTTTTAAAAGTTTCCTCGAAGTTTGATCTTCTTCGGGAGTAAGTCTCTTAGTAGGATGTTTGTAAGGCTAACGTTGGGGTTTCTTTTGCAATTATAAACAAGCACAAAGACGCTACCTTCCAGTATACCACGGTTGAAGTTCAAACCTTTTTATGCCTTTCTTCCATCATGCATTTCCCAGTAAATTACTTCCCATTTGATTCCTCATTTGAGATATTTGAGTTCAATAACTTCTCGCCATCTTCTGTCATGAATTATCTCAGAGACATATCTTCATATGTTCTTCCTTTGAAAAAGTTCTTACCTTTTTACCTCCCAAATCTATGAAGCAAGTGCTCCCTAATTTTGTATTGTTGCAGTCTCATCCTTTCTTTCAAATTCAATTTGATTAAACATTCTAATGTCAAAACATTCTCCTTACTTGTGTTCATTCTCAGCTTCCCTCCTAAGGGTAGTGTTGATATTGTAAGCTTTTCACCTAATGCTGCCTGCTCTTTCAAGGTATGCATCTCACCATTTTTCCAGTCAGGTCTTTAAAGCCTACCGTGACATACATTTTCAATTACTTACCCTTAATCTTTTGGCAATCTACGCTAAACCAGTTCAAGCAGAAGGTAGTCTTTGCCAAAATGCCTTCCAAACCTATCTTGCCAACCAACATATGGACTCCACAGTCTTATTAATTTCTATTTAGATTAATGCACCTTATGCCTTTTCAACTTTAAATCTCTTGCAGCCATTTAGAGCCATGAACCACCGGACACACCTTTTGGCGTTCCCTCTTATGTCTTTGTGGTTTTATAACAATTTTGTTAAACCTGTTGAAATGTCTGTTATGTTTTAAACTTTTCATTCCCTCATAAGGAATAACCTTAAGCATTTATTCTTTGGCATTGTACTACACATCTCGAGTAGTGCAACCTAGAACCCTTGAATTAGACCGTCAATGATTATCTTTTTTTCTTTTTCTTTTTTTTTGTACACCTTTTTTGGAAGTTTGAATTAATTCTACGAAATCAAACTTTATCCGACATTTCTTAAGTGTCTTTCATCCTTCACACAAAAGCTTGGTTATCGCATACTCTTCTTTTCAATACTTTTGATTTTCCTTTACATTACCTTGAGAAAGTTTCTATCTCATTTCAATCTTGAGATAACCTCTTTTTGACTTGTGCAAATTTGGACACTTCTTGACAAGTGTTTATTTCCTTCTGAGACCTTTTTGGTATGCTCATTTTGGCTTCTTAACATCTTCACATTGAGATTCTTGCTCTCTTCTTGATTTCTCGGTTGTTTATTCTTTTAGTTGCTCGACTTTGCACTTTTGCTTTCTTCTTCTGTTGTGGGTTGGTTCTTCTACAATATTCATGCGAGCTAGGAATTCTCTTAGTTCACCAACAACCACCTTGCTTATCAAATCATTAATGAATAAGGTCACTTGCCAAACGTTCTCAAGTCCATTATTCTTTTCCCCTTGTGTTAAACATTTTTTTCTTTCCCGAAAAGTCTTAGGAATCCTTCAGCTGGGATCATTGCAGTTATTGAGCAAGCTTTCGTGGCAGTGATGACGACTGTGATCAAAAGAAGTCAAGTGCGCCAGAAGTTGTGGATCAGCTGGGAAGTTTCAGCTTCCCAAGTTTAGGCCAGCAAGAGCAAGTTAAGCATGCCATTCCGTTGATTGCAAGATTCGAGACAGTGATGAGATCGCGAAGAAGCAAGACGAAGATGCGGTTGTTGTAAGTTACAAGCGAGTGGTCAGGATCAAACCAGCCAGTGGTAATGTTATAGATGAAGATGGCAACCTTCAACGTCAAAGGTTGGCTTCGTGTTCCGGATGTGGAAGATTTGAAGAAGACAATGGCGGATGAAGGCCATGATATCAATTGCAGTCCACCCCGGAGCAACCAGGATATGTAGAGAGTTGAAACAGCACTACCGTCGACCTTCTATGAAGATAGAGATAGCATAGTTGCCTATAACACCAGTAAATGCCAGTATCCAGATGCCACCTTTTGAAGCTCTGTATGGAAGAAAGTATAGAATGCCAGTCATGCGGGATAAGTGGAACAGTAACAGACTATAAGACTGGAGTGGATACACCAAGCCATAGAGATTACTGAAGTGGACCGTCGCAACCTCGATATGGCTTGAGACAGGTAGAAGAGTTGGGAAGATTGAAGAAGAAGACTGTTAAAGTTTGAAGTTGAAGATAAAGTGTAAGACAGCTTGGGCAGACATGCAACTAAGCCCCAGTTATGAAGGCCTTTATGTGATTTTGGCTGAAGTTGGACTTGTAGCTTAACCGTTTGGAGTTACCATAATTCCTTTCACGGGTGTATGACGTTCTTCATGGTCAAAGATAAGGGAATTCTTAACCGACATTGATGTGGAGGCAAGCTTTGACCTTGAAATGGTTGAAATCATCTTAACCTATGCGGAAGAATCTAGTGCACTTTAGAACAGAAGATGAAGAAAGTTAAGGAGGAAGACGTACAACTACTCATGGTTCAGTGAAGCAGGCACACATTGGCAGAGACGACATGAGAAGTACAAGAGGAAAGGTTTTGCGAGTTCCCAAACTTCAAGAACCTCAGAGGTATGTTCAGTTTCGAGGACGAAACTTTTCTTAAGGGGAAAGGGATGTAATACCCCGAAAATTTAAGAAGGGTAAACGAGTAAAATGATAATTTTTTTTTATTTTTCCTATTTTATTCCTAACCTAAAATATTATTTAAAAAAGAGGGGGTTTAATTAAAAAGAATTAAGTATTATAATTAAAGAAATTAATTATTTGGGTATAAAAGGAAATTAATACCCTAAATGCCTAGTAGTTCTTTCACGTTAGTTTTCTGGAAATTTGGGGAGAGGCGGCGGCAATTGTTCATTGTTCATACAAGAAAAAGGAAAAAATAGTTCGGGTGCTGTTTTTCAAATTCGGGACTTAAAGGTTGATTTTCGGTGCAGACCGCAGTAGAGAGAAGTAATCGTCTCGTTGCAAGTGTTCTTTTTACATCAGCAATTACGTGTTTCGTAAGTATCCATCTTTTAGGTTCTTTTAGAATCTAATTAGTTTTTAGGCAATTATTGTGTTTAGGATGATGTAATATTCCGATTTTTGGGAAAGGGCAGACGTGTCATTTTGCGAAAACGAAATGTTATTATTTCTTTTCTTTTATTGGAGTTAAGTATTTTATGGATTTTATATATATGGTATTCGAAATTATGTATATAATTAAGGGATTATTCTGAATTTTGGTAATTAAGGGTGTTTATGGAAAAAAGGATTAATTGGGAATTGTATTTAAGGAAAAGTTAACACAGTTTATCCCATAACATAAACACAATTCAGAAAATCAGTTTTTCGCCTCTTCTCTGCGCGATTTGGAGGAAGAAAGGGGCCAAGAGAGTTTTCATGATATCTGAAGCGTTTCTTGATCTTTTTCAGATCAGACGATAGAATTGGAACCGTTGTGAGAAGCACATTGTTTGGATATCAGTTGGAGGGAAGTGCAGCAGTTTTTCAGAGGTTTTTGGATCTGGTTTGTGGCTGCAATTAGGTAAGAAACTCTTCCTATGATCTCGATTATGATTTGTGAAGTTTAGATCATGTTATAGGATGCGTAGATGCAAGAAAGATGTGTTTTTCGTTGATCAAAGGATCATAGATGTTTATATATGTTTTTCTACGTTTTACTAAGTTGAAATCGATGTTAATTAGGTTAGAATTGGATTTGAAATCGAGCTTGACGACTTTAGCGTTTTTGGAAAAACCCAGGCGGACGGACGTTCGCAACCCTAGTAGATCAAACGGCGTTTGCACTAAGCAGACGGGCGTCTGAGGCTAGATTTTTTATTCAGGATGTAGCTATTTTTTACGGACGGGAGTTAGGGGTTTAATGGACGGAAGTTTGATTACGGACGGGCGTCCATAGGAGGACGGACGGGCGTCTGTCCTGTTTTACATTGTTTTTACGGTTTTATCGTTCTAGTTTGGTTTCGGGTTTCATAATCATGTTATAATTGTTTTAAACCCTTATTAATGATATGATAATATTGGATAACTTAAACAAGCCTGAA
The DNA here is from genome assembly GCA_026214975.1 of Gentiana macrophylla. Classification (NCBI taxonomy): domain Eukaryota; kingdom Viridiplantae; phylum Streptophyta; class Magnoliopsida; order Gentianales; family Gentianaceae; genus Gentiana; species Gentiana macrophylla. Next base: position 24,592,590 of record CM047814.1, read on the forward strand.
TTGAACTTCTGATTCGTTCAGTTAAAACACCGAATGTACTCTTAAAGGGAGTTGAAGTTCGGATCCATCGGAAGGGCATGATAGGCTTGTGCTTTGACGGATTAGCATTCATCAATGTCTGTGTAATTGCTAGGCCTTTTCTATGTCTAGTGGTCTAGGAAGAGAGTAGTATTTGTGAGGGAGATTAATTGAAAACACTTATGTGGTTAGTTAATCATCCTAATAAAACACGTACTTGACTAGTAAAAGATTAAACAACATGTCTCTCTTGGATATGCACCAGTCTATTTCGCAATGTGTGTGCTACCTCTGAAGGTGGAAGAACCCGTAGGTCAAAAGAACCACAAGTTCGGGGGACTCTACTGAGGTGTGCGTACTATCAGAGCCTACCTAGTCTAGCCTCCGTGGATATTGGTGTGATCCACTAATATGTTGCAATCGATATCTCCTGGTGGATATACATCAGGCGTAGTGCCCTTGAGTGCGGTTGTAACATAGATAAGTTAAGTAGAAACGTTTAGTCAATTCATGTTGATGGAAATGAAATGAACCCTAGATTGAGTCGGTCAAACATAAACAACTAAACTCTCAATTATCTTATCTTTATAAATTGTGATTGTTATCATAGCTTCTCTTTTTTATTAAGTACGTTGTACTTACCTCAAATGCATGTTTTCAATGTGTTTGGGGGTGAGAAGACGAACATGTCGATAATATTTTCGAGGAGGGGTTCGATGATGACGTTTGAAGACGCCTCATTGAAGATTTTACTTTTGTCCTTTTGTTATCCTTTGTTAGACTGTTGCTTTAGACTTTTGGTCTTTCAAGACTTGTAGTACCATTACATTTCTTTTGGATATCGTATGTTCCTTGAATGTAATAAGTTACATTTCCTTCTTTAGATTTCATTTCTATTCTTGGATGTTTAAAAATTACCCGAGTCTTCTTAGCTTCCGTTTGCTTTTATTTGATACGACGTAGTAGAGGCTTACGTGTAATATTATTTATTTAATATTATGCGTGTCGAACGTTTCGATTTCCGGATAAGGACTCGGTGTCCGGGACCGGGGCGTTACAGTTGGTATCAGAGAGAAGCGACTTTTAGGCTTTCTTTATATTAAGATAAGTTTTCTTTAGACCTCTTAGTAACGTTTTGGTTCTCTGCGATCATCAGGATGGTGTTCACGAGAACGGGAGCGGGTGCAGAAGCTTAAGGAGTACGTTGAGAGAGTCCTACACCAGTTGTTAGAGGCAGTTTCGTGAGGCAGAATCCTTCACCTCATCCGAGCCCCACTCCACCCCCTCATACTGCAACCCCTACTCCACGATCTCAGCGGAGTTTGTCACCGCGACCTCATCAGGAGCAACAACCATAATGGCGTCTGGGAAGTTCGGTTCAGTTTTCCTTGGTAGGTGACGTTCCAACGGGTTTAGTACCGCCACCAGTAAGTTACCCTCCACCAAGGTACAACTACATTTATGGAGTGTCTGGAGAAGCACCGGTACGTGTCACCGTGATAGGGGACATTCCACCCGTCTACGTACCCCCAACAACCAGTATCTATCCCCCACCAGTGAGCTACCCTCCTCCACCAGTGTTTTCTCATCAGCAGCATCAGACCTTTTAACCTCCTCCAGTGGGTCACACTCTTCGACCTACTGTACCATCTTCACCCCGTTTTGACCATCAACAATGTCTTGGTTACCCACCCTACGGTTTCCATCAACCTCAGTTTCAACAGCAGGAAATACCCTATGGATACCTTCCAGTTTATCCACAAGCCCCACCAGTTAGACCGGTACTTGAGCAAGCACCACCGATTGACTGGTATACAAGATTGAGAAGGAATCGGGTTCGAAACTTCTATGGGAATGTAGAACATTCGAAGGCTGAAGAATGGTTAAGAAGTTTCGAATAGGCTTGCAGGAATATACATGTTCTTGAGTCTGAGATGGCCCAGTTGGCGGTTAGTTTCCTTTTGGGCGCAGCTGAAGCTTGGATAGATGCTATACAGAGTAGCAATGGCAAAGTGACCGACTGGGAAGCTTCCAAAGCGATGTTCTATAATGAGTACTTTCCGGCAATGGTACAGGCAGATAAGGCGAGTCAGTTTTTGAAGCTCAAGCAAGGTATCTACAAGACGATGTCTCAGTATACCAATATGTTTAATGAGTTGGGATGATTCTATCCCGAGCTTATGAAAGTGGACGAAAGGAAGATGGCCCTCTATAAGAAAGGGTTAGCTCATGAGATACAGTCTGGCATGTTGGGATTTACAGCGATGAACATGGCAGAGTTATTGAATAAAGCCTTGGAGGTTGAGACCTTCAGGAAGAAGGCTACGGTGGTTATTGGGAACAAGAGGAACTTTGGGACTAGTCAGGGTAATCACCGAGGAGCCCCACAACAGAATGCTAAGAAGACAATAGCTCATCCGGCAGCTAAGGCTCCAAGCAATGCACCCCTGTGTTCCAAGTGCAATAGGAATCATTCAGGAGAGTGCAGAGCTAGTTCAGGCGGTTGCTACTTTTGCGGAGAACCAGGGCACTATTCTAGAGAATGTCCCAATAAGGGGAATAAAGGGAGTAAAAGCCGAGGAAATGGGAGAAGCGGCCCAAGCCGACCAGTTTGAGTTTTTGCGGTCGATGCTAGAGATGCAGAAACCGAGGATTATGTTATCTCAGGTACCTTGTTGTTATTCTATTTTATTAAGATATTTTTATAGCACGTTTATTCATGAGGTAACCTTATTTAAATGAATCAATATGCATCCTAGGTACGATAATGTTAGATAATCTAGTGGTCAGAGCTTTGTTCGATACGGGAGCGTCTAACACTTTTGTGTCGACCAAGGTAGCTAAGAAGTTAAGTTTACCCTCAGAACCTTTAAGAAACAACTTGAAGATAACTACACCGTTAGGGAAGGTAACTAAGGTAACTAGGATGATACCTCAAGTGGAAGTTCGAGTTGGACCTTATAGATGCAAGAGTGATTTCACTGTTTTAGACTTCTCAGATTTTGACGTGATTCTTGGGATAGATTGGCTATCCGAGAATTTTGTTCACTTAGATTTCCGAGAGAAGAAAGTGACCTTTAAAGTACCCAGGAAATCAGATAAGACGTATCAGGGGAATGTGTACAAGCCGAGTAAGAAGCGACATCCGATAGTTTCAGAGGTTAAGGCAATTAGAGCTTGTCAGAAGGTTTGTGAAGGCTACTTGTTGTATGCAATGGATGTGGAACAAGTGAAGCCTAAGCTTGAGGAAACCCCTGTAGTGAGCGAGTATCCTGAAGTGTTTCCAGAAGAGTTACCGGGAAACATGCCACATAGAGATATAGAGTTTGAGATCAAGCTGATACGGGACCAGCACCAGTTGCCAAGGCACCCTACAGAATGGCACCGGCTGAATTAAAAGAGTTGAAAACTCAACTTAAGGATATGCTCGAGAGGAATATAGTTCAGCCCAGTACTTCGCCTTTGGGAGCCCCTATTTTGTTCGTAAAGAAGAAAGATGGTAGCATGAGGATGTGCATCGATTATAGGGCGTTGAATAACCTTACCATCAAGAATAAGTATCCCTTGCCGAGGATTGATGATTTGTTTAATCAGTTGTAAGGCAAGAAAGTGTTCTCTAAGATTGATCTTAGGTCTGGTTATCATCAATTGAAGATCAAAGTAGCTGACATACCGAAGACGGCTTTTAGTACGAGGTATGGACATTATGAGTTCTTGGTTATGCCTTTTGGACTCACTAATGCCCCATCTTCATTTATGGATTTGATGCAGCAAGTTTTCATGCCATACTTGTATAAGTTTGTGATAGTGTTCATAGACGACATCCTAGTATACTCTAAGGATGAGAAAGAACATGAGGAACACTTAAGGATAGTGTTAGAAACTTTGAAGGAGAACCAGTTGTTTGCAAAGTTCTCTAAGTGTGACTTTTGGTTGAAGCAAGTCAGTTTCTTGGGACATGTCATTTCTGGAGATGGCATACAAGTTGATCCAGAAAAGATCGAGGCAGTTGAGAATTGGCCTAAACCTACCACAGTTTCCGAAGTAAGGAGCTTTCTTGGTTTGACTGGCTACTATAGAAAGTTCGTGCAAGACTTTTCGAAGATAGCTACTCCGCTCACTAAGCTTACACAGAAGAATGTGAAGTTCGAATGGACTAGCGAGTGTGATGCAAATTTTCATACCTTGAAGGATAGGTTGACTATGGCCCCAGTGTTGGAAGTTCCGGAGATTTTTGATAACTACGACGTCTACACGGATGCTTCGGGACAGGGTCTAGGTTGTGTGTTGATGCAAGGGGGGAAAGTGATTGCTTATGCATCTAGGCAGTTGAAGGTGCATGAGAAGAACTACCCGACACATGACTTAGAGTTGGCAGCAGTAGTGTTTGCCCTAAAGACTTGGAGGCACTACTTGTATGGAGTCAAAGCGAGGATCTTCACCAACCACAAAAGTTTAAAGTATTTCTTCACTCAAGAGAATCTGAACATGAGATAGAGGAGATGGTTAGAGTTCGTGAAGGACTATGATTTGGATATTCAGTACCATTCAGGCAAAGCCAATGTAGTGGCAGATGCTTTAAGCAGGAAACCAGTATTTGCGGTTTCAAGCGTCGAAGATGTAGCAGAAAGGTTAGATGGGCTGGAAATCAGTAGCTTTGATCGGATTGAGAACCGGCAATTTGTGGCGCCGTTGTTAGCAAGGTCAGAGTTGATGGATGATATTCGGGAGAAGCAAGATGAAGATCCGGTTTTGGTTGGTTTGAAGCGTTGTATGGAAGAAGATGTAGAACGCCGCTGTTTTGGGATGAACTCGGGGAAAGACAGATCACAGGGCCGGAAATGGTTGAACAAGCTAAGGAAAGGGTTCAGTTGGTTAAGAAGAATCTGAAGGCAGCTCAAGACAGGTAGAAAAGTTGGGCAGACGTTAGGAGAAGACCGCTTGAGTTTGAAGTTGGTGATAGAGTGCATCTACGAGCCTCACCGATGAAGGGAGTGAAACTCTTTGGACAAAAGGGAAAGCTAAGTCCAAGGTATGTTGGACCTTTTGAAATTCTGGAAAGGATTGGACCGTTAGCTTACAAGCTTAAGTTACTGGAATTGATGTCAAGGGTCCATAGCGTGTTTCACGTTTCAATGTTGAAGAAGTGTCTGACGAGGAATGATGTTGAAACTACAATGGATCCGGAAATTCTACAAGACAATCTTGCTTATGATGAGAGATCGATCAAGATTTTGGACCGGAAGGAAAATATGATTAAGAGACGGATGATCCCAATGGTTTTGGTTCAGTGGATCAATCATTCACCCGAGGAGGCAACTTGGGAAGTTAAAGATGCAATGATCAGTGAATTCCAAGAGTTTGTGGTTCTACCAGGTATGTTCTAGTTTCGTGGACGAAACTCCTTTTAAGGGGGGAGGAATGTAATATTCCGATTTTTGGGAAAGGGCAGACGTGTCATTTTGCGAAAATGATATATTATTATTTCTTTTCTTTTATTGGAGTTAAGTATTTTATGGATTTTATATATATGGTTTTCGAAATTATGTATATAATTAAGGGATTATTCTGAATTTTGGTAATTAAGGGTGTTTATGAAAAAAGGGATTAATTGGAAATTGTATTTTAGGAAAAGTTAACACAGTTTATCCCATAACCTAAACACAATTCAGAAAATCAGTTTTTCGCCTCTTCTCTGCGTGATTTGGAGGAAGAAAGGGGCCAAGAGAGTTTTCACGATATCTGAAGCGTTTCTTGATCATTTTCAGATCAGACGATAGAATTGGAACCGTTGTGAGAAGCACATCGTTTGGATATCAGTTGGAGGGAAGTGCAACAGTTTTTCAGAGGTTTTTGGATCTGGTTTGTGGCTGCAATTAGGTAAGAAACTCTTCCTATGATCTTGATTATGATTTGTGAAGTTTAGATCATGTTATAGGATGCGTAGATGCAAGAAAGATGTGTTTTTCTATGATCAAAGGATCATAGGTTTAGATATGTTTCTCTACGTTTTACTGAGTTGAAATCGATCTTAATTAGGTTAGAATCGGATTTGAAATCGAGCTTGACGACTTTAGCGTTTTGGGAAAAACCCAGGCGGACGGGCGTCTGCAATAGGCGGACGGGCGTTCGCAACCTTAGTAGCTCAAATGGGCGTTTGCACTAAGCAGACGGGCGTCTGAGGATAGATTTTTTGATTCAGGATGTAGCTGTTTTTGACGGACGGGCGTTTGGGGTTTAATGGATGGGCGTTTGATTACGGACAGGCGTCCATAGTAGGACGGACGGGCGTCTGTCCTGTTTTACATTGTTTTTACGGTTTTATCGTTCTAGTTTGGTTTCGGGTTTCATAATCATGTTATAATTGTTTTAAACCCTTATTTATGATATGATAATATTGGATAACTTAAACAAGCCTGAATTGAACTTCTGATTCGTTCAGTTAAAACTCCGAATGTACTCTTAAAGGGAGTTGAAGTTCGGATCCGTCGGAAGGGCATGATAGGCTTGTGCTTTGATGGATTAGCATTCATCAATGTCTCTGTAATTGCTAGGCCTTGTCTATGTCTAGTGGTCTAGGAAGAGAGTAGTATTTGTGAGGGAGATTAATTGAAAACACTTAGGTGGTTAGTTAATCATCCTAATAAAACACGTACTTGACTAGTAAAAGATTAAACAACATGTCTCTCTTGGATAGACACCAGTCTATTTCGCAATGTGTGTGCTACCTCTGAAGTTGGAAGAACCCGTAGGTCAAAAGAACCACAAGTTCGGGGGACTCTACTAAGGTGTGCGTACTATCGGAGCCTACCTAGTCTAGCCTCCGTGGATATTGGTGTGATCCACTAATATGTTGCAATCGATATCTCCTGGGGGATATACATCAGGCGTAGTGCCCTTGAGTGCGGTTGTAACATAGATAAGTTAAGTAGAAACGTTTAGTCAATTCATGTTGATGGACATGAAATGAACCCTAGATTGAGTCGGTCAAACATAAACAACTAAACTCTTAATTATCTTATCTTTATAAATTGTGATTGTTATCATAGCTTCTCTTTCTTATTAAGTACGTTGTACTTACCTCAAATGCATGTTTTCTATGTGTTTGGAGGTGAGAAGACGAACAGGTCGATAATATTTTCGAGGAGGGGTTCGATGATGACGTTTGAAGACGCCTCATTGAAGATTTTACTTTTGTCCTTTTATTATCCTGTGTTAGACTGTTGCTTTAGACTTTTGGTCTTTCGAGACTTGTAGTACCATTACATTTCTTTTGGATATCGAATGTTCCTTGAATGTAAAAAGTTACGTTTCCTTCTTTAGATTTCATTTCTACTCTTGGATGTTTGAAAAATTACCCGAGTCTTTTTAGCTTCTGTTTGCTTTTATTTGATACGACGTAGTAGAGGCTTACGTGTAATATTATTTATTTAAGATTATGCGTGCCGAACGTTTCGATTTCCGGATAAGGACTCGGTGTCCGGGAACGGGGCGTTACAGGTGATATATAGGTTGTGTTGTTAATCGTAGTCGTCGTTGTGGTTTGTATAGGTTGCGTAGAAGTCGAGGATTCACAGCTGTTCTTGTTGTGTTTGGATTTCTATCTTTTCTATTTATGTAATACTAAGGGGGTGTTCTTATCGGATTTTTTGTATTCTAGCCGGAAATATTACTTTAGATCATGAGTACTATATCTTATGTTATTCACGTCGGCGTCAACGTATTAGTTTGGATATGTGCAAGTTACTATTTTCATGGTTTGTGGTTGGCTGTTCTCGTCACATTCATTTTTTTTTATTTCCTGTTAGTATTACATAAATACTGGGGTTGAGTTGCTTCAATTCCCAGACTAAGGTTAGTATTATATGTATTTAAAAAAAACAGGACAGGGAAAAATGGGACAGCTGCACATGAAGGGATACTGCTGGTATCAATTCGCAGTAGACCGAACGGAAAGAAATATATTAATAATAATAATAGTAATAACAATAATAATAATATGCAACGGTGGTATTTATTTTCCTAAAAAAATATTACATGACACAATGTGGTATGTATGTCTTTTGAGACATTAATTGGAATGTGGTAACGTCTAACTTCCGACTTCAGGTGCCTTAGGATCAATCGCCACAACTGAGACCCTCCCTTGCGGGGTCATTTGTTTAGTAGCCATTGATGTCCTTTACAACGTTCTACGTAGCTAGTCTAGATTGTCTAGGACTACATGTCCTTAGGAAGCCTTTTAAATGGAATGAACTTAGGTGGTTAGATTAACTACGTAATAAAAATATGTGATGAGTCTAAAAGCTAAAACGTTGTATTTCTTGGTGAGACACATTTATGATTCGCAGCATGGAATCATTTCTCATACGTAACGGACAATATTCGGGTTTTGAGAAATGTTCCACACGGAACCATCCATGCCATATGAGGTGTTGAATATGTCCCGGTGCATACCTATCATTCGGGCATTGTGTCCTTGAATTACAATGTAACATAGATAATTGCTCGTAATGTGCTAGCAGACTTTATCTTGATGTATATTATATAAATATATTGTGTAACCATTTCTTCTACCCCTTACTAAGTACGTAAGTACTTACCCCTTCTTTCTTTATTGTCCCCACCCCGAGAAGATGGTTATCAGGATGATGATGAGTACGGTTATGCTGACAGAGCTGACGTTTGAGCTCAAGAGATTATGATGTTATGGACTTTTATTTTATGCGATTTTATTATTCAGTTTTTGAAAGATAGGCTTTAGTATCTTTTCATTTTCAAATTTGGATGTAATAAGTTAAATAACATTTATTTCTTTGTTTTGTTGTTTCAGTTTTCTTAGACGTAGATTTTTGGACTGGTGATCCGTTGTTTGTCGTTTGACAATCTTTTCCGAGTTATCTTTAGTTTTAATTTATTCCGCTTTTACTCTGATTGATTGTTACGAGGTTTATGTACATATTACTTTTGACGGTTTAAAAAGTTTATATATGCATGCCGTGCGTTATTTCCGGATAATGACTCGGTATCCGGGACGGGGCGTCACACTTCTGCTCTTAAATAATTATTTCTTCATTTTCACACACTTCAATCCCGGATGCCGGCTGAGCTTAAGCTCATACCCTAGTGGTTACACCTAGGGTCTAAAACATGGCTCCAGTGTGGAGGCCAGAGTTCGATCCCCGTATGGGGCGTGTGCGTGTATGAGTTTCTTTCGTTTCCGATAAAAAAATAAAAAATTCATGGATGCCGGCTCCAATTTTTTTTCCCAAAAGTCAATTACAAATTACCGCACAATTCTTATGTCATTTACCATCCTCATTCACCTTATATAAAAACAACATAATAGAAAATGAAACGAAAGGGTATGGCTTTATGTTCCAAAAAGTCAATCTGATACTTTTCGGATGCTTGACATCTGTACCAAACTGTGCTCGGATACCAATTGTTGGTTCCTTGAAAAGACTTTGGTTAAGTTTAGAAGGGGGGTGAATAAACTTAACACTTAAAAATTTTGGAGTTAACAAACTCAACAGTCAACAGACTACTGAGTGTCAGCAGACTACTAAAGTATCAGCAGGCTGCTGAAGCTGCTGAGTTTGTTAACTCCCAAAGTTTTAAGTGTTAAGTTTATTCACCGCATTAGTAGTCTGCTGAAGCTGCTGAGTTTGTTAACTCCAAAATTTTTAAGTGTTAAGTTTATTCACCCCCCTTCTAAAATGTAGTGTGTGGAGTCGTTTACGGAACAGATCCGTAATTCACGGATTTAATTACGGATAATTAAATGCAGAAAATAATTAACTCGAAAATAAAATTATTTAATTAAGTAGATCTAATAAAATAAACTACTAAAGGATAGATCTAATGAAACAAAACTATTACAATGTACATCTAAAAATTAAAGTCATCACAGTATAGATCTGACTCGGAACTAAAGGAAAATAAAGTACAATGCAAAAATAATGACAAACCGAGGTGCGTATGTTACTCTTTCCTTAAGACAGATTGCTCCGGTATGTTGCCACGGTAGTAGGAACTGCCTCCTAAGATACATCGGCTTATGTTTTGGATTGAGTGGCACTTCAACAATTCATGTTGCGGTGAACCTACAGAGTGCTCCGACTTATCTTCGAATCATGGATTGAGTGGCACTTCAACAATCCATGTTGCGGCGAACCTACAGAGTGCTCCGACTTATCTTCCTTTTAAGAACAAGACTATATGCTCGACCCTTTAGTAGTGGAAGAAACCAGAGAAAACTGAATGGTCGAACCTTCATCCATGGCTTTGTTTATATAGTATAGAGGAGGAGGTAATGATTGTGTTGGTCCCTTGAAAAGTATTTGGTTAAGTTTAGAGGGGGGGTTGAATAAACTTAACACTTAAAACTTTTGGAGTTAACAAACTCAGCAACTTCAGTAGCTTGCTGATACTTCAGTAGTTTGCTGACACTCAGTAGTCTGCTGACTGTTGAGTTTACTGAATTTGTGCAGTGGAATAAATCAAAAATTAATCCTTGTTGCTTGTTGTTAAATGTGATACTAAGTATTAGATACTTAGTAGTGTATGTGTGTGAAATCAGTGGCTAGATTCAGAAGGTTGATGTGCAAGATATACTAAATGCAGAAAGTAAGTAGGCAGATTTTATAGTGGTTCCAGGTGGTGTAATCCTGTCAGTCCACTCTTATCATGTGATGTTGGAGGTAATTCACTAGAGATCTTTGAGATAGCAGTTACAAAAATCCCTAAGTTGCTTGTCCTTCACCAATAACTATGGCTTCACAAACCGAACACTTGGAGCAGTAGGATTGCTTTGCTCCAAAGTCTTCCACTGGTCCTTGAAGGGTAGGATTGCCTCTTCACCAGCTCCACCACAAACAACAGTCTTTCACACCCAAAGATGCTTCATTGTCTTCAGTAGATTCCTTGTAAAAGAAAGTTTGAATCAAGTAAGTGATTCAGCTTTCAGCAGCTTGATCAGGATGATATGATCAGCAGCTTGATGTCTTCAAGTGTGTAAACTTGATGTAGCTTGAATGCATATTACACTTGAAGAAGTTTACTGGATCAGTAGAGTAAAGCTCAGTAGGGTCAGCAGGGTGTTTTTCTTGAACAGAAATTTAAGTTCAGGATTATCTGTATTTTTCTCTTAAATATTCATCACTTGTATCTGAATTAGGAGTCCTCTATTTATATGTAGGAATCCTTGTGACTTATGTTTGAAATTCAAACATAGCCGTTTCAGATTTTGTCCCATTTGACTTGCCTTCTGTCACTATTCATAGGACTGACACTGTCAGAATTCTTTTTGACAATATACAGTCTGCCACCCTTTGACTTGTATCCATTGGATAATCCTTTGAATCTTTCCAACGTCCATTTGATCTTAATCATTGATTTGTTTGATAAAATCAGAGGTTGTTAGCTGTCCCTTTCATGTTTTCTTCCAATGTAACCTTTGATTAAATCGAAATATGTGTCCAGCAGGTTCCTGAGAACATAAGTCTGCTGATATACACATCAGTAAGTTTATCCTTATTATGCTGTGTTTAAAAACACTTCAGCTTACTGTCTTTTATCTAACTTTTATTTATGAAGTTAGATTACACCTTTTTGCATATAACTAAGTTCCAATCACCACTTAACTTGTGGAACTTAGACCTTGTACACAAGGTATATGTAATCAGTTTAGGTCATCACAGACTTCCCTAAATTCTGATTCGATATCCTTGACTTTAATTACTAAGTTTGATCCCTTAGCCTTTAACAACTGAGTTTGAGCCCTCACTTTCCAGCCTTGGCCGAGTTCTGATCGCCCATCTCTTGACTCAGCTACCCTACTGATCTAGACCAGTCTGCTGATGTAAATCAGTTGACCTTTACAGTGCTTGTTTGATCAAACCTATACACAGATCAAACTCTAATAAACCTATACATTTGATCTAGACATCTTTTTGCCTTTGCTCTATAACAGCTAGTTTGGCACTCATCACTAAAACTTAAAAATAAGTCCAACAGATTGAACATTACTGGCCGAAATACATCATCAGATTCGGCCAACTTTTCCCGTAGGAAAAGTTATTATGGCCGACTATTGCTTAACACGTGTGTTAAGAAATGAATTATCGTTTCTGATTTGTTGGATGACATGTCATCCGAATTCTGGTTGGTCGAATGACCCAATAATGACACGGCTTGCTCGACTTTTCCCTCAAGGAAATAAATCTCGGCCGAAAAAATATTAGCACATGTTAATTAACCCTTGGCCGACTTAATTATGCGTTTCCACACTCTTCTGGAACCTTCCAACCGCCTCTCAATTAGATAATTAATTTCTGGATAATTTCAAAAGAAATTTCGTCCAATAAATTAATAGTATTAACCGAACTGAACTGAGCTGAGCATGAGCCGAGCCGGACGGATGGCAGCGGCAAGCACGCTTGTGGAATTATCTAAGTCCTCCCTCCTGCAAAAAAGTGCTTTTCCCCTTGGTGCAAATCTATAAGAGACACACAAGCTCTTATTACTTGAGCTCTCAAGCTTCAAGTTACCTATGTGGGAGATTGAGTTGAGGTCCTCCTTTCAACTCCCATCTCCTACACTTTTTCAACCAACTTTAGGCATTAATTTCTCAATCACAGGATGAGTAAAATACTGGAGCTCTCAAAGCCAAACATTATCTACTCCATGTGTAAAATTTTAGACGTAATAAGCTTCCGATGAATTATACCGGAGCGTATCCAAAATTTGCGCTAGATTTGACCATTTCAGCATATTTTACCCCCATTTCATTGGGATATCTCCAACAATCCCTCACATGAATGAAAATTAATGCAAATGAAAATGTTGAATCTGAAGATAAGTCATACGGAAAAATATTGCATCATGAGAAGTAGCTTCTGGCCTTGAACCTGCCTTAGTGAAGTACTATCGGATTTACTCGGCTAATCAGTGAACTAGGTCTTGAACTGTTCTGCCTTTAGTGTAAACCAAGAAAATAGCACTAACACAATATTTCCCTTAGCACCTTTTGGTTCTCATGGTTATGTCCGTCTCAGCCCTGGACAACACTTGGTTTCAGTAAGTGCTTTAGAGAATTCAAGACCCTAAATTCTCACAGAAGCGGCCCCACTCTGCACTTACATTGGTGACCTCCTATCAAGGGTATTCTACCCTACCACACTTGAATATAAAGATATAAGAATCATTAAAAGCTTTGCTTAACCTCACACTCTCTGCAGTTAGCACTTTTATTCTCACAGAATATGAAAGTGCTAGACTGTTCCTTATAGCTTAGTTGTCACTTTTGAACCATGTGTTGGATGTAATATCGCCGGACGGATCTAGATCCACCCGATTACACAACGGAATAAACTAGAGGATCACGATCATATAAAATTAAACTACATAATTTAAGATCTACACCTACAAGAAAGTGAGATCTACTTACCAGTCAAAAGCGAGATCCAAAAGATTGATGAAGTCATAATCCCATTTGAGATGCCACGACCTTCCGATGTGTATCTCCAAGCAACTACCGGTGGATGTTGATCCTTGATGCTTGACCTCCTTGATATGCTACCTGGAAAATCCCGAAGATTTTCCCAACTCTAAACCCTAGCTATTGGCCAAAAATTCTATGCCAATACTAAGTGTATGATGCGTGTATTGTGTTGCAAGAAAAGGCTTAGGAGAACTCTCTTTATATGGGAGAGAAATCCTTGTCCTCCAAGGATTTAATAATTAATACAAAATCAATTATTTCCATAAAGATACTCCTAGAATAAATCTAGAATATTTAAGGATCAATCTAATAGATTTTCCTTAATTAATTATTTAACAAATAAATAATTAATCACATGTCTTATAATTATCAAGAAAACTAATTCCTTAATAATTACCAAGACAAAAACACGCCCCCAATACTAGAAAATTAGGGTTCACAAGAAATTTCACATAATGGGCCCAGTCCACGAAAATGTCTTTTCCATGTATTTTATTATTTAGTCCAATAATAATAAATCGCACATCAATTAAATAGTCCAACTACTTAATTATTATTAAGGCCCAACGTCAAGAAACATATGCATGTAAGGAGCCACATCGGGGACCATGGGCCTATAACCAGTAGCTACAATAAATTAAATTAAATTATTCATCGAACATAACAATTCTTATTCAATCTATTAATTTCGGGATTACGTCACCATAAACCCGAAACTGAACTCTATCGATTATAGATATATACTTCCACTCTAATCACTGAGTCGATAAACGTCCATTGATATAATCATTACATACAGATAAATCCTCCATAGACTGTTCGTTTTGATTCGGAATATTTCCGTAAACCCTTCTCAAAACATCTTATCCTTATTTACCATTAACACCCTAGTGATCAATTAGTTCATAACTAATATAATATGAACTGGGCCCATCGATCAGTTTCTTGGATTAAAAAAATAAGGGAACTGTAAATCTACTTCCCGCAGGAAGGAATGGATTCCATATCTGTGAATTCACAGAGTACTCGCTCATTTCAGAATAGAGCCAACGAGAAGTGTTCGGATCACATGTATCCAAGTGATCCTTAACTAACACATCAAACCCTTTGAACCAAGCGATGGATCGTGATCACATCGAGTTGAGATTAATCCATTTATGATCATCTTGTGATTTGATAAGATTTCGATCACGAAATTATATCGAAATTCAAATCAAATCGGTCGATCCTATATGATAGACATCATATATAAATGCCCCACTAGGTACCCTATACCGACAGTCCGGATAAGACGGTCACACCGTTAAGTGTTCTGGGCGCATTATTGTTATATTAATCATGAGACACATACTCTGATTAAATTCTCCACTGACTAATTAGTTTTAAGCATATCATCACTAACTCAATCCTCGTGTGTATGCCATATACTGAGTTATATGATTACATACCGATATACTTAGGGTTTTCAGCAGTGTATAATATAAGCATAAATGCAAATAATAAAATGAATATATAATTTTGTCATTCATTTAAATAAAACAATTACAAAATTGTCTTTCGGGCACTACACCTAACACCATGATCTTGGGATCTCCAGTCAACATGGTTGGGTTGCCACTACAAGGAAACATGCGTAATAGGCTTTAGTCTCATTCCGCTTGTCAAAATTGACATCTGATCTCCAGCTAAACCTTTTGTAAGCGGATCCGCAAGATTCTTCTTCGCTCTTATATAAGTATCCGCAAGATTCTTCTCCAGCTAAACCAATTTGTAAGCGGATCCGCAAGATTCTTCTCTAGCTAAGGCAGCTAACATGCATTGACATCTGATCTCTAGCTAAACCTTTGTGTTGCTTCTTCTTCTTGATTTTGAAGATCTTCACCATTTTTATTTGGTTCATCAAAGACTACATGTATTGATTCTTCAATTACCAATGTTCTTTTGTTGATACTCTGAATGCTTTGCTGGTGTTTGAGTATCCCATA
The DNA here is from genome assembly GCA_026214975.1 of Gentiana macrophylla. Taxonomy (NCBI): domain Eukaryota; kingdom Viridiplantae; phylum Streptophyta; class Magnoliopsida; order Gentianales; family Gentianaceae; genus Gentiana; species Gentiana macrophylla. The sequence goes on from CM047814.1 coordinate 24,608,097, forward strand.
AAGATTGCTTCATCAGCCTTTTCATCAAAGGTATGTAGCTATTTCCTGTTCAAAACAAAACATTTTGATCCAAACATATGCAAATATGAGACATTAGGTTTTCTACCATTCCATATTTCATATGGAATTTTTCCATGATATTTGTTCATGATTGATCTGTTTTGTGTATGGCATGCTGTATTTGCTGCTTCATCCCAAAACCTCTTTGGTAGGCATGCTTCTGCAATCATTGTTCTGACTGCATCATTAAGAGTTCTGTTTCTTCATTCTGCTACACCATTTTGTTGTGGAGTTCCTGCTGCAGATAATTGATGTAGTACTCCATTTTCTTCACAGTAGGTTCTGATAACTTCATTAAGAAATTCAGTGCCTTTATCTGATCTGATCTTCATAATCTTCAATTCTCTATCATTTTGGAGTCTTCTCAGGAAATCTGGCAGCTTCTTGAGTGTCTATTTCTTCTTGTTCATGAAAATGGTCCAGGTGTATTTTGAGAAGTCATCCACCACTACTAGGGTGTATTTCTTACCACTTACACTTACTGGTGTGACTGGTCCAAACAGGTCCATATGTAAAAGATGTAGAATTCTTGTTGTTGATTGATAGGGCTTTGACTTGAATGAACTTTTGATTTGTTTCCCTTTCTGACATGCATCACATAGACTTTCTTTCTTGAATGTGATCTCTGGCAGGCCTTCAACTAACTCGTTTTTTGATAATTTGTTGATGGTCTTGAAATTTAGGTGATTTAATCTTCTATGCCAGATCCAACTAGTTGATTGTTTGTTTTGACAAGCAGACATGTTTCCGCCTTTTGTTTTCCAATCCACCACATACATGTTATCTTCTCTTACCTGCAAGAACCACGATTGAAGTTTGGTAGAATTACTTTGCATCCTTCCTTGTTGAAGTGTACATTGTAGCCTTTGTCACAGAAATTGGTGATACTTAGCAGATTTAAATTAAGTCCCTTAACATATGCCACATTTTGAATCTTAAAATTGTTCTTGAACATTGTGCCTTCCCCCTTAATCTTTCCAGGGTTTTATTTGCCTCCAAATGTGACTTTAGGTCCATCAAAAGCTTTGAAGTCTGTGAGCCATCTCTTGTTTCGTGTCATGTGTCTAGTGAAGGATGTAGGAACTCAGATCTAAACGAATTAGATCTACGTGCAACGGATGGATCACGATTTATATATCACAATACATAATTAAAGGACTTAAACTACTACAAGGGGGTTAAGATTGTGTTACCAATATTGGGAAGTGACGCCTTGATCTTCCGATGTGTTCTCCAAACGGCGGTTGGTGGACACCCTTCTTGATACACGAACCTCCTTGATATGCAACACCAAGAAAAACTTGTAGTTTTTCTTCTTCAAAAACCCAAGACAAGAAAACTAATTTTTTTTCTCTCTTTTTAAGTGTGTAGATCGAAATTTTTGCCATGCCAATACCCTTGGAATAACTCTCCTTTTATAGGAGAGTAAATCCTTGGTCTCCAAGTATTAATTAATTAAATAAATAATTAATTAAACAAAATAAAAAGATATTTTCCTTATTGACTAATTGTGACATGTACTGACCAATAGTAAATCAAATAACAAGTCATATAACAAGAATATCTATTATTTTCCATAACACTATAAAATTAATTCTTGTGCTAAATAAACTCAAAATTGGCGCCACACTTAGGGTTTCCAAGCCCACATAAAATGTCTTTCATGTGTATTATATTATTTCACCCAACTAAATAATATTCATGCATATCAATTAATTAGCCGAGCCAATTAATTATCACTGAGGCCCAAATAACAAGAATATCATTCCGAATTATAGAAGCCACATCGGGGACCATGGACCTATAACCAGTAGCTCCAATAATTAATTATTCATCGAACAGAATAAGTACATTAATTATTAATTCCGGGATTACGCCACCATAAACCCGAAATTGAACTCTACCGATTATAGATGTATACTTATACTCAACCCATAGAGTGAATAAGCGTCCATTGATATAATCACTACATACGGATTAACCTCTCATAGATCATCCCACTCTGTGTGGGATGTCTCCGTAAACCCGACACGAATGTCTTATCCTTATTTACCATTAACCCCCTGAAGATCAATTAGTACACATATCTGACTAGTAGCTAATTAGTCAAATGTGAACTCCCGGGATCGATCACTTTCTTAGGGCTAACAAATAAGAGGACTGTCTCTCTACTTCCCGCAGGAAGGAATGGATTCCATGTCTGTGAAAATCAGAACTACTCACTCATCAGGAGATAGTGCCAATGAGAAGTGGCTTGGAACACATATTCAAGTGAACCGTAACTAACACATCAAACACTACCCCGAGACAAGCAACACCCTGTGATCACCTCAGGATTAAGGTTGATCCATATATGATCATGTTATGATTTAATAGGATTCCTCGATTACAGAATTATACCGAGAAATACAGATTAAATTGGTCAAGTCCTATATGAATGCCATCATATATAAATGCCCCACGTAGGTACCTTCTACCGACAGTCCGGATAAGACTATCACACCCTAAGGTGTTACAGGCGCATTATTGGTGTTTTAATCAAGAGACCTAAACTCGATTAAGTTCACCACGGACTAACATTTAAGTATATCACCACTAACTCAATCCACATGTGCATGCCATACACTTTGAGTTAAGCGGTTACATCTTTGCTATACTTAGGGTTTGCAAGCGATGTATTACTTACAAGCACAAAGCAAGTAGTAAGGTGAGATAAATTCTGTCATCCATTATCAAAAACAATTACACAAATTGTCTTTCGGGCACTACACCTAACAATCTCCCACTTGCACGAAATGACAAGCAACGATTGTTTTTAGAGCACACCCTTTCTCATCTTATTCACAACACTCTCCCACTTCCTCTAAAAGCATATGAGATATATCCCTCAATGCCGTACCCTTCAAGCACTCGGCTGATCAGTTAGGTTGTCGGCTTGAGACGATCTTTAGGATCGAAACGTCGCCGGTCCATCTAATCAGGCGGTACTCTCTCTCAATATGCTTTTGACCTCTAGTGACTGAGAAGATCCTTTTTAGCTATCTCTTCACTGTTTTCACAATGAAGTGATATCGGCTCACTAGACCTGGAATTACTCCCAGACCAAAAAGGAAATTCTATGCACTATGAGTAAACACTGAGCCCGAGATCAACTTAATGATCATCCTTAATCTGACTACAAGTCAGAATCAGTGTAGTCAGCCATATTCAAGTTTGCACCCGAATATACAAGCACATTATTCCTCGTTCTTCAAAGATACTTGAGGACAACCTAAAACCGCTATTCAATGCTCGAATCTGAGATTCAACTTCTATTGACTTGTGATAACCTGACTTGCCATTATCCAAGAAAAACTCTATCCCATTTTCTCTTTATCCGAAGATTTAGAGAATCATTCCTGAGAGGTAGGGTAGGACTACTCTCGTTGAATGTTGCATCCGTATTTGCAAGATCATCTTAACTAATAAGACAGATGGGATAACCAATGACTCATTCTTGTGAATTTGACCGAATTAAATTCTTAGAATATAGTCCGTTCTCTCATCTAGAGAATCTTGGTGTGTCAGTTTCCGACTTCAGATAGCACACCCATGTTGTTTCCAACTGTTTCAGTGTTACCTTTCGCGAACACTAATACTACTATTCTACCAATATTGATACCCAGTCTACAAAAGACTTATCAATATTCTGGTCAAGTCCACATATTTTAAAACATGTTTTAAATGATCGATAGGTTCTCTTAAATCCACAAAGGATATAAGCCCCGGCAGTCATCTTGCCGTTTGTTCTAACCAATACCCTTCTGTTCCGAATGAATTCAGAATCCGTTTTTTAAATTTTTTTTTGGCAAGAAAGTCTCAGGGTATCATCCATATTTTCCGCTTTCTAACGAAATCTTGCAAGACTGAGTGGTGAGAGAGTTCAAGGTCTGGTTAACTCTCTACTTGTCAGGGAATCACCCATATACCACTCAGCTTTGCGCTGAAAATTTAAACTTTCCCATTCATTCGACTCTTTTCCGTGTAGATCCAATTGCTCCCACTAGGCCTGAGACACTCAGGCGGTTCTACAAGAGGCTGATCAAAACTGGAGTATCAAAACTCCATTTACATGGTTAAGGGTTTCAAACGAACTTCTACGATCAGAATCCTATACATCCTGTTGGAATAGTGTCCTAAACCCAATCGGGTTGGACCGGATCCGACCGGGTCGGATCATTTCTACTATTTCTTTATGTTTATACATATATATAATGGCTTTTATGTTGTCATATATCTGTTCTTCTAAAGAACTAATTATGAATTGTTATATGATGACGTCCTTAGTATTAAACTGTGATAGAGAAACCATGATAGGCGATTATGGTTGATGAGATCTCTAATCATTTTAATAAGTTTGATAATTAAATGTCTCTAGGCTGATGTACTATTAAACAGGGCATTGATAGTATAAACAGACTAGCACGTATTAGATGTCTTCTGTCTTTAGGGCAGGGATAGATCTCGTCTATCGAAGTGTAGAGACACTTGGGTATGCGTGGGGACGTGTATTAGAGAATGCGTCGTTAGGCGACCGACCCACTTACACGATAAGTGTCACACTATGTGGCGATTGTGTAATTATCCTTAAGACCGAGTCTTCATGGCATCACGGTGTGGATTGTCATGCTTTGACACTATTGAGGTTTCCCACAGCCACGGGCGATCATGCGGTAGTGATTGGGTATGATCTTCAAGCATGCGGAGTATACATGATTGGTCGTCCGGGAATCGCGTATCCTAAGATTGGGATCGAATATCCGAAATGGCCTTCTTATAAGGAATGTCTTACTCTCGTGAATCTTTGCAAAGTGGGAGTAAACGAGTTACTTCGAGAGAGCATGATATCCGGATTATAAGATACGATCGTTAATGTTTGACACTCGATGTACGCGACCGTATGGATATTATTACGATGATAGGATTGTAAGTTACACGTAAATCGCTTCACATGAAAGGTAGTAGTCATTGCATTTGACTCTTCCGATGATTGGGGTCACGGTGTGTTGCTAGACGCTATCCCGTGATCGTTAGGCATGAAGGGCATTTTAAGTAATTTGTACTTTGTGTCTACGGCCAACATATTCGAAGCCTATCGGGTCACACACATATGAACATAGTGTCGGATTAAAATGTGGTTATAGATGATAACCAAATAAGGAAAGTTTATCTCGAGACTATAAAGGTTATAGTAGTAAATTAATATGGTGGTATTTATTTATTATGAATAAACAAGATACAAGATATTAATTATGATGATTAATTAAATATGTATATTGATACATATATAATTTCGAAATTCATGGTGTATGATACACATGTATTTTGCAAATTAATTAATCATAGAATTATATTGATTAAAGAATTTTCCATAAGTCATTTTTGGAAAGTTAATGGCGCCATTCATTAATGTGTATAAGATACACTTGGATTGTGCAATTTAATTAATGGTATTACCATGTATTAATATTAGATATTAATATTTATATATTTTACTTGATCCCAGCGTGTGATGCATATAATATGCATGTGCATGATTGTGGCCAATATATATAGATTTATATGTGTTATATATATATGTGATATATACACATGTGTAAATTGATTTATGGTAATATAATAAAAGATAAATATTTTCAATATAAGATATTGACAATATCCTAGATTTATTTGATATGAGATATTATAATAAATGAGATAAATCAATCAATTATATTTTCCTTATTTTATTGGAAAAATGTTTTCTTCTCCTCCACACTATATGGGGCGCCACTTTCACTATAAATAGAAGGTGGGTGTCAAGCTCTTTTGTACATCATAATTCCAAGAGCTAATAGTTCTTGTGTAAAATTGGAGAGCATCCTATAGAGAGTTGGAGAGAGGGAAAAAGGCGGTCTAGCAACCGGAGTTTTCCAATAGCAATCCATGATGGGATTCCGCGGCTGTTCGTGTGGACTAGCGGTAGAGGCCGAACACTTGGGCGGCTCTATGCGAACTACTCTCCTTAGACGGTCAAAAGCGTCGATCTTCCGAGATCAACCAAGGTAACCACCGTCTTTAGCTTATTTGTTTATTGCTTAAACGAAGTCGATCTTGGGTAAAAGGAAATCAAAATTTTAAATTCCGCTGCGTTCCCGCGTAGATTTCCTAACACAGCCCACCAAGTGCCATAGGTTATCAATCACCCCAGCAGACTGTAAAGTCCACAAAACTACAATGGGTCAACGATTAAACCATACTCCCACTGCATCTTGGGTGGATTGACATTCTGATCTAGTAGTATTTATTAGTGCAATCACCAACAACCGATGTTGGACGTGGTCTTATTAAATCAGATAGTAACTACCTTTGGGTAACCGTAATCCAAGGTTTAAGGCTGCTACTTATAGATTCTATCATAAGCCTTGTGACATTTCAACCGTCACTTTCTGATATCAAGAATCTTATAACCAACCTTCACTCGTCACATTAAGACATTTTACAAACATTCACAATCTGAATGTATGCGCAAAATCTCCAGTCCTACCTTCAAGCATTAAGTGCTAAATGCCTACATTTACGGAAGTGGTGTGAACCAAATTCACTCCTTATCCATAAATTCACTAGCATCTTCTAGGTAGACTTCTCGGTTTACATAATAATGTTAACCGTTATTTTGCAACCAATTATCTTAATCGAGTTTAACAGTGTATTGTAGCACATCAATAACTATATAGGGCAAGTCTATGGTTTCTTCCTCAGTGAGAAACATTCCACTAGGAGGCAGGCCGAGCATCAGTCCCAAGACTATGCGATAGCCTATTTCTGAGCATGGAATACTCTATTCTCTGCTAAAATCAGAGACTCCTCCTCGTATTCTTTCGATAAACTAAACCGTGTTTCGAGTAGTTATCAGACAAAATGTCACCACTCAAAATCTCCCACTAGCTTGTATCTCTCACTAGACCCCGAAGGTTATGATGAACAAGCTATGTTACCCCTTCAAATCTATTACCCTTTCCCAATTGAAAGGAAGCTTAGTCATTGTTCCTTTAAGACAGTGTTCCGAGACTGGGAGATAGGAATCACCCTTAGCCAATCATTAGGTCTTATGTCTAGGATATATGCACTAATTAATAGATTTTGAAGAATCGTTTATCTTAATACGGAAACCATTCGCCTATAATAGTTTAAGACGTGTTACATATACCTTTTCAGCATTTCTTAGTGGTTCTGACTTTATCAAACAAAATTCCAAGTCTCGGATTCGTACTACAAATGTCATTTTCATTTTCTATGAGGCAACAATATATCGAGTTGAAATTGAATCCATTTGTTTCAACGAATCTGTAAACAGAAAAATAATTTTTTCTGTGATATTCAAGGATAGAATCCGAAATTCATTTCCTTATATCACTCTCACTATTCTAGCTGAAATTACTGCCTATTGTTACTCTATTAATCGTTAATCCAAAGCTCTCTTGTTCTTCCAAAGAACTTAGCTCCCGAGTCGAGTTACTCGGTTAAGAAAGTTGCTAAGGATTCATTGGTTAGTGATCTGAAATCAATTTCCTTATCCTATACTTTCTTTACTTAATGTTTCGGTTTAGCCTCAAAACTTTAGTTAATATGATTAACACTTATAGACATTCTTTCCCATTCTTAACTTTCCTTAAAAGTAAATAGTCTTGAACTAGCAGTTCGTTTGAGTAGACACTACTTGTGAACTGTGGGATGTCTAATGAAAGCATTACCCAGTGGGACTAATTTTCTAACAAATTAGAAAAACATAAGATAAAAGCTCCCACTAGTTTATCGGTTCCAAATACCGTCTAACTAGCGACACTTTAATTGATGATTCTCCAATTTTTCTATTTAGAAAATTTCTCGTGTAGACACTACACAATTAAAATTCACTAGAAGAATTTTATCGTCCCAATCATCTTTCAAACTAACTATGGTTGTCTCTCGTTCAACACGAGTGACAGCAGTGACATACTTTGTTACGTCACTTAAGTCTTGAAGGCTAAAGAGAAATATCTCTGCCGAAAAATTAATCGCATGTGAGATCAATAAGTACAACGTTCTAGTTACTTACCACTTTTTAACGAAGTCATTACTAGTCAATTTTACACTAGCAGTCTAGCACCCTAGAGAGATATGTATCACAGTTGTAAAGAAATCCAAATCATACACTACGATTAAATTTTAGGAACATAAACTAAGTACTTATAGTCTATCCTACCGTTTCAAGAATTTAATCTAATGCCTCAGTGCCGCCATAGGGTAGGTCAAAGAGGTTTCGATTAATATTGAAGATCAGATTGAGAATCGAACATCTCATTTGTGATCATCAATCACCTTTCCTTTTTCAGCCAAGGTACTACCAAAAATACCCTTTATGAGTGTGACCTCTTCTCTCGATTTTTAGGTAGACCCAGTGTGCCGCCTTAGGGTCGGTCGGTGACCCGCGAGTACCCAAAATCCTATCCTTTCGAGGCCAAGCCTTGAATTTTGATAGCGGTGAAGGCCTTCCTTAGGGGGCCGAAATCAAATCCGGCACGAGGCGTCAGCATTCTCTCATGTTGCTTGTGTCAACAGTAGAGGCCTTGGGGTCGGTTGTCGCCTCTCCCGCTCCCACTCAATATTTTGAAAAAGTGGGGGGTTTACTGATCACGTTTTTTGACTTGACGTTACCTTAAGGAACAATAGATCATAGGCCCAAATGGTTTCGGTTATGTGGGCTAGCCCACCCGACCTATTCGGTGGAACATATGTGGCCGTCGGATGGGTCAAGATTAGGGGAGCTCCGTTGAGCCGTAGTGGCTCTTCGATGGCTCACCTTGCTGGACCCCGTGCAAACGCCACACGTGGAGGGTGAAGTCGATCGAGCCGTAGCTACTGTTGACCACCCAACCGTGGTTAAACCACTTTCAACCATGTTTGCTAGTGATTATCAATCCTTAAACATCAAACTTTCACGTAGACACTACGGAACAAAAACGTAATCTCGTCTGGGTAAGTTGGAATTCACCGAGAATCCAACACCTTAACCACGAGGTTTCGGATTTTACTCCCATGCTTTCGCAGAGGGATTCACCGAGAATCCATCACCCAACCTCGACGATTGAAAAACCCGTGATCCTCGGTTTTTACCTAATTAGTTTCTAATTAATATCAAACAATTAATTAAAACTAATTGCGTGTTTTATACATGCCTAACTAATTCCTCGAATTAATTTCTACATGTATGCATATGGAGTGGAATTCATGATATGATGCATGTCATGGAATTTTTCCGGTTCTACACATACAATCTAAACATGTATACTAGTGCGGAAAATAAACATCAAGATGGACCGTTGGCACCCCCGTATCTAATCTATAAAATAAAAAAAGAAACCCTAATCTGTAGCTGTTTAAAATCTTCGACGATCGGAAAAACAAACGAACTCGGATCATGATGAAACTTTCCAGATCTATTCTTCATTCCTCGGGCTTCAAAATGGACGGTTGGAACGGAGCTTTGACTTGTCAATTTTCTCCAGTGAGCGGCACAACTTGCTGCTGGATCTGATTTTTACCGCAGCGCCTCAAAGACTTCCCGAGGCCGATTGGGAATCGAGATGAATCTCGTGTTAGGTGTAATGCCCGAAAGACAATTTTGTAATTGTTTTATTTAATAAATGAAATGATGTTATTATTCATATTTATTATTCTCATATTCACCGATGTGACAATAGTATTTACACTACTGAGAAAACCCTAAGTATATCGTTTATGTAATCACTTAACTCGGTGTATGGTATATACACGGAGGATTGAGTTAGTGAAGATGTACTTAAAATACAATTAGCCCGTAGTAAAGTTAATCGAGTATCGGGTCTCTCCTTTAACGTGCTATTAATGCGCCCGAGAACACAATAGGTGTGATTGTCTTATCCGGACTTTCGGTTAAGAGAACCTAATGGGGCATTTATATATGATAGATATATCATATAGAATTTTGGACCGATTTGATTAGAGTTCACGATATAATTCCGTGTCGAAAGTCTTATCGAATCAATGGATGATCATATTTATGGATATATCTTAATCTGAGGTGATCACGATCAAGCTGCTTGAATCGGTATGAGGTTTGACTTGGCGGTTAAAGATTACACTTTGAGTGCAGTGGTCCGAATTACCCCATCTTGGCATTGTCTTTGGATTGAGTGAGTAGTCTGTGTTTATCACAGATACGAATCCATTCCTTCCATTTATGGAAGTAGATGAAACGATTCCTTATTTTGTTAATCCTAGAAACGATCGATCGCGAGTTCATATTACACCGATTAGCTACCAAATGAGTTGTATGAATTAATTGATCACTAGGGGTTAATGGTAAATAAGGATAAGAGGTTCTCGAAAAGGGTTAACGGTAACTTCCCGATTTAGAATGAGCGATCTATGGAGGATTAATCCATATGTAATGATTATATCAATGGACGCTTATTATTATTCTCGTGAGGAGATAAATATAATCTTATAATCGGAGAATACGATCACGGGATTATGGTGGCATATTCTGTGATTGATTTATCGAATATAATTATTCTATAATTATTTATTTGATTTATCGGAGCCACTGATTATTAGTCCATGGTCCCCGACGTGCCTCCAATATAGCATAGCTATTCTCGGACGTCGAATCACGATAATATTAATTTAGTTCATGTTGGACTTTATTAAAACGATATGTGAATTAATTGTTTAGTGGACTATTAAATTAGTTGGGCTAAATAATTAAATACACGGAAAAGACATTTTTAAATGAATTTCAATTACTGAGTGGTGTGTTGACCTAATTTTTGGTCAAATATAAGAAAAATATGTATGGACCTTATTTTTTTAAGAAAAGGTGCGCATGTTTTTTTGTATATATTTTATATTATTTAATTATTAAGAATTTGTTTTCTTGGATAATTATTTAATGTGTGATTTATCTTTTATTTGTTAAATGATAAATCATGGAATATTAGATAATAATATGATTTATCCTAATTTGTTTGGGATAATTATTTTATTTATCTTTTATTTGGAAAAAGGATTAATGTAATAATTATCTCTTAATTATTTAATCCTTGGAGGACAAGGATTACTCTCCTATATAAAGAGAGTTCTCCCAAGTCTAAGGACACATGCAATTTTCGACTTTCTTAGAGAAAGAAGAGGAAAAATTCGGCCAAGGGGTTTTGGGGAAAAGCTTGGAGATTTTTCCGGATAGCATATCGGAAGGGTTCGAGTCGAGAATTCCTTCCACCGGGAATTGCTTGGATCACACGTACGGAAGATCGTGGTGCTCTTCACATCTTTTTGCAATCTTTCTATTGCGGTTCTTCAACTTGGATTTTGAGATCCAAGAGGTATGATCTACAACCCCCTTATAGAAATAGATCTAGTTGTTTTATTACGTGTATTGTATAGATCTAGATCCTTAAATCGTTTCCGCTGCGGATGGTATTACTAACAGTGGTATCAGAGACAGGTTGATCTATATTTATACGTATAAAATATTAGATCTAAGGAGTGGAATATGCATGTGTAGATTGCATTATTTTCGTTTTAATTTTATTATTTTCGAAAATTTTATGATGAATGCTTGTGATTGTCGTGGTTGAAGAGATGGATTGGGGTTGGTATTGTTTACCCGTTAGATCTATTGTAAACTCGTATAAACGATGAAAATTCGTTCATATGAGTATAGGAAATTATGTAATTTATTTGTAATTGCAATTATAATTTCCAGAAAATAGATAGTTTTAGTAGCTGTTTCATTTTTTCGTTTTTCCCGTTGATCGAGCCGTTGAAACGACGATCCCTCCGGTCAGAATCAAGATTAGAAGATGATGATCAACTCCACAAAATTTGGCGTCGATCAGAGTCCGTTACAATATCCGTTCGTTGCTGAGAAGAGGCTGCTGTAGCAGAAAAACGCAGGATTCACAGAAACCCTACCTGTGACTTCCTCGATTTTCTGGGAGAGTTTAGACCATTGAAACGCAAATCCGACCGTTCAGATGGATAAACATGTAGTTTTTGACGTGGCATAAAAATTGAAGGTCGATCAGGATTCATCTCGATTCCCGATCGGCCTCGGGACGTCACTGATGCGCTGCATTCAAAGTCAGATTCAGCAGCAAGTTGGGCGGCTCACTGGAGAAAATTGACAAGTCAAAGCTCCGATCCAACCGTCCATCTTGGAGTTCGAGGAGTGAATAAAAGATCTGGAAAGTTTCGTCCCGATCCGAGTTCTTTTGGTATGCCGATCGTCGAAGAGTTCGAACAGCTGCAGATTTTCTTAGAAAGTAGTAAACCCTAGTTAGGGTTTTGTTTTTTATTTTCTATTAGATTAGATATGCGAAGTCACCAACGATCCATCTCGGTGTTTAAATTTTCCGCAATTTTATTTTTTATGTGTTTGATCATAAAAATAGATATAAAATCGGAATTGCCATGACATGCATCATATCATAAATCCACTCCATGCATACATGTAGAATTTTAATTTTGGTAATTAAAATAGGCATGTATACAAACTCGCGTAATTAGTTGAAATTTAATTAATACGTGGTAATTAATTAATTTAGTAACTAATTAAAGATCCGAGGACGGGTTATGAAATCGTTAGCCTTTCGGTGTGTGTTCTCGGTGAACCGCCTTAAAGCTGAAACGAGATCACGTTTTCAATTCGTAGTGTCTACGAGATTGAATGATGGTAAAAGAACAATAAATCTTGGATAAAAACGGTTCGCTTATAGGTTGGGTGGTCAATTGAGCTTCGCTCGAACGACTTAACCCTCCTAGTGTGATGTATGCACGGGGGTCCGGCAAGACTAAGCCAAACCGAGAGCGGAGGGGTGATTCCTTCTAATCTCAATAGGGCTGTCTTGACCCGATTTCGTCCGATCATCACATATGTTCCAACGAATAGGGCGGGTAGGCTTTCCTACGTTACCGACACCATTCGAATCCTTGATTTTATGTGCTTTTATGTTAACATCAAAAGACGTGGTTAGTTAACCCACCACCACTTCCAAAATATTGAGTGGGAGCGGGGCGGCGGCAGCCAACCCCACGGCCTCTACTATAGATACAAGTAAGTGAGAGAAGGGTGGCGCCTCGGCGCTTTGATTTCGTCCCCCTAAGGATGGTGTTCACCCCTATCAACATTCATGGCTTGGTCTCCGAAAGGATAGGATTTCTGGGTACTCGTCGGGTCACTGACCTATCCTAAGACGGCACACTCGGGGCGTACCTAAGAGATCCGATATAGTAGGTCACACTCATCATGGGTATTTTGGTAATACCTAGGCTTAAAAAGGAAGGTAGTCAATGAATAAAGGGATGTTCGATTCTCGTGGGATGTTCGATTCTCACAAGTTATTCATTGATGAGATTGTCTCGATTTAACCGTCATCTCTTTGACCTACCCTAAGGCGGCACTGAGATGCGAGGTTAAAACCTTGGAATGGTAGAGTAGACTTATTTTTTTTTGTTTACAATTCCTAAAATTTAATATAGTAGTGTTAAACTTGAATTAATATATGTCATTTTATTTACAGCATTATCCCTTACTAAATTGCTTACAATTGACTAGTATTGACTTCGTTAAAAAGTGGAAAGTAACTAGGACGTTGAACTAGTTAATCGATAATGCAATTATTTCTCGGAAGAGATATTTTCTCTTAAGCCTTTTAAAAACCAGAGTGACATATAGGTATGTCACTAGTGTCATTCGTGTCAAACGAGAGACAAACTTAGTTTGATCAAAGGTGATTACGGACTTTGAAAATTCTTCTAGTGAATTTTCAGTGTGTAGTGACTACACACGTAACCGTTCTAATTGAAAAATCGGAAAATCATAAACTGTTGCTAGTTAGACGATATTTGGAATCGATGAACTAGTGGGAGTTTTATGATTTGTATTTTTCTGAAACATTAGAATCGTGTAAGTGTTTACGAGAGATTTTCAAAATTGGAAAATTGGAAAATCATAACATAAAGCATTCTGGTTAGACGGTATTTGGAACCGATAAACTAGTGGGAGCTTTAATCTTATGATTTGTTATTTTTCTGGCATATTAGAAAATCCGAGAAGTCCCGACAAGTAACACTCGAAATAGACATCCCACGGTTCAAGAGTAGTGTCTACTCACACGAACTGCTAGTTCAAAACTGTTTCCATTTACGGAAAGTCAAGAATGGGAGAGTATGTCTAAGAGTGTTAGTCATCTAAAACTGAGTTGATTTTAAGGCTAAACCGAAAATTAATAAACTGAAAATCATAGGATAAGGATAGTGATTTCGGATCACCAACCTTGGCAATTTTCTTGAGCTAAGTTCTTTGGAAGAACAAGGCAGCAGTGCATTTAACGATTAAAAGAGTAAACAACGGGCGTTTAATTTTAGCTAGAATAGTGGGAGTGATATAAGAAATGAATCTCGGATTCAATCCTTGGATATCGCGGGAAAATTTATTTTCGGTTTAAGATTCGTTGGAGCGAATGGATTTACCTTCTATTCGATAATTTGTTTGTCGTATAGGAAGTGAATATACCATTTGTAGTACGAATCTAAGACTCGACTTTTGTTTGATAAAGTCAAAACCACTAAGAAATGCTAAAATACGATATGTACCATCTTAAGAACTATTAAAAGCAATTGGTTTCTATATTTAGATAAACGCTTCTTCATATTCCATAGTTAGTGCATAGTCCTAAAAGACAAGACACTGAAGACTGGCTCAGGGTGATTCCTTTATCCCAGTCGGGTTATATTGTCTCAAGGGTTCAATGACTAAGCTTCCTCTCAATCGGGAAAGGAAAATGGTTATAAAGAAGTAACACCGCTTGTTCATGATGACCTTTGGGGTCTTATGAAAGATACAAGCTAGTGGGAGCTTATGAGTAGTGACTTCTAGTCTGACAACTACTCAAACACTCCGGTAAGTTTATCCAAAATATTCAGAGGTTTTCTCTGTTTTCAACAGAGATGGAGTATTCTATACTCATAAATGGGCCATCACATAGTCCTAGGGACTGATGCTCGGTCTGCCTCATAGTGAAATGCTTTCACTAAGGAAGAAACCATTGAATTGCCTTTACATAGTTGTAGATGTGCCACAATACACTGCTTAACTCAATAAAGATATTGGAAGTGAAATAACGGTTTACATTGAAGTGTAGAACCGAGAAGTCTACCTAGAATATGCTTTGGAATTAACGGATAATGAGTGGATTCGGTTCACCCAAATTCCGTCAATATAAGCATTTAGCACATGATGCTTGATGGTTTGACTGGAAGTTTCACGCATACGTTCGGTCAATGACCATTCGTGCTATATCTTTTAACATATTGAGTATAAAGGTTAGATCTGAGATTCTAGAAATCGGGAAAGGGCGATTATATTGTTGCATCCTTTCGATAGAGTCTATGAACAACAAACCTTGAACCTTGGAGTATGCAGATTACTCAAGGTAGTTACTTACTTGATTAGATCAAACCACATCCAACATTGGTTGTTGGTGATGACACTAAATACTCTTGAACTAAATCGCACTTCGATCCACCAAGAAAATAGTGGGAGTATGGTTTATCCATTACCCATTATGGGTTCTGCGGACTTTATTGTCCACAGGATCGATTAATGACCTATGGCTCTTTGTGAGTCAGTATAGGATTCGATAATAGAGGTTGGTTTAAAAGCCATAACCACCATGAATGGAGTTTGGTACTCAGAGAAGCTGTTCATACTTTTGTAGAACCACCTGAGCGTCTCAGGCCCAGTGGGAGTAATTGGATCTACACGGAAAAGAGTAGAATGAATAGGAAAGTTCATCTTTCAGTGCAAAGCTTAGTGGTCTAAGGGTGATTCCCTAAGAAGTAGAGAGTTAATCAGACCGTGGACTCTCTTACCACTTAGTATTGCATGATTTCGTTCACAAGCAGAAAATAGGGGTGATTCCTGAGACTTTCATGCCGAACAAACGGAATCTGGATTCATTCGAAATGAAGGGTTTCGCTTAAGAACCCATGACAGGATGACTGTCAAGGCTTATGTCCTTTGTGGATAAGAAGAAAACCTCTTGGTCATTAGAAGTCACCTGTTTCTAAAAACATGTGGATTTGACCAGCATATTGATAAGTCTTTTTGTAGACTGGATATCAATATTAGTAAAGTAGTGAATATATATAAATGTATATTAGTGTTTGTGAAGGATGACACTTGCACTGAGCTTGGTAACAACATGGGTGTGTTATCTCAAGTCGAAATCGACAAAGCCACAATTCTCTACAATGAGTTTTGGACAACATTCTAAAGAGTTTGATTCGGTCGAATTCATTAGAATCGATCCACCGGTTTCCCATCCATCTTATTGGTTAAGATGATGCATCATGTATGCAACATTCAACGAGGAAGTTCTACCCTATACCTCGGGAATGACTCTCTTAATCTTCGGATCAAGAGAAATGGGATAGATTCTCTTTCTAGTAAGAGATGGTCGAGTTATTGAACATCAATTTTGATCGAATCTTAGATTCGGCGTTAACGAAGCAAGTTTAGTATGTCCTTTAGTATCTTGAGAGAACGAGGAATAAATATGCGGGCATATTCAAATGTGATCTTGGATATGTGAGAATACACTTTAGTTCGACTTTGTGTCGATTAAGGATGATTGTTAAGTCGATCTCGGTCTCGGTGTTTACTCTTGTGTTGAAGCTATTGCCTGGAGGAATCCAAAGCGCCAACTCGACTTTAACTAGTTGGGTGATTAGCGGCTTTTGTAGTAGCTAGAGAGACGATATAGCCTCGGGATTTCCTTTTCGATTCAGGGAGTGATTCCAGATTTGGAAAGCCGATACCACATCATTGTGCAAGCGATGAAGGGTAGCTTATAAGGATTTCGAAATCACTTGAGTTCAAGAGCATATTGGGAAAGTACCACATGATTAGATGGACCGGCGACGTTTTGATTCTACGGATCGCCTCGAGCCGACAACTTTGACCGATCATTAAGACCCATGACATTCGGATATAGGTGCTCCCGAGTCACCGACCTATCCTACGACGGCATACTCGGAGTGTACTTTGGAATCAAAATGATTATGATAAGTTTTGTGGGTACTAAAATACGGGATGAGTCTCCATTGCTTTAGAGCAAGTGGGAGATGTAGTTTCTTTGTAGTTTTAAATAATAGGGTGTGCTCTAAAACAATTAATCACATGCTTTCGTGCAAGTGGGAGATTGTTAGGTGTAATGCCGAAAGACAATTTTGTAATTGTTTTATTTAATAAATGAAATGATGTTATTATTCATATTTATTATTCTCATATTCACCGATGTGACAATAGTATTTACACTACTGAAAAACCCTAAGTATATCGTTTATGTAATCACTTAACTTTCGGTGTATGGTATATACACGGGAGGATTGAGTTAGTGAAGATGTACTTAAAATACAATTAGCCCGTAGTAAAGTTAATCGAGAGTATCGGGTCTCTCCTTTAACGTGCTATTAATGCGCCTGACACACAATAGGTGTGATTGTCTTATCCGGACTTTCGGTTAAGAGAACCTAATGGGGCATTTATATATGATAGATATATCATATAAATTTGGACCGATTTGATTAGAGTTCACGATATAATTCCGTAATCGAGAAGTCTTATCGAATCAATGGATGATCATATTTATGGATATATCTTAATCCCGAGGTGATCACGATCCAACTGCTTGAATCGATTATGAGGTTTGACTTGACGGTTAAAGATTACACCGAGTCCGTGGTGCGAATTACCCCATCTTGGCATTGTCTTTGATTGAGTGAGTAGTACGTGTTATCACGATACGAATCCATTCCTTCCATTTAGGGAAGTAGATAGACGATTCCTTTATTTGTTAATCCTAGAAGCGATCGATCGCGCGAGTTCATATTACAATCGATTAGCTACCAAAGTGAGTTGTATGAATTAATTGATCACTAGGGGTTAATGGTAAATAAGGATAAGAGGTTACGAAAAGGGTTAACGGTAACTTCCGATTTAGAATGAGCAGTCTATGGAGGATTAATCCATATGTAATGATTATATCAATGGGCGCTTATTATTATTCTCGTGAGGAGATAAATATAATCTTATAATCGGAGAGATGCGATCACGGGATTATGGTGGCATATTCTCATGATTGATTTATCGAATATAATTATTCTATAATTATTTATTTGATTTATCGGAGCCACGATTATTAGTCCATGGTCCCCGACGTGCCTCCTAATATAGCATAGCTATTCTCGGACGTCGAATCCTGATAATATTAATTTAGTTCATGTTGGACTTTATTAAAACGATATGTGAATTAATTGTTTAGTGGACTATTAAATTAGTTGGGCTAAATAATTAAATACACGGAAAAGACATTTTTCGTGGACTCGGCCCGAATTGGTGTGTTGACCTAATTTTTGGTCAAATATAAGAAAAATATGTATGGACCTTATTTTTTAAGAAAAGGTGCGCATGTTTTTTTGTATATATTTTATATTATTTAATTATTAAGGAATTTGTTTTCTTGGATAATTATTTAATGTGTGATTTATCTTTTATTTGTTAAATGATAAATCATGGAATATTAGATAATAATATGATTTATCCTAATTTGTTTGGGATAATTATTTTATTTATCTTTTATTTGGAAAAAGGATTAATGTAATAATTATCTCTTAATTATTTAATCCTTGGAGGACAAGGATTACTCTCCTATATAAAGAGAGTTCTCCCAAGTCTAAGGACACATGCAATTTTCGACTTTCTTAGAGAAAAGAAGAGGAAAATTCGGCCAAGGGGTTTTGGGGAAAAGCTTGGAGATTTTTCCGGATAGCATATCGGAAGGGTTCGAGTCGAGAATTCCTTCCACCGGGAATTGCTTGGATCACACGTACGGAAGATCGTGGTGCTCTTCACATCTTTTTGCAATCTTTCTATTGCGGTTCTTCAACTTGGATTTTGAGATCCAAGAGGTATGATCTACAACCCCCTTATAGAAATAGATCTAGTTGTTTTATTACGTGTATTGTATAGATCTAGATCCTTAAATCGTTTCCGCTGCGGATGGTATTACTAACATCTCGATCATCCTGAAATATTTATACCACGTCAAAAACTCCATATTTATCGATCTGACTGGTCGGATTTGCGTTTCAACGGTCGAAACTCTCCCAGAAATTAGAGAAAGTCACAGGTAGGGTTTCTGTGAATCCTGCGTTTTTCTGTTACAGCAGCTTCTTTGCAGCAACGAACGGATATCAAAACGGACTCCGATCGATTCCAAATTTTTTGGAATTGTTCAGCATATTCTAATCTTGATTCTGACCGGAGGGATCGTCGTTTCAACGGCTCGATCAACGGGAAACACGAAACAAATAAACAGCTACTAAACAAATCTATTTTCTGGAAATTAAAATTGCAATAAAAAATAAATTACATAATTTCCTATACTCATATGAACGAATTTTCATCGTTTATATGAGTTTACAATAGATCTAACGGGTAAACAGTGCCAACCCCCAATCCATCTCTTCAACCATAACAATTAATCATTATCTATGCATAAAACAATAAATAAAATTTACCTACATGCAATTCCACTCATTTAAATCGTTTAATTAGGATTATGACTATATAAAACGTGGAACCTGGCTCCGATACCACATAAAGGATGTAGGAACTCAGATCTAAACGAATTAGATCTACGCGCAACGGATGGATCCCGATTTATATATCACAATACATAATTAAAGGACTTAAACTACTACAAGGGGGTTAAGATCGTGTTACCAATATTGGGAAGAGACGCCTTGATCTTCCGATGTGTTCTCCAAACGGCGGTTAGTGGACACCCATCTTGATACACGAACCTCCTTGATATGCAACACCAAGAAAAACTTGTAGTTTTTCTTCTTCAAAAACCCAATACAAGAAAACTAATTTTTTTTCTCTCTTTTTAAGTGTGTAGGTCGAAATTTTTGCCTTGCCAATACCCTTGGAATAACTCTCCTTTTATGGGAGAGTAAATCCTTGGTCTCCAAGTATTAATTAATTAAATAAATAATTAATTAAACAAAATAAAAAGATATTTTCCTTAATGACTAATTGTGACATGTACTGACCAATAGGAAATCAAATAATAAGTCATATAACAAGAATATCTATTATTTTCCATAACACAAGAAAATTAATTCTTGTGCTAAATAAACTCAAAATTGGCACCACACTTAGGGTTTCCAAGCCCACATAAAATGTCTTTCATGTGTATTATATTATTTAGCCCAACTAAATAATATTCATGCATATCAATTAATTAGCCCAGCCAATTAATTATCACTGAGGCCCAAATAACAAGAATATCATTCCGAATTATAGAAGCCACATCGGGGACTATGGACATATAACCATGAGCTCCAATAACTAATTATTCATCGAATGAATAAGTACATTAATTATTAATTCCGGGATTACGCCACCATAAACCCGGCCCAACTCTACCGATTATAGATGTATACTTATACTCAACCCATGCCAGTGAATAAGCGTCCATTGATATAATCACTACATACGGATTAACCCTCCATAGACTGTCCACTCTGTGTGGGATGTCTCCGTAAACCCAACACAGAATGTCTTATCCTTATTTACCATTAACTCCATGATGATCAGTTAGTACACATATCTGACTAGTAGCTAATTAGTCAAATGTGAACTCCCGAGATCGATCACTTTTAGGGCTAACAAATAAGAGGACTGTCTCTCTACTTCCCGCAGGAAGGAATGGATTCCATGTCTGTGAAAATCAGAACTACTCACTCATCAGGAGATAGTGCCAATGAGAAGTGGCTTGGAACACATATTCAAGTGAACCATAACTAACACATCAAACACTACCCCGAGACAAGCAGCACCCTGTGATCACCTCAGGATTAAGGTTGATCCATATATGATCATCTAATGATTTAATAAGATTCCTCTATTACGGAATTATACCGAGAAATACAGATTAAATCGGTCCAGTCTTATATGAATGCTATCATATATAAATGCCCCACGTAGTTACCTTCTACCGACAGTCCGGATAAGACTATCACACCCTAAGGTGTTCTGGGCGCATTATTGGTGTTTTAATCAAGAGACCCTAAACTCGATTAAGTTCACCACGGACTAACAGATTTAAAGTATATCACCACTAACTCAATCCTCATGCATGCCATACATTTGAGTTAAGCGATTACATCTTGATATACTTAGGGTTTGCAAAGATGTATTACTTACAAGCACAAATCAAGTAATAAGGTGAGATAAATTCTGTCATCCATTATCAAAAACAATTACACAAATTGTCTTTCGGGCACTACACTTAACATCTCGAACATCCACTGTCTATGTACCAGACATCCCACAAAACAAATTAATTAAGTTTAGGTACCCAACACTGTTTGGGTCCATACCTGTTAGCAGTCATGCCTCCTACTCCAAGTGTATATCCAAATGATATTCTTTTTGGATAGTTAAAGTCATCAACTTCATATGTATAAGGCATGGCAGAATAGCTTCCAATATTTCTACTGAAGGTATTCTGATACTTTTCTCTATTTTTTGGTTCATTTGCATCCTTCTTCACTTTCCAATATCCAGTGGGAAACCTATGTTGCTTCATGTGTCTTGGAACATACCTAGATTGATTTTTCTTAAACACTTGATGCATATCATGGAATGGTTTCTTCTTGTATTTTGGAGGTGCAACATTCCAATCATCATCTGAAGGATAAAGTCTTCCTTTACCTTTAAGAAAGTCCTTTCTTTTGGTTGACTGGATTGAGGATTTAGTCTGCTATTTCACTACACTGGGTTTTGACTTCACCGGTACAGGATGAGTGGTTGAAACTATGGTTTGTCCTTTTCTGAATTTTGGTTCATTGTTAGTCCTGGATTCAGAATTGTGTTCACCATTGTTTCTACTCTCATCCTGACTGTTGTAGCCAAGACCAGATCTGGATCCAAACCTTCTTGAGGGTTTGTAAGATGGTTCATTTGTGATCTTAACTGATAGGGGGATTTTCTCATTTGATCTGTCAACAACAGATGCATGAACATCTGCTGTTTGTTGATCATTTGAGTAGATCTCCTTACTAGTCGGTTCAGCTTTTGCTTTATCCAGTTATTTCTTTTATCTTTTATTTTCCTTTCTTAGATCCTTGCATTCCTTTTCCACAATTTCATGATTCATCTCAATTTCATCAATTTTAGTCATGAGATTTTGAACTAGGTCTGCTGGATCTAATGGGAGAATAGAAGATTGTGCATTATCAGATGTGGATGCATTTGATGAAGAGTAAGAGCTAGATGTTACCTCAGTTTCCTCCGATTCTTTGGCCATTAGAGATAGGCTTGTTTTCTCAATTTCTGAGCTATCACCTTCATTTTCATAGACATGATTTTTCATTGTCTGATCTGTCTTCTTAATCACTATCATCTGAGTCATTATCAGATGCTTCTTCATTCTTTTCACTGCTTGATTCAGCCTTGAGTGCCTTCTTGCCTTTTCTCTTTTCAGATGCTTTGTACTTCTTCTTTTCATCATCTTTATTATTTTCTTCAGGGCAATCAGGCTTGAAGTGACCTTTCTTCTTGCAGTTGAAGCATCTGTATTCATCATCTTTCTTCTTCATGTCTTTGTTTGAGCTTGACCTCTTGTATGATGATGAGTTTCCTTTGAATGGCTTCTTTTTGCTAAACCTGTCAAAATGTTTAACTAATAAAGCTACCTGTTCTTTAAGTTCTAGTGTCTCTTTGCTGATACAATCATCAAAGTTACTTTGCTGGGGTGCTATCAGTGCACTGGCTCTTTGTGTCTCTGCTGGAGCACCATCTTCACCGTTCAATTCGAATTCATGAGCTTTTTGTTGGGACATTAGAGTCAGAGTGTCAGCGTTTCCAAGGTTTGTGGTTCCTCTGATTACTTATGTTATGATCTTCCATCTTTCAGGTAAGCCTCTCAAGATCTTTAAGCATACTTCTTTCTGAGGATATGTGTGTCCAAGCTGTTGCAGTTCACTGATGATGCTTGAGAATCTGTTGTCCATTTGATCAATGGATTCACCAGCCTTTATTTTGAAATTTTGAAATTTCTGTTTTGCAACAGATAATTTGTTTTCTTTGTCTGCTTCAGATCCTTCATTTATCCGTTCCAGTTTGTCCCACATCTCATTTGCTGTCTTGCAATCTTTAATTATAATGAACATGTTGCTATCTAGGGTCTTCAAAATCATATCTTTTGCAACAAAGTCTACATTTGATCTTCTCCTATCATCCTTGGTCCAATCTTTCTTGGGTTTGTCTACTTCCTTCCCTCTGCTCCTGTGGCTACCACAGTCAAGATCATGATTGGGCCATCATTAATTACGTCCAGCATCTCCTCATGAGTTACTGCAAGATGAGACAACATTCTTATTTTATATTCATCAAAATTATTAACATTGAAAACAGGTACTTTTGACATAAAGTTTGAGGAATCCATAAGTACAAATAAGAGAACTATACATGAATGTATAGAAAGCTCGGATTTGAAAACTACTTTGAAAATATGTGATCTCCTTGTTACGAAATTAGATCTCGAGCAGTTCGATACTAGGAACACCTGCTCCGATTCCAATTGTTGGTCCCGAGAGAAGGTAAAACAATAGTCGAGAGAGAGAGGGGGTGAATGACTATAGTGGAGTTTCAAAAACTTTTCTTATGTTTCAAAACTTTTGGGAAGTGGATAAGTCCCTTCTTACTATGTTGTTTCAAAGCAGTTTAGACAATCACATATATAAGATATAATATAGGCAATTAAATGAGTGCGGTAAAGTAAATTGCAGAAAGTAAATTGACACAAGGCTTATAGTGGTTCAGGGTGGTGTAATCCATTAATCCACTCTTCTCCTATGATGATTGGAGGAATTCACTATTGTTTTCACAGATACAATAGTAAGATTGTCCTTGACTTCCTTGACTGCAACAGCTTCAGTGATTCAGTCTCTTTCACTGCTCCTTGAGATCAAATCCTTCAACAGCTATCACAATCACAACTCCTTCTCAGATGGCTTATGATTCAGTTGCTTCAGTTTGTTATGAATAAGATTCACAAACTTGCTTGATCAACCTCAGTGTTGAATGTGAAATTGCAGTTCTGATGTCTGAGTTGATCTCTAGATAAATCCTTGTAAGTTCAGATAGAAGGCTTTAAATTGATAGAGTTTCTGCTTGTTTTTTTCCCAATAGTTGTTGTTATGTGTCTGTCAATGCCTTCTATTTATAGCCTTGAATATCCTTGATTTGAATTTTCATCCGTTGGCTATATTAATGAGGGGAATAATCCTTGATTTTATTCTCTATTCCCCCTTAATTATATTCTCCTTGATTTCAGTGATCGGATTTTCTTCAAACGTTTAGCAGAAAATCCGTCCTTGATTGATCCTCTCTTGATTGTGCATTTAATGCATGATCCTCTGAATCTTCATCATATTTCAAAATCTGATTTGGTAAGGTTTACTTCGCCATTCTCTGAATGGTCAAGTGAACCATCTGACTTCGCTGTTTAGATTTTTCTTCACTGTTCTGTCTTCACTTAGCCGAAAGTCAGTTTTACTCTGCCGATGCACTGTTTTCTTCATTATTTCAGTTAAGGAGAATCTTTGTACTCCACTGATCCTTGATTGGGGTGAGATCAGTGTACACCATATTTAAACATTAAGTTTCATCACTTAAAGCATAACTTAGACTTATCCAAGGTCATCACAGATTTCTTTGGTTACAAGTCAGACCATAATGTCTTCATTGCTTCTCTGTTAGTGCTTGGCTGGCTTCACTCTGCCGAATGTCTGTTTTTACTTTGCCGTCCTACCAACTAGTACAATACTTGTCTGACTCAACTTATACAACATGTCAGACTCTAAGTAAAGACTTATACAGAGAATTCTAACTTATTTCTGGCTTGCTATAACAGCTAGTATGGCCATCATCAAAACATAATAAAATGTTCCTAACAGTATCCACTGGCAGACTTTGAATCTTTCGTATCTGATATCCAGTTCGCATCATAGTAACCTTCTAATACTGCTGAATATCTAGTATATCGTAATCCCAGACTCATAGTGTACTTCATGTACCTCCACAACCTATTTAAGGCATTCCAATGATTGTGATTTGGATTACTCATGAACCTACTCATTTTGTTCACTACCATGCCAAGCCAGGTCGTGTACAATTGGTTATGTACATCGGACTTCCAATCACTTGAGAATATCTCAATTGATCTACAGGTTCGCCTCTATTCTTGGCTAAGTGCACACATAGGTCAAGTGGAGTGCTCACTGGACTTTCATCAAAGACATTAAATCTTTTCAAGACAGACTCAATATAATGAGTTTGTGACAACACACGTCCCTCGAGCACTCTAGAGATCCTAATCTCTAGTATCATATCCGCAACTCCGAGGTCCTTCATATTGAAGTTCCTTGTCAACATCTTATGAGTATTCATGATGATATCATGAGTACTTCCCATTATCATCATGTCATCAACATATAGACATACTATCACAAAGGCATTATGTGTGTTCTTAATGTAGACACATTTATCACACTCGTTAATCTTAAATCCATTTGACAACATCACATTGTCAAATCTTTTATGCCATTGTTTTTGTGATTCTTTAGGCCCATATAAAGACTTAACGAGTCTACCCACCTTACTCTCTTGTCCCGGAACAACAAACCCCTCGGGTTGTTTCATGTAAATCTCCTATTCTAACTCACCATTCAAGAAGGCAGTCTTCATATCCATTTGATGGATTTCCATGTTATTGAATCCAACTATAGCAATAAGAACCCTTATAGAAGTGATTCTCGTCACAGGTGAGAAGATATCAAAAAAAGTCAAAGCCCTCCTTCTGTCGGAACACTTGGGCCACCAACCTAGCCTTGTACTTATCGATAGACCCATCAACCTTTAACTTCTTCTTGAAGATCCATTTGCAACCGAGCGGTTTATTTCTTGGTGAAAGATCAACCAACTCCTAAGTGTGGTTTCGCATGATGGCTTCTTTCTTGAAAGGATCTTCTGGAGTAGACATTGCCTCAACATTATGTCCTAGGTTCATTTTCTACCATATTGGTCAGAAAATTAGGACCAAAAGACTTGGAAGTCCTATCCCTTTTACTACGACGAGGTTTCTCAAGATCTTGAGGATCACCCTCTTCTTCAGACTCATAAGTCCGCTTGCTCATACTTGCTTCTTGTTTCTCTTTCTCATTACCGGGAATGATATCCTCAAAGAACACATCATTCCTAGACTCAATGATGACATTTTCATGTACATCAAGGACGTCCAATTTATGTACCAGAAACCAATATTCACTACTATTGAGAGCATATCCAATGAATATACAATTCAATGGTTTTAGGCCCTATCTTCACTTGCTTTGGTTTAGGTATTTCAACCTTAGCCAAACACCCCCACACTTTCATGATTTTGTAGTCAGGCTTGTGACCTTTCCATAACTCATTCGGGGTTCATCCTTCTTCTTAGAAGGAATTTTATTATGAATGGAATTCGCTGAGAGGATAGCTTCCCCCCATAAGTTCTGAGGTAAACCCGAACTAACCAAAATAGCATTCATCATCTCTTTTAGAGTTCGGTTCTTACGCTCAGCAATACCGTTTGATTGAGGTGTGTATGGTGCTATCATTTGATGAATGATGTCGGCGCCAGACCAAAACTCATTGAACGGTGCATCATATTCACCACCACGATCACTACGGACATTCTTTATCCGTTTGCTAAGTTGATTCTCAACTTCATTCTTATAATCCTTAAAGCTTCTAGAGCTTTGTCATTGCTTCAAGCAGATAAACATAACAATGTCTGGTATAATCATCAATAAAAGTAATAAAGCACTTTTTACCGCCTCTAGTTTGCACAAATTTTAAGTCACATATATCAGTGTGAATTAAATCTATAGGTTCTATGTTCCTTTCAACTGTTGGAAACGGTGCTTCAGCTAACTTAGCTTCAACACATATTTGGCATTTGTCATTAGGATCAAATTTTATGTTGGGAATTGAATTTAGATTCATCATCTTTCAAATCGATCTATAATCTACAATGCCATAAAAAAAGTAGACTCATACAAGTAAACGGAAGCATTAGTCATCTTATTAGCCTTTTTCGGCACAACATTTTTGGGTACAATAGTCATTACATTCATCTTCAACATACCATCCACCAAGTACCCCCTCCCAACATACATATCAAATTTGGATAAAACAACTTTATCCCCACCAATGACCATCTTGAATCCATTCTTCACCAGAAGAGCACCAGAAACAAGGTTCTTGCACATGTCTAGAACATGTAGCACATTGTTGAGTGTGAGTTCCTTCCTAGAGGTCATCTTTAGTTTGACCTTTTCTATAGCTTCAGCCTTTGTAGAAGCAAAGTTTCCCATAAAGAGCTGTTCGCCATCAACGGGCTTGTACTCAGGAGAACAACTCTTTCAGAGTGCAAACATGGCGAGTAGCCCCTGTGTCAATCCACCATTCGTAGGAATTACCGACTGTGTTGCATTCAGAAACCAAAGCCGACAGGTTCATCTCTTACACGCCTTCAGCCACCACTTCAGCAAGATGGGCATGTGGCTTACCCTTTTTGTGGTGCATTGACTTTTGAGATGCCCTGGCTGTCCACAGTTGAAACAGCTTCCAATGAACTGTTGCTTTACCTTCTTATTGTCTCTTGGACTTTGATTAGGCTGCTTACTCTTTTTGCCTTTGTTGCTCAATTCGACCAAGTTCGCCTTGGACTACCCCTTCAGAAAGCTTCGTTCTGACCTCTTGTTATGCTCCTTAATTCCTAGACACGTTGCTAGCACTTCCATAGCGTTGGTCCCTGAAAAAGCTTTGGTTAAGTTTAAAGGGGGGTGAATAAACTTGACTCTTAAAACTTTTTGGAGTTTACAAAATCAGCAAAGTCAATAGTCTGCTGACCTAAGCGATCTACTGACTATTGATTCTTTTGAATCCGTTGTAGCGGAATACATTAAATTAAGCCTTGATACTTGTTGTTTGAAGATGATACTAAGTATTGGATACTTAGTAGTGAAAGTTTTGTGAATCCAGTAGCTAGTTCAGTAGGTTGATATGAAAAACATGCAATATGATGAAGTGCAGAAAGTAAATAGATTAAGGTAAAGTAGGAAAATTTTATAGTGGTTCCAGGTGGTGAAATCCTGCCAGTCCACTCTTCTTCTGTGATGATGGAGGAAATTAACTAGTGTCTTTTGAGATTGTTGTTACAAAAGTCCCTAAGGTGTTTGTCCTTGACTAATGACAAAAACTGAATACTAAGAAAAGGTAAGATTGCTGCTCCTAATACTCCACTGGTTTTGAATGGTAGGATTGCCTCTTCACCAGCTCCAATACAAAACAACATTTCTTGACACCTCAGAAGGGCTTCTCTATCTTCAGATAACTTCTTGAGAATAAGGGGTTGAATCAAGTAAGCGATTCAGCTTGAGAAAGCTTATGAACAGGATGAAAAGATCAGTAGCTTGAAATCTTTAAGTGTGGATGCTAGATGATGCTCGAATACAAAAACACTTGAAGAAAATTCTTGATCAGAAACTAAGTCCAGTTTAGCAGGGTATAATTCTCTTGATTGCTTGTAAGTTCCAGTGTTCTTCTCTCATTTCTATTTGTGAATTGATTCTAGGGGTCCTCTATTTATAGGTGAAAATCCTATGTTTGAAGTTTGAATTTCGAATATGACCGTTATAGGATTTTCTGATTATTCCCTGAAAGTCCCTCTGATGTACTTCTCTGTTTATGTCAGTGTCCTTCTGACAGACAGTCTGTCAACCAATGATTTAAATCTAATTTGTTTTTGCTCTGAAATCCTTACAACGTCCCTTCCATCCTAGCCATTGATTGACTGATTAATCAATGCTAATTCATCTTTATCCATTTAATCCTTCAGAATAATTCTTGGATCAAATTAAATTCTTGTATGTATGCTCAGCAGATGTCTTGAATACAAGTCTTCTGAAGTATACTCTTGGTCAGCTGACTTATAGTCTGTTGCGTTCTTGATGAAAACTCAGCTGACTGCTTCTCATCTAACTTTTGATTGTAAAGTTAAAGTAAACCATTTTAAGGATAACTTAGACCTTCAATACAAGGTATATGTGATCAGTTTAGGCCATCACAGACTTACCTAAATTCTGATCCCATATCCTTGGCTTATAAACTTCAATACTAAGTTTGATCTCTTAGCCTTCATTACTGAGTTAAAACCCTCAACCTTCAGTCTTCAGCAGGTCCTAGACACTCTACTGAACAACTAACCTAGACAGGTCTGCTGAACAAGTTAGTTGACCTCATTACAGTGCTTGTTTGATAAAACCTATACAAAGATCAAACTCTAGAAAAACTGTACATTCATTCTAGACATCTTTTTGCCTTTGCTCTATAACAGCTAGTCTGGCTCTCATCATTAAAACTAGAATATGTCCCACAATTCCCCCCCTTTAGTGATGATGCCAATACCTTCCTTACAGATGAGCAAAAAGATAATAACAAAACAAACTTCATATATATATTTCATTAAGGTTCAAACATTGTTCAAAAGCTATTACAACTAGATTCAACAAAAAGAAAAAAAATAGAGATAAATTTGCTGATCTAGTTTCTGTCTTGGTCTATTTTCGGTTGATATTCTCTGATTTCTCTTTTCATGTCTTCCACCCATTGATTTTCAATCTTTGAGAAATCAATCCAAGTGTGTACTAACTTCCACCACTTCCAAGCCTCAGTAACGGTTAACTGGATACCTTGCCGGTTGAATCCCTGTCTCATGTAATAGAGCTTGAACTCTTTTAATGAATCTTTTCCTGACAAACTCCTCAAACTTTGTTCAGCAGATTTCCTCTTCCCCCTATTGAGCTTCCTCTATGACCTCCTCTTGCTGTTGTTCTTAAGGATTTTATCCTTACTTCCCATAATTTAAGTCCAGGGAAGTAGTTTAAACCTTCAAAGTAAGTCATATACTTGTAGGGTTTCATTCTTGAGTTGTATGAAGCTTTAAACTCCTTCAGCAGTTCATCAGTTAGCTGAACTCTTCCTGGTGCAGGGGCTCTAAAAGTATTAACTTCTTCTTGAAATCTTCTCTATTGAAACACCTTGTCGCTTCTTTTGCATCTGTTGTCTGCCGTTCTTCCCCCTTATTGACATCATCAATAAAACGATTCAGCAGGCTCAAAATACCTTCTTGTGTATTTACCAGATTATTCAGTTGTCCCTCCATAATTTTTATTCTAGTGTTTACTGAAGTAATCCGGCCTTCTGTAGTTTGTTCCAACAGATTCATTCTATCTAGAATTTTATGATCAAGTGCAGCAGGAGTTTATATCTCAGCCATCTTATCAACTTTCTTGTGTAATGTGGAAATCTCCTCAGATATATATATACTTATCTCTCTTTGTAGAATCTAACTTGGCTTGAGTGATTTCTCGAAGCGTATAATGACTAGTGAACTGTAAATGAGTGACATTTGATGCAACAGTCTCAGTAGTCCTTCCACTATTTTCCACTAGATTGACCAAATCTTCAAATCTTTGTTCACTGTTTCTTAACTGATTCCTCAACTAAGTGATATCCTCCCTAACAGATTTCAATTTTTCCAAGATATAACCGGGTATTGTGGCAGCAATACTAGCAATATTTCCAACAGGTTCTTCAAAATCATCATCTGGTCTTGGTTGTCTTATTACAATGGCCCTGGTTTTGTCCCACTCATAGAGCTTAGGACTTCCCTCATCCAGATCAGAGACATTATCATGGATAGGTTCTTCTTCTACAGGTGGTAACTCAAACTCCTCATCAATATCACCATAATCCAAGAGTTGCTCTTCAGATTGTACTTCAGCAACCTTTTCTTGATTATTAGCAGGAAAACCTACTTCAGTAGGTTCCATGCTGTCAACAAGGGTTTCCTACAATCCCATAACAAGTTCCAATATTTGTTCAATCACTGTCTGATCCTTAGTGAATTGAACAACCAGTTCTGACCTGTGTTCAGTTGCTGCCTGATTTCCAACATACTTAACCATCTTTTCAACTGTCTCTTCAATCTCTATAGGTGTGGTAGATGTAACCTCAGTAACCTTGGATTGAAGTTCTTGTGTGATTATATGGGTCACCAAATTTAGCTCAATGGATGTATCAAGGATGACAACTATACGGATAGGTTGTCCAGCAGGTGCAACAATACATAATTGACCAACTTGGCCTTCAGTAATGGCAGGAAAAACTGCCAAGTTCTCTTCCAGAACTGATCCAACCTCAGCAATGACTTCCAGTTCCACAACAACATTTGCTTAGGTACCCTCAATGTTGATTCTTTCTTGGAATTGAACAGATTCTTCAGATACTGCATCAATCTGTTCATTTCTAGCAACTTCAGCAGAATCCACTAAAGCAGCTCCTCCTAGAATTGTTGTTGCATCTAGTTGCGTTTCCAGTTCATCTGCAAAATATGTCAACAATTCAACATCATCATTCTCAGCAGTCTGCTGATCTCCAGTAGACTGTCATTTTTCAGCAGGGTGCTCATTTTCTTTGTCGGCAGATCCTTCTTGAACAGGTTCAGTAGACCTTTCTTTGACAACTCCACTAGCTTCTCCAAGAAGAATAGGATGATCATCATCAGAATCAGAAAATGATGAATCATCACTATCACCAAAAGGTCTAAACTTTGGATCTCTGAACACAATCTTGCCTTTCTTCCTTCCATCTTCAATCAGCTCCAACATCCTCATTTGCAATTCAGATGTGTCAATTAATCCCAACAAGTTTTCCACTCCAAAGGCTTCAAAAGTCCATTCTTCAAAACTTGTCATAGGCTCTGCTGCAGGCTTATGCTTTTTATAGACACCAAACTTCCATGAAAGGTATTCTTGGATTTTCCTGAAGTCTGGATCTTCCTTTTGCTTCCTTGGCCTCCTGACATAAGGTATAGTAGGTTTCCTTGCAGAAGGTTGGGATTCAGCTTGTTGACTTCCAAATGTCTCAACTAAATGAGACAGTTTCTTTAGCAGATACAAAAGCATCAGTTGTTTCTTCAGCAGGTCTATTTGTGTCTACCACTTCCAACTGCTGAACACTCACTTCCCCATATTTTGCCTGTTCCATAGCAGGGGGTTCATCCATCTTAGGTTCCCTATGAGTTTTGGCAGTCTCAACAGCGTCTTGTACCATTTCAGTAGCCTTTACAGTAGGCTCTTGTACAATCTCAGTAGCCACTTTAGTTGGCTCTACATCTTCTTGTTCAACAATATCATCTCCTTCTTTTTCTTCTTCCCTTTCCCTTTCCCTTTCCAAGATTCTCAATTCTTTTCCTCTTCCATGTCTAGGCTTCTTCCTGACAACTTGTTTCTCTCTTTCCGAATGTCTTTCAGGGGATTCAAACAAAGAGTGTTCAAGAGTCTCTTTGTTCATTGCTTTTCTTTTTCTAGTTGCATCCTTAACTTGTTCAGTAAAAACATATGCAATTGTCTTCCTTTTATGTTCAGCAGGAGCAGGGGATACTTCAGCAGATTGAGCAGAGTTTTCTGGTTGTTGTGACTTTATAGTTTTAAAAACCTCAGTGACCATTCTTGTATCAGCAGCTTTTCTTTTCTCCACTGATATCCTAGACTCGGCAGCCTTTGAATCAGCCTTCCTTTTGGTTCTCAATTCCACACTTTGGTCACTCTCCTCTGGTTCATCTCCTTCATCGTCATATAGACCAAGAATTGGAGTATTGACTTCTGGCTTATATCTTGCCTTGTTGATTTTTTGAGGTTCCACGTCAGCAATTCCACATTTTGGTCACTCTCCTCTAGTTCATCTCCTTCATCGTCATCTAGACAAGGAATTTGAGTATTGACTTCTGGCTTATATCTTGCCTTGTTGATTTTTTGAGGTGCCACATCAGCAAAATCCAGATCATTTAGTAGGCTTTGAATCCGTAACCCTATAGGTTTGACCTTTATGAAGAATCCAGACCCAAGATACTTCACAGGATTGTTCTCTTTGATTTTGTTCTTTATAATCACTATTTCTTCTATCATTACCTTCTTCATGTAGTACATAAAGAATGCAGCCCAATCAAGTTTCATAATTCTTGATATGACAATCATCAAGTCAATTTTTGGCCCTAAGACAGTTTCATAAGTACCAACCAGTCCTAATAGATTTCTTGCAATATACTTGCTCAGTAGGTTGTACTCATAAGAGATATACTTGACATTGATTCCGAGAGATGCTTGCTCATTTGGATCACTCTTTATTGATTCAACAAAGGTAAACCTTGCTAACTACAAGCTTTCTGGGCTTGTTGGTGCTCCATTGCCTTTAGCAAATCCAAAAACCTCTCTTAATATATCAGAAGAGACAAGAATACTGACCATTAATGGTTGTTGTAAACGCCTCTGTATGTGATTTTATCACCATATTTCTTAAAAAATCACATACATTTTTGTATGAAATCTTTGGCAGTGTTATGTTAAGAACATTTTCAAGACCTGCATACAATCTTATCCTTCTACCCATGTTGATTGCTAGTTTTGTTTCTTGGGCATCCTTGACATATCCCTGAACACTTTGGCTTCAGCCAAGAAAAAGATCATCAGCAGACATAATTTTTCTGGATTTTGTGAGAAAGAGAAAAGATGAATACCAAGATTATTTCCCACACTTGTGTTTTTGTAGAGAGTGTAATGAAAAAATGCTTGCTTACAGTCTGCAATATGTAGGCAGAGGTGGGTATAACACCTCAGGCACGTACTGTAGCACGTACTATAGCATCTGTGTCATCCCAATACACAATTCAAGTGGCAGTGAATGAGATAATTCCATGTGTCCCCCTACATAACCCCACTAAATTAAGAAACGGTTAAGTCCTTTTAACATCTATAATAAAGATATGATTAAATTTATTAATTTCATTGTTGACTTTGATTAAAGTCTGACTTTACCAGCAGCTTTGTCTTCAGCAGCTTGATCTTCAGCAGACCAAGATTATTACTCTGCTGATATGATTCAACAGGGTTTGGGGTCGGCTGATACAAATAAAACACAACTGATCTTCATATCCTTATTCAGCTTGTTGAAAGTATAGATTTGTCCAACTGATAATATAAGATGAAGTTTAATACCAATGACTGATCTACCAAGTGAGCTCACTCAGCAAGGCAAAGACCAATCCCCATGGAAACTTCATTTGCTCAATTGTTCAAACTATAAGAGCACTTAGGAATTGTTGATACGAATGACTAATCTTCCAAGTGAGTGCACCCAGCAGGGCAAAGACTAGTCTTCTTGGTGAATTCCAATGCTCTGCTGACCATCCGCAGGTCAGACAACCTTGATGATGCCAAGTTCAGTTTTTCACTTAGAAAATATGTATTTATCCAGAGGTTTCGTAAAGATATCAGTAAGTTGATCTTCAGTAGGTATGTAGAGAACCATACCATCTTTGTTTTCAACATGATCTCTTATAAAATGATGCCTCACATCAATGTGTTTGGTTCTTGAGTGCCAAACATGATTTTTTGTTATAGTATTTGCACTTGTGTTATCCCACATTATGGGAATTTCTCTTTCCTCAATCCCATAGTCCCTTAATTGTTGTCTCAACCATAGGACTTATGCACAAAAACTTCCAGCAGCTATGTATTCTGCTTCAGCAGTGGAAGTTGATATAAAATTCTGCTTCTTGCTAAACCAGGAAACAAGTCTATTTCCCATAGTCTGACATGTTCCTGTGGTGCTTTTTCTATCAATCATGCACCCAGCATAATCAGAATCTGAGTAGGATATTACTATGAAACTTCCATCATTTGAATACCATATTCCTACTCCCAAAGCCTCGTTTAAATACTTGCAAATCCTTTTAACAACAACTAAGTGACTTTTCTTAAGTTTTTATTAAAATCTTGCACAAACAGCTACTACAAAGGATATATCCGTTCTGCTGGCTGTGGGTACAACAGACTTTCTATTATCATTCTGTATAACGTTTGATCAAAATCTTTGCCTTGTTTATCTTCATTCGACCTGATGTTTGTACCCATATGAGTTGATACTTTGGTGCTATTTTCCATACAAAACTTCTTCAGTAGCTCCTTGTATACTTGGTTTGATATATAAGATTCCATCATGCATCTGTTTGACTTGCAATCCCATAAATTAGTTTATTTCTCCCATCATACTCATCTGAAACTTACTTTTCATAAGATTAGCAAAATTCTCACCTAACACTTCATTTTCAGAACCAAATATGATGTCATCCACACAAATCTGCACCATCAGGGTGTTGTCTTCTTCATTGATTCTGAAAAGATTCTTGTCAATGGTTCCTTTAGTATAGCCATTATTCACCAAGAATTGAGATAGAGTCACATACCAAGCTCTTGATGCTTGTTTCAATACATAAAGTGCTTTGTTTAACCTGTACACTTAATCTTCTTGATCTTTAACTTCAAAACCAAGAGGTTGCTGAACATAAACCTCTTCTTACAGAATGCCGTTGAGAAATGCACTCTTTACATCCATCTGGTATACCTTGAAGTTTTTATATGCAGCATATGCCAAAAATAGTCTTATTGCTTCAAATCTTGCAACTGGGGCATATGTCTCATCAAAGTCTATTTCTTCTGCTTGTGAATAGCCCTTTGCCACTAGTCTAGCCTTGTTTCTAACAATGATACCAAATTCATCTAACTTATTTATGTAAACCCATTTTGTACTAATGATATTTGCATGATCAGGCCTTTCCGCTAGTGTCCATACTTGATTCATTTCAAACTCATTGAGTTCTTCTTGCATAGCAATTATCCAATCAGGATCAGCAATTGCTTCTTCAATAGCCTTAGGTTCCAGTTGGGACAAAAAACAAGTAATACATAGCTTCTAGTTGTCTTCTAGTCTTTACACCTTGTTGTACATTACCAAGTACTTGTTCAGCACGGTGATCCTTCAACCATTGTAAATCATTATTTGCTTCATTTACAGGAACTTGATCTTCAATAGGGTCTGCGGTTGGTTCAATAGGGGGATCAACAAATCATTCAGCTACATCTGTTGTTGTATCAATAGTTTCACCAGCAGATACTTCAGCAGAGGCATCTTCATTTCCAGAATCAGAAACCTTTAGCCATTTATCTACTTTAGAATATCCACATACTCAGGGTTTGTGATTTCTATATGTATAGCAGGTTCTGAAACTTCATCATTTTCCATTCCAGTGAACTTTGGTTCATAAAAACCAACATGTATAGATTCTTCATTTTTTAATGACCTTTTGTTCAGCACCCTAAAAGACTTGTTGACTGGAGTAACCCAAGAAGATTCCTTCATCTGATTTTGGTTGAAAAGTCTTCAGTTGCTCCTTATGATTTAAGATAAAGCATTCACTCCCAAATGGATGGAAGTAGGATATATTTGGCTTTCATCCATTCCAAATCATATAAGGTGTCTTGTTAAGCTTTTTGTTCAGTGAAGTATAATTCTATTTGTCGCATGTTGTGTTGATTGCTTCAGCCCAATACTTTCACGAAACTTTGCCTCACAGATTATAGTTCTTCATTCTTCCTTCAAGGTCCCGTTCCTTCTCTCAACAATTGTTTGTCCCAGAGAAGGGTAAAACTATAGTCAGAGGAGGGGTGAATGACTATAGTGGAGTTTCAAAAACTTTTCTTATGTTTAAAAGCTTTTGGGCAGTGGATAAGACCCTTCTTACTATATTGTTTCAAAGCAGTTTAGACAATCACATATATAAGATATAATATAGGCAATTAAATGAGTGGTGTAATGTAAATTGCGGAAAGTAAATTGGCACAAAGCTTATAGTGGTTCAGGGTGCTGTAATCCCTTAATCCACTCATCTCCTGTGATGAGTGGAGGATTTCACTTTTGTTTTCACAGATACAATAGTAGGATTGTGCTTATAGTGGTTCAGGGTGGTGTAATCCCTTAATCAGTCTCTTTTACTGCTCCTTGAGATCAAATCCTTCAGCAGCTATCACAAACACAACTCCTTCTCAGATGGCTTCTGATTCAGTTGCTTCAGTTTGTTGTGATTGAGATTCCCAAACTTGCTTGATCAACCTCAGTGTTGAATATGAAATTGCAGTTATGATGTCTGGGTTGATCTCTAGATAGATTCTTGTAAGTTCAGATAGAAGGCTTTAAGTTGACAGAGTTTCTTCTTGTTTTTTCTTTTTCCAATCGTTCTTTTTATATGTTTGTCAATGCCTTCTATTTATAGCCTTGAATATCCTTGATTTGAATTTTTGTCCGTTGGCTATATTAATGAGGTGAATAATCCTTGATTTTATTCTTGATTCCCCCTCAATTGTATTCTCCTTGATTTCAATGATCGGATTTTTCTTCAAATGTTTGGCAGAAAATCCATCCTTGATTGTTCCTCTATTGATTGTGCATTTGATGCATGATCCTCTGAATCTTCATCATATTTCAAAATCTGATTTGGTAAGGTTTACTTTGCCGTTCTCTGAACGGTCAAGTGATCTATCTGACTTCACCGTTTAGATTTTTCTTCACTTTTTTGTCTTCAGTTAGCTGAAAGTTAGTTTTACTCTGCCGATGCACTGTTTTCCTCATTATTCCAGTTAAGGAGAATCTTTGTACTCCACTGATCCTTGATTGGAGTGAGATCAGTGTACACCATATTTAAACATTATGTTTCATCACTTAAAGCATTTAGACTTATCCAAGGTCATCACAGACTTCATTTGTTATAAGTTAGACCATAATGTCTTCATTGCTTCTCTGCTGGTGCTTGGCTGGCTTCACTCTGCCGAATGTCTGATTTTACTTTGCCGTCGTACCAACTAGTAAAATACTTGTCTGACTCAACTTATACAACATGTCAGACTCTAAGTAAAGACTTATATAGAGAATTCTAACTTATTGCAGGCTTGCTATAACAGCTAGAATGGCCATCATCAAAACATAATAAAATGTTCCTAACAATTTCCCCCTTTTTGATGATGCCAAAACCCTCATAAGCCTGAACATAAGTATGCCAAATTTTTCACAATAATTGACAGAATAAAACTCAACAATTTTATTCATCCATTTAAGGGCAACAAGTTCAAAATTTATTCAAGTGTTACAATTACATTTTGCTTAATTCAGCCTTGTACCTTTTGAACTTTGTGGTTTGGACTTCTTCCATATCTTTCCAATCAATCTTAGGTAACATCCACTTCCAGTATGCCATAGCAGTGTATTCAGATACTCCTTGGAATATTCTCTTGGCAAAGAGTCAGTTAAAGTCAGGAATAGTTTCATTTGCCCTGGGTTCTCCAAAGTACTTCTCAAGTCTCTCCCTAGCTTCTGCAATGTGTGAGTCAGCAAACTTGACACTTTTGTACAGACCCCATTGATCTTATTTGTTCATTCTTCCCATAGGGCTGAAGAATTTTGCCATGTAGTTGAAGTCTTCTTGTTGCTCGATTGGCAAATCTTCTGGTCCATTTGCGGCTGAGCTTGGTCTGCTGGTTCCATCACTTTGCTGGAGGGGGGCATGTTGTCTTTTAATGTTAATGTATATTTTGGCCATGTCAACTCTCCTCTGTTCATCCTGGTAGCTTAGCCAGTCTGCCCAAGCTTCATATTGATTTTGATTTGGATATAGCCCTTCATGGACTCTGAAAAATTCCCTCACATGATCTAGGATTTCAGCTTCATACTCTTGCCTGTTTCTATGAGTTGAGAAGCTTCTTTTCTCATTGGTAGTGCTAGATCTGTGATCTTTTGCTGACCTTCTTTGTTGACTAGATCCAGGTCATTGCTGTCCAAGTCTTTGCTGTCCACCTGATCTATCTCTATCATCATCCCTTCTTTGAAAAGGATGAGGAAATCCAATGCAGGGTTCATTTAGGGCTTTTTCTCTTTCTTCTCTAGCCCTCCTTTGCTGTTCTTCTGCTTCATTTCTGATTCTGATTTCTCTGTCCCTTGCTCTCAGTTGTTCTTTAGTAAAGTTTGAGGGTCTAATAGTTGTTCCTTCAGGCTCATCCTTATTTTCCCCCCTTTTTGGCAGCATCATCCATCTGTTGGAGTAAGATGCTATTTGTGGCCTCTGCTGTGCCAATCAGAAAATCCAATTTTGATTCAATGGATGTGAATCTATTGTCATGATTAGTCAGTTTCTCAGTGACACTGCGGAATCTTGTGCCAAATGCCACTGCCATAGAGTCATTTCCTGAGAAATGTGTTGCCTGAGACTTGCAAGGTTGTTTGTGATATTGATGTTGAGTTGTCTCATCAGATCTCCTTGGCGTTGCACAACAATGTTGTGTGCCTCAATATATTCAGCAATGGCCTGAAATTTTAGCTCAATAGAGTAGCTTTTGTCATTGAATGCCGAAGTCATGGATCTGAGGTGCATGGCTTGCTGCTCTAATTCTTCAGCCAGCAGGTCTGCTGCTTTTTCAAAAGTTTCATTTGAGATACCAGTGGCCAGCTGAGAGAGTTTGTGCCGGATGTCAGCTGGTTCTGGGTCTGTTTGCTGTCCTCTGTCTTGATGCTGAGTCACATCTATATTGACATCCAAATCTTCAAGAATTTGGGTAGATGTGTATGCTGGTGTAGCTTGAGCTGCTATTGTTAGGTGTAATGCCCGAAAGACAATTTTGTAATTGTTTTATTTATTGATATTATTCATATTTATTATTCTCATATTCACCGATGTGACAATAGTATGTACACTACAGAAAACCCTAAAGTATATCGTTTATGTAATCACTTAACTCAGTGTATGGGATATACACGGGAGGATTGAGTTAGTGAAGATGTACTTAAAATACAATTAGCCCGTAGTGAAGTTAATCGAGAGTATCGGGTCTCTCCTTTAACGTGCTATTAATGCGCCCAGAACATAATAAGGTGCGATTGTCTTATCCGGACTTTCGGTTAAGAGAACCTAGTGGGGCATTTATATATGATAGATATATCATATAGTATTTGGACCGATTTGATTAGAGTTCACGATATAATTCGATGTCGAGAAGTCTTATCGAATCAATCGATGATCATATTTATGGATATATCTTAATCCCGAGGTGATCACGATCCAACTGCTTGAATCAAGATATAAGGTTTGACTTGACGGTTAAGGATTACACTGAGTCTGTGATATGAATTACCACATCTTGGCATTGTACTGGATTGAGTGAGTAGTCTGTGTTATCACAGATACGGAATCCATTCCTTCCATTTCTGGAAGTAGATAGACGGTTCCCTTATTTGTTAATCCTAGAAACCGATCGATCTATGGAGTTCATAGTACAATCGATTAGGTACCCGGTGAGTTGTATGAATTAATTGATCACTAGGGGTTAATGGTAAATAAGGATAAGAGGTTCTAAAAGGGTTAACGGTAACTTCCCGATTTAGAATGAACAGTCTATGGAGGATTAATCCATATGTAATGATTATATCAATGGACGCTTATTATCATTCTCGTGAGGAGATAAATATAATCTTATAATGGAGGAGTGCAGTCACGGGATTATTGTGGCATATTCCTGTGATTGATTTATCGAATATAATTATTCTGTTCGTAAGATAATTATTTATTTGATTTATCGGAGCCGCTGATTATTAGTCCATGGTCCCCGACATGCCTCCAATATAGCATAGCTATTCTCGGACGTCGAATCCTGATAATATTAATTTAGTTCTTATTAGAATTTAATTAATTGATATGTGGATTAATTGTTTAGTTGGACTAGATAATTAAATACACGGAAAATAGTTTTTTCGTGGACTCGGCCCATTTTGGTGTAAGATGCGCATAACCTAATTGATTAGGTTGTGAGTGGCGCATGTTGTAGTTGTTATTTGTTAGGAAATTAGTTTTCTTAATAAATAATAAGACATATGATTAAATTATTTATGTGTTAAATAATTTAAGGAAAAGAAAATCTTTTGTATACCCTTATTAATTTGGGAATATTCTAGATTTATATTTTTAAGGAAAATGATTAATTTAATAATTATTGGTTAATTATTAAATCCTTGGAGGACAAGGATTACTCTCCTATATAAAGAGAGTTCTCCCAAGCCTTTTGATGAATCACATTACACACATAATTTTCGACTTTCAACTCTTAGAGAGGAGAAGGAAAATTTCGGCCAAGGGGAAAAAGGATGAAAATCTTGGAGGTTTTCCGGGTAGCATATCGGAAAGATTCGATACGAGAATTTCCTTCCACCGGAAGTTGCTTAGATCACACGTACGGAAGATCGTGGTGCTCTTCACACCTTTGTTTATTCTTTCTATTGCGGTTCTTCAACTTGGATTTTGAGATCCAAGAGGTATGTTCTACAACCCCCTTGGAGATGTAGATCTAGTTATTTTATTACGTGTAATTTATAGATCTAGATCCTTAAATCACTTCCGTTGCGGATGGTATTACTTACAGTGGTATTAGTCACCAAGGTGATCTATATTTATACATATAAAATATTAGATCTAGGAGTGGTAAACATGTAGTTTTTGTGTCCCAAATTTTTTTTGGGGCCGGTGCATATATATGTATTTATTTATGTTATGAATGTCTTGGTTGAAGAGATGTATTGTGGTTGGTATTGTTTACCTGTAGATCTATTTTGTAGTTCTTTTGATTAGTATCAATTGAGCATATGATGTGTAATTTAATTTTATGCAACTCGAAAATTGTAAAGATGGCTTCTTTGTAATTTAAATTTTGATCGGGGTTCGAAATGACGAAGATGATGTGTTGAAGATCATGGTTTTGAAGATCATCAAGACGGTAAAACGAGAGGAGGCCGATTTGTTTAATATTTTTTTTGGTATAAAGGCTGCAGCAGCAGACAAAAAGAAAAAAAAAAAAAAAAAAGGAATTTTTTGGTAACCTAATAATAATATAGGGCGGATCATCAAGGCGGCGGCAATTTTTTTTGGTAACCTATTTTTTTTTTTGTGACTTTGGCCGCAAGGCCTAATGCTGTAAAAAAAAAAAAAAAAAAAAAAAAAAAAAAAAGGGGGTTTTTTTTTGGCCGAGAGCTAAGTTTAATAACAAAAAAAAAAGAAAAATTTATTTTTTTTTATAAAACAAGTTTGTAATATAAATATATTTTAATATATTGGTATATTACGGCATCCTCTCTCGTAGTTCGTGGTTCGCGTCAAGATCGATGTTTTGAAGATCCGAAAGTTTTCAAGATCAAAATCGAAGATCAAGATTTGAAAACTTAGATTAAATTTTACTTTTCCTTAGAAAATAGGTTAGTCGGGGGTACCAACGATCCATCTTGGTGTTTAAATTTTCCGCAATTTATTTTTTATGTGTTTGATCAAAAAATAGATATAAAATCGGAATTGCCATGACATGCATCATATCATAAATCCACTCCATGCATACATGTAGAATTTTAATTTTGGTAATTAAAATAGGCATGTATACAAACTCGTGTAATTAGTTGAAATTTAATTAATATGTGGTAATTAATTAATTTAGTAACTAATTAAAGATCCGAGGACGGGTTATGAAATCGTTAAGCCTTTTCGGTGTGTGTTCTCGGTGAACCGCCTTAAAAGCCCAAACGAGATCACGTTTTCGATTCGTGTTGTTTACGAGATTGAATGATGGTAAAAGAACAATAAATCTTGGATAAAAACGGTTCGCCTATAGGTTGGGTGGTCAA
The DNA here is from genome assembly GCA_026214975.1 of Gentiana macrophylla. Lineage (NCBI taxonomy): Eukaryota > Viridiplantae > Streptophyta > Magnoliopsida > Gentianales > Gentianaceae > Gentiana > Gentiana macrophylla. The sequence continues at coordinate 24,651,043 of CM047814.1, forward strand.
CTGAGCTGGGCTCGGCCGACTTAACCCTCCTAGTGTGATATATGCACAGGGGTCCGGCAAGACTAAGCTACACTGGAGAGCGGTGGGGTGATTCCTTCTTATCTCAATGGGGCTCTCTTGACCCGACTTCGTCTGACTGTCACATGTGTTCCAACGAATAGGACGGGTAGGCTTGCCTACGTTACCGACACCATTCGGAATCCTTGATTTGATGTGCTTTTATGTTAACATCAAAAAGACGTGGTTAGTTAACCCACAACCACTTCCAAAATATTGAGTGGGAGCGGGGGAGGCGACAGCCAACCCCACGGCCTCTACTATAGATACAAGTAAGTGAGAGAAGGGTGACGCCTCATTTGCGCTTTGATTTCGTCCCCTACGGATGGTGTTCACCCCTATCAACATTCATGGCTTGGTCTCCGAAAGGATAGGATTTCCGGTACTCGTCGGGTCACCGACCTATCCTACGACGGCACACTTGGGGTGTACCTAAGAGATCCGATATAGTAGGTCACACTCATAAAGGATATTCTTGATAATATCTAGGCTAAAAAAGGAAGGTAGTCAATGAATAAAGGGATGCTCGATTCTCGTGGGATGTTCGATTCTCATAAGTTATTCATTGTTGAGATTGTCTCGATTTAACCGTCATCTCTTTGACCTACCCTAAGGCGGCACTGAGATGCGAGGTTAAAACCTTGGAATGGTAGAGTAGACTTAATTTTAGTTTACAATTCCTAAAATAAACTCATATAGTAGTGTTAAACTTGAATTAATATATGTCATTTTATTTGCAGCATTATATCCCTTACTAAATTGCTTAAAAATTAATAATTGACTAGTATTGACTTCGTTAAAAAGTGGAAAGCAACTAGGACGTTGAACTAGTTAATCGATAATGCAATTATTTTTCGAAAGAGATATTTTCTCTTAAGCCTTTTAAAAAACCAGAATGATATATAGGTATGTCACTAGTGTCATTCGTGTCAAACGGGAGACAAACTTAGTTTGATCAAAGGTGATTTCGGACTTTGAAATTCTTCTAGTGAATTTTGAGTGTGTAGTGATTACACGAGTAATTTTCTAATTGAAAAATCGGAAAATCATGAAGTGTCGCTAGTTGGACGAAATTTGGAATCGATGAACTAGTGGGAGCTTTATGTTTTGTTGTTTTTCTAGAACATTAGAAAAGTGTAACTGACTACACACGTAACCGTTCTTATTGAAAAACCGGAAAGTCATGAAATGTCGCTAGTTGGACGATATTTGGAATCGATGAACTAGTGGGAGTTATATGATTTATTGTTTTTCTAGAAACATTAGAAAATCATAAAAATAAAGCATTGCTCGTTAGACGGTATTTGGAATCGATAAACTTGTGGGAGCTTTAATGTTATGATTTGTTGTTTTTTTCTGGTATATTAGAAAATCCGAGAAGTCCCGACGAGTAACACTCGAAATAGACATCCCACGGTTCAAGAGTAGTGTCTACTCAAATGAACCGCTGGTTCAAGATTGTTTCCATTAACGGAATGAATGGGAGAATATGTCTAAAAGTGTTAGTCATCTAAACTGAGAAAACTTTAAGGCTGAACCGAAAATTAACTGAAAATCATAGGGTAAGGACATTGATATTGCATCACCAACCTATGAATCCTTGGCGATTTTCTCGAGCTAAGTTCTTTGGAAGAACAAGGTAGCACTGCATTTAACGATTTAAAGAGTAAACAACGGGCAGTTAACTTTAGCTAGAATAGTGGGAGTGATATAAGGATATGAATCTCGGATTCAATCCTTGGATATCGCGGAAAAATTATTTTCTGTTTAAGATTGGAATGAATGGATTTACATTCTATTCGATAATTTGTTTGTCATATAGAAAGTGAATATACCATTTGTAGTACGAATCCAAGACTCAGACTTTTGTTTCATAAAGTCAAAACCACTTACAACTACTGAAATATGTATATAAAACACATCTTAAGAACTATTAAAAGCAATTGGTTTCTATATTTTGATAAATGCTTCTTCATATTCCATAGTTAGTGTATAGTCCCTAAAAGACAAGACCTGAAGACTGGCTCAGGGTGACCTTTCTCCCAATCTGGTTATATTGTCTCAAAGGTTCAATGACTAAGTTTCCTTTCAATCAGGAAAGGATAATGGTTATAAAGAAGTAACATGGCTTGTTCATGACGACCTTCAGGGTCTGATGAAAGATACAAGCTAGTAGGAGCTTCCGAGTAGTGACTTCTTGTCTGATAACTATTCAAACACTCCGGTAAGTTTATCCAAAATATTTTGAGTTTTTTCTCTGTTTTCAACAGAGATAGAGTATTCTATACTCGGAATAGGCCATTCATAGTCCTCGAGACTGATGCTCAGCCTGCCTCATTGTGACATGTTCTCACTAAGTGAGAAACCGTTAAAATTGCCTTATATAGTTTTTAGATGTGCTACAATACACTGCTTAACTCAATAAAGATATTGGAAGCGAAATAACGGTTTACATTGAAATGTAAGACCG